>BLKR01001058.1:0-347243 GCA_011170035.1 Teleogryllus occipitalis | reverse complement strand
CACGGATATGGATGATTTCGGTATACTCAAAGGGACACATTCAGTTGACCTTCAAGCGAAATGAAATGTGTGTTTCGTTCGACGCTTAATCGCTTCTAGGGTTATGTGAATGACGCAATGATTTGGAAATAGTAATTACTTCAATCACTGCCTCGGTGATGTTATCGGAAAACTCACTTGAACTCTATAAACCAAACTAATTGGCTAAAATGGAAGCCGTTACACTGACATTAAATGATAAACTTATGGGCTTTTTGAACTATGCAGTATGTTACAGAAAGATATTGATCAAAAGGTCCATTTCTAAAGTGAGTGTGAATCATTTTTACAACATCTCAAGTTCAAGTAACCATTAAAATGTATTACTGTAACCTAAAAAAAATTGGCAAAAGATTCACTGTGTGTTCATATAACATAAATTTAGATACATTATAGAATACATACTTATTTCACAAAGCTCTTTCAGAAACGCTATTTTATTTTGTGATTTAATATTGAACTAACCTCTACCGAAGAAATATATAAAGTGAACATTGACACATGAATTAATAACAACTAGGACTTGCGATGTTACTCTCATTGCGAATATTCTTAATTTTATCATTTCAAATGGGAAAACAAACATGACGCACAACTAAAATGCTCAAGAAAAAATTTCAATCCATTTTCCTAAACCTAAAAATGGTTTCAAAATACTTAAATACTGCAATTTGGAACCGAATTAAATGATTTAATTCTCAAGAGCTAATATGCTAGCATTAAGTATTTACATTTTTTCTGACACAATCAGAAGATACGAGATGTAATTCGAACAAAAAAAGAGTAAAAAAGACTGAATGATATTAATGAGATTTTACTTTCTCGAATTGGTAGTGTAGAGAAAGGAACGAAATACTTAAAAAATCCGGGCTTTGGATATTCCTGACGACAAAAAGTATTTTTACATTTTTGTATACGTAGTGTAGAGAAAGTTGTGTAATTATCTCCTTTCTGTATGTATTTTATTACTTTCATGCATAATTACGAGGTACATCCAAAAAGTACGATTCTCTACCTGCATCAACACAAAGAAACCACAATTTCAGAGTAAAAAATTATTGTAGCGGATAATTCGCATGTTGCTGTATTTCTTTCACATAAATACCTCCATAATCAAGACATTGTTCATAACGTGAGATTCGCGTTACTGTATTCCTGGGTTGTAGTATCCTACCGCCTGGGATTGGTAACAATGGCAGCCACCTATCTTCGGAGAATGTAAATTCGAATTTCCCGCGCTTCTTTCTCTGAAGATGTTTTTTCAAGAACTGGCTAAAAATAGTGGAATGCCGGCTTCGCTCTTATAATGTAGCGTAAAAAATCGAAACGATACGAATCTGTATGTGGTATTGTAGCACCACCGGCTAAAAAAGAGTAAATCATGACAATATCGATTAGAAGATAGAACTATTAACGGTAGAGGAATAATTATGAACCATGTCAATGAAATTTGAACGTAAAATCTGTTCATTTGTTTTCGTAATAAATATCTTCATCCCATCGCGTTTGTCTTCCTTAATTATATAACCTGTTGTGTGATAGAAGGTATCGTACCAAACGTTAACTGCCTTTTGTATTTTAATCCTTCTCTACCGAAAATACACTCGTGCAGACTATCATTAATGACGTTCTGAACCATCGTAGTCCGTAGTCTCTTCCTAGCAGTTCGTAACCGAGTAGAGAAATATCGAATAATATCGTACGCGCCACGAAGCGGTGAAATCCTAAATCACCCCGCAGAAATACCCTCTCGTCCATTTGGCCCCAATCTCTTCCTCTCTTTTCGCAGCAGGGTGTGTGTGTGTGTGCAGTGTTCTCTCGGGGCGGTGCGGCGAAGCGAGCTGCTATAACCCCCAAATGCGTGTGTTCGAGCTTCATTCGATTATGTTTCATAGAGCCGTAATACACGTGGGGTATCGCGTGCGGAGCCGGATGCAGTTAGTGCCGTCGTTATCTCCGCCAGCTCGCCCTACCGAAAGCGACGGCAGTGTCGCCGGCTGCGGAGAGCAGGAATTCAGAACCACCGAGCTGCCTCTGGTACCAACGTCTATTACACACGGACATAAGTAGGGAACGTATTTCCATGTAATTACATGTTTTTATATCAACTAGATAACTGCATTCAATTATATTTTTAGAGTTTACAAGACATTCTGAATGAATTAGAACTATTTTTATTTTATATATTTTCACGTATTCTAGTATAATTACACATATTACCAATTATTAAAGTATATTTCGATAAATTTTAATACATTTATACGTCGAAACGGAACATTTGTGATGCGTGTTTGCAATATATGTTATGGAATCATGTTTCATACAAATCAAATCTAATGCTGCTGCGCTTTTATGACCACTATATCTTCGCCATGAATAGTCGAATGCAAAATTTTTAACTCTTTTTCACAGGAATCTATTGACTTTTCAAAAGACGTCATTTAAAGTCCCATAAAGGGTTCCATAACGATAGATTTTGAAATAAGGTCATATTCAATTTTTCGAAAATTTGAGTACTTTTCGCGTAATTCTGCGTGAAAATACGGGCAAGAAAGTACGTGCTGTTTTAGCGTCACTATCATTATGAATATATATGAAAGATTTCAAACGGAGTTTATTACATCTCACAGAACGTAAACTCATCAGAATTAAGTGGCACAAAACTGAACTACTCGTAGCATTCACCTATCAGCAGTTCTGTTGGAAGAGGCCAGTTATTCCACTTCCGCTTCCGGCCTGGCTTTCCACTTCACACACAGTGGCGAGGAGCTAAGTGTGAGGCACGCGGCAGGAAGGAGGAGACGGCAGAGACAAAGAAGGTGGATACGGGGAAAGGCGGAGAGGTAAATAGAGACAAAAGCGGAGGTGGTGACCGAGCTAGGAAAGGAAGCAGACAGAGGCGAGAAAGAAGGTTAAGACGGTGGCGGGAAAGGAAGCGGAAACGGGGAAGGACGAGAGGTCGGAGACGAGTACGGAAGGAAAGCGAAGGCGAAGGAGACCGGACATGGTGGTGACACGTAGATGGGGAAGGAGGCGGAGGAAAAGTGGATGTGGAAGTGGAGGCAGATGACAAGAGGGTAGCAAAGGCGAAGGAGAACGAGGAAGAAGCGGAACTGAACGCACAGGGAAGGTAAAGGCGTAAGCAGAGGCGGGGCCAAGGTGGAGGTGGAGGGGGAGCGATGGCGCAGGTGGAAGCGGAGGAGGAGGTAAAGAGGCGGATGTGGGTGTGAAGGCAGATGTGGAGATGGAGACGGCGGCGAAGACGGAGGCGGAGGTGGAAGAGGAGGTAGAGGTGACGGAGGCGACAATTAGGAGGAGGCGGTGGTAAAAGCGGTGGTGGTGGAAGCGGTGGCGATGGTGGGGGCGGTGGCGGAGATGAAGAGGTGGTGGAGGAGGTGGTGGCGGTGGCGAAGGCGGAGACAGTGGCGGAAATGGAGGCGTTGCTGCAGGCAGCGGCATTGACCTAGATTCGAGTTCCAGAATTATGATAGGACGTATGCAGCTCTTCCCCAAAAGACCACGAGGCAGAACAATGAAACTGTTCTCTTTAACGATGGAAACGAATGCTGGAACAGAGTTTGTGAAGTTAATTTCTGGTGTAATATCTATTCCTAAAAAATTTGTAATTCTTTTGTGCCTACAAAGTAAAAGCATGAAATTTCAAAACTTGTATGAATCGCATAGGGATGTAATAAAACGGAAATTACTGTGATAATTACGACGGATTGTGGAAAATGGCCCGCGGTGTACGCATGTTTATGGCTTTCTTCTAATATATATTAGAAGAAAGCCATAAACATGCGTTCCTCCCGTTTACGATTAATTTTTTGATCTTCTGAATACTGAAGCCGGGACTTGGTTAGTAGAAGCAAAAATATTAACACATGGTTGTTTGCAAACGTTTCCGAAAATGTATTTCCATCATCACTGTTATACAAGAAGAGAAAACAAGAAAAATATAATACAACAAAAAACAAAAACCACCGTGTCAGAATAAATTATTTCTTCATGCAATTCAGGTTAATTCAAAATTGTTGTCAACTGAATTGTGTAAGAAAGAGTTTATTAGTATTTGACACTTTTTTTTAGTTTTTTTGTGGTATTTCTTTTCTTTTTTCTCATCTTGTATAGCCCTGATGATAGAAATACATTTTTCGAAACGTTGGCAACCAAGTGTTAAAACATTTCGCTCCAACTGAATAAGCCCCGTAAACCTGACTCCAGTATAATATTTATGGTCGTCAAGGATTCTCCAAATTTTCTGAATTTCGGCTACCTAACTCTTTGACTCCGGGCCGACGCAGTTCCACGTACCGCAGAGTAACGACTCGGATCCAACGTGCAGCAACGGGGCAACGGGGTCACCAGCCGGAGGTGCGGACCGGAGATTGGATCAGCTCCCGCCGACGGATAGTGACGACCTCGCAGCCCCAATCTCGGCGGCGCAACTGTCCTTATCTGGCGCGGGAGGCGAGCGGCGTCGTACGGAGATGAGCTGCCGCGTGCAGCTGCTGGTTCACACACACACACACACACACACACACACACACACACACACACACACACACACACAGTCAAAAACAGCGCCGTCTAGCGAACTCATGGGGGTCTTTGATGTTTTGCGCGCGGTTGGAACTCGGAGGAGGCATTGTCTGTTGGTGCCCTCCGGGACTGAGCCGACGTTGGTCATGTAATGAAAAATCCCAGGGATTCTACGCATGGTCTCCAAGAAGGATGATGTTATGATGAATGGATAGATGTACTCAGATATTCCGTCGGTGCACAAAAAAAGTGTTGAAACTCAAAAATATTATTATGGGAATAAAGAAAGGTTTATAAAAGTTTGTGAATAGTAAATATGTTAAAAATACGTTCTCAAGGTAGACGATATACGCAGTTAATTCTGTCTTTGCTTATAATGACACGATTTCACCGAGAAAGAAACCATTCTCGTGCAAAATGACACTTTAAGAGTTATGACAATTTTATTGTTTAGCTCCGATGATATAAGAAATATATAGAGTATGTTGTTACCTTTAATTTTAATAAAATATTTCTCAATGTAGTTGTTTTGTAATAGAATTATTATAAATGAATGTAAATGTTAAATAGAAGTGATAGCGTTGCTCTTCCAGTCCACTGTAAAAATCAAGGGTAAAAACCTTTTTTGACACATGAATCAATAATATTCAATTCACCATGGTTCAGAAAAGTAATAATAAAGTAATAAGTATAACGGCTTTGCCTCAGTTTTCCGCAAAGGATTATTCTAATTAAATTTACTAACGGCAGATGGCTTATTTTGTATTTGAGCATCCTCTGAATGCTATGAAGTGCATAACTCTGGTCGCTTGCGTTTGTCTACAAAGAGAGAAAGAGAGAAAACTAATACATTTGCAAACTGAACTTCAAACACTGGCAGGTAAATGCGACGGGAGCAGTGTCACTATCATTAATGCCGCAGCCGAATCTACGAGAGTTGGGGCATAAGTCATGGCAACTATTTTTGTGAGAATACAAGTACTGCTGGAAAATATGAAATATACAAATGAAAGGACAAGTGCATGGACATTTAACGACACATCAAATCTGTGGTTCTCATATTTATTAAGGTATTTGAAATGTGAGTATTGGTTTCATGCTCCAAGCGTTTTAGTATTTACGAGTTTACAACATTTCAAAAGCATTGCATACCCGTTCTAAAGGTCCAATTAGACAGATCCTCGATTAAAACGCGTGCCACATCGGTCCGCACACACACACAGGTCGTGTGTTATGCGAGTTGCTGATTGCTGGTAGCTACGCGTCTTGACAGAAACTCTCGTGCTCATCTCGTGACTGTCCGATGAGGAAGGGCATTATTCCCAAAAGATTCCACCAATTCCCTGCAACATCTTCGAGCATTTCTCTCATGGAGAACGGCTATCTTGGTGTATGAGCGCAGCTTGAAAGGATTATATTCACTTAACACGGCGGCAGTCAGACAACTGATTTCACATTGCTATCTGTGCGAATAGTGACACTCAAGGAGCCATCTGTTGTGAACACACTTTAGTACAGCATTTCTTTCAGGCGACACATAAAAGTGTTTAATTCGAGGGAATTGCTTTTAGAACAAAACAGTTGCCCAAACTTCTGCTCCAACCCTCGTATATAATTAGGGGGAGGGTGATGGAAGAGCATACTTAGAAATTTATCAGAAGATTAGAAGATTATTCATGGTCTGCAGCAGCAAAAATTTCGCTACCGCATGAATGGAAAATGGGTCCTGGCTCACGTGAATACTGAAGCTTCTTTCATCATCTGCTGTGTCGACAATATTGATGCACTGAATACGAGAATATTTTCATTGTGAAAACAAGCGGAATAATAAAATCAAATTATTTGTATATTTCAGCCAAAATGGAAAGTATTTTTTTGTATTTTTTCCACGTTTATGAGAATATAACAAAACTTTTGACAACTTCCACATGGCCACAGGCTGCTTAGTTTTTAATAAATTTATGGAAATTTTTTAAATTAGTAATATAAATAATATGCTATTAAATGCACTTCCTGGAAAAGATAGTTTCGGTTTTGTAAAGACTTGTTAATTCAAGTATTAAGGGTATCAAAAGTTTTTTGTTTTAATTTAAGAAAATGGATATACCATTTTCACATTAAATTTCGTTAGTTGTCGCCATCCAAATTACTAATACATTACTTATTTTTAGTAGCTTATCCAAAGAGGTGGTAGATCATAGGTTGCGTTCCCCATCATATAAGAAGTCGATGTAAGATATTTACAGAGTTTTACTATTTTATATGATACCAAAAGAGATTCAATATCATAACTGCATACGTTGTGAAAACTATGAATCAACAAATGAACATAATTTTAAAATTCACAATAAATGATAGAATATATTTACAAAAACAAGATCAGCCTACACGACATACCAGTTACAGCCCGTACTTTCTATTGTGACATTTATCAATTATTCATTTTTCAGGCAGTCTTTCCCGTTGTTCAGTTTATACGAATGAATAAGAAGTGTTGGATTCCGTATGCTATCGAAATTGTTCTCCTTTAGTTACCAAATTGCGGGGAAGTCCTGCGCAGGGCCACGTGGAGGGCTGTGTACGTGAGAGCGCGTCACCATTGTTCTTCCAACCGCACCAGCTGGCTTCTCCTTTCAGTCGACGGGACAATTTCATTGCCGTCGGTTTGGCAGGTCACTTCATACAAGCGGGGCACGACCATGACCGGGCGCAAAGCTGCTTGAAAAGATCCACAACTGCCGAAACTATGCTTCGATCGCCCAAGCAATTCCCCCGCGAAAATGTACATACTCTGAATTTCTCGCAAATATGTGAATCTATTTTGTTCACATCATTGTGAGTAAGCGATTGCGCCTGCAACGATCAAAGGACGGTTTTGGAAATGTCCCTCAAGCATTGCCTTTCATGCTTTGAAGCAGACGCTAGGAAGCAATATGAGTCAAGAGAGAGGAATGTTTCTGCCATTACTTTAAAATGTGATTGCTTTGACTGCACGATTACTGAAATTTTTGTGGAGCAAATCTGTGGAATGAAAATTCACGTTAGGGTTTGAAAGTAACCGTTAGTATCTTAGGAACAGCAGCGAACAAAGACTTCAAATGCAGTGATAAAAATGAACTCTCAATCTAGTTTCTGATGTATCGATAGTTGTTCTGCGAGTGTTTGTCTCCATATTTCCGGGACTAGTACCTCCTTTGTCAATATTTGATTTTACTTTTATACTTACTTTTTTTTTTTTATTTAAAGCTTTTCAACCTCCTTAAGGAAGTTATTTGCTTTTCTTAAATTTTTACAATACACATTACTTCAATTTTTTTATACATTACATTGATTTGCATTTTACACTACATTTCAACTTTTACATTCAGTAAATTTCTCTGTTTCAACAATTCCATATATCTTATACTTTTATTTTACAGGATGACAGAAATGCATAAATGTATTTCATACCTGTGCTATTGGGTTGTGCAAGGAACATTTTGACATCTAGGGGTAAAAATATTTTTATCTTATTCAATCTTTTGATTAGGTATTCCCTTTCCTCTTTATATATTGAACATTGCCATATTACATGATTAAGATCCTGATTATTGTGTCCACAATGACATGTTGGATCAGATATCAATTTAACTCTAAATAATGAAGAGTTTAGACTGTAATGACCAGCTCTACATCGGTTCACCATTGAAGCAAAATCTCTCTCAATGGATTTTCCATGAAACCAAGGTCTCTCAGCTTCTTTATAAAATGTTGCAAAGTATTCCTTGCCTTTGATGTTAGCGGCTTGCTTAATACTATTAACCGTTTCCTTCATAGCACTGCTCTTAAAAATATAATGAAAATCGGTATAAGGTATTTTTAAATTTGAAGGTTTCTTAGTTGTAGCAGTTTTTGCCAGCGAGTCAGCCATTTCATTTCCACTAATCCCTTTGTGTGCAGGTATCCAAATGATATTAACTTTAAAGTTATTGTCAGTATGAAATTCCTTTAACTTATTTTTAATATCTAGTAAATAATAATTAGTTCTTATATTTACTGTCTTTTTTTCTAATGTTAATAACACACTAAGGGAATCAGTGTAAATATCAACATCTCTGTCTTTGTGCTTCAAAGCTATGTCCATTGCATCTCTGATAGCTATACATTCAGCGGTGAAAATTGATGCATATGGATGCAGACTTCTAATTACGTGAACATTGATATCAGGACAGATACAAGCAGTTCCAACTGCTTTGGCATCCTTGACTTTACTTCCATCAGTGTAAATGGATATAGCTTGTGAATTAAGTACTGATTTTTGGAAGAATTCATTAGGATTCTTTGCATCCACTAACAATTTTCCATATTCTTTATCCAAGAATACATGGTACATTAATGTGTCATAATTAAACTTATATAATGGAAAATTTTGATCAGCTACAACTATTTTATCTAGACATATAATGTTTTTCATACAATTCTGTAATACATGGACTTTATTCCTGTGATCAATTGTAATATTTTTAAGATAGTTTTGAATTCCTTCATATGTTACAGATTTTTTGTGAGTAATGCTCTTAATTAAGAATTTATTACATAAAAATTTTACACGATCCTCAATTCTCATTAATTTGGATTCAGCCAGAAGTACATTAGTGGGAGTGCTATTCCTGTATCCTAGAGCTAATCTAATCGCTGTGTACTGTAATCTTTCTAATTTGTCCTTTAAATATTTTTGTTTGGGGTAATAAACAAAACAGCCATAGTCTATTATAGATCTCACATAGCTCTTATAAAAATGTAATAATGTAACAGGCTCAGCTCCCCACCATGTACCTCTGAGAAATTTAATGATATTCATTGCTTTACAACATTTTTCTTGTATATACCTTATATGTGGCATAAAAGTTTTTCTGAAATCAAATATTAGACCTAGAAACCGAACAGATTCAGAAGATTTTATTCTGGAGCCTCCTACATTGATATCAATTTCCCCTGGGAGTATGTTTCTTTGATTGAACTGAATAAAAACAGTTTTGTGATGTGAAAGCTCAAGCCCTAACCTTAGTAGTTCTTTTTTTATAGTTTCAATTGCATTCTCCATTATTTGTTTATCACTACTTGGTTTTTTAGTTTTCATATATAAAGCTATATCATCAGCAAATTGAGATACTTTAATACACTCTGGAAGATCATTCATTATTTTAGATATGTACAATGTGAATAAAGTTGGACTCGACACTCCTCCTTGAGCCACACCTTTATAAACATTACGAAATTCACCCCCATCACATTAGCGTATAAATACCTCTTACTGGTCAAAAATTTATAAAACATTATCATGCGTTCAGGACATCCTATTTCAGCTAACTTTTCCATAAGTAAGTCACTATTAACATTGTCAAATGCTTCACTTACATCTAAAAAAGCAGCAAGAACATCTTCTTTATGCATAAAAGCATCATCAACACATAAGTTCAGGGCAGTAATATTATCAGCACAAGACAAACCTTGTCTGAACCCAGTTTGATTCTTTGCTATTATATTATTTTTTTCTAACCACCACTTTAACCTTTCAGTTACCATTTTGTCAAATAATTTACAAATGCATGAGGTAAGAGCCAAGGGTCTTAAATTGCTACTATTTGGCTTCTCAATGAAATGAACATATATTTCCTTCCAACTGTTTGGGTATTTTTTTCTACATACATTCTATTAAATATATCCAATAGCATAATATGATAATTACCAGGTAAGTTAGTTAATAATTCATAATTAATACCATCAATGCCAGGAGCAGAGTTCTTATTCCTTGTTTTCATAGCTCTGCTGAATTCAACAAAGTTGAAGGGATTATCTAGAAAGGGAGTATTTTGACATACAGGCAGCATACTGGGATTAGTAGGAACCCAAGGAGGGCATATTTTTGATAAAGCACTAACCACTTTTTTTTCTTGCTGTAAATTTTCATGTACATTATTCGTCTTAATTTTTACCCATTTATTTTTGAATATTTTTGCCTTATTCCATGTATATGTTAGATTAGAATTAATATTTATTGATTTTGCAAAATTTCTAAAACTTTCAATTTTTTTCCATTTAAATAGTTTTTTAGCACAAGCTACATACCTTTTATATTCAATAAGATCTTTTAATTCTTTGGTGATTTCCCATTTTCTATATGCTGCCTTTCTTAATCTTTTCATTTTATCACACTCTGCATCCCACCATGGCACAGGATTGTGATTATTTTTAACTTTTCTTTTTTTAACCACAGGAGTATTGTCTTGAACTGCTTTTGTCACAATGTCTACAAAGATATTATATTTACCAGTACCAGGGGAGTTAACATATTCTGGCATTCCAAATTGATAATAGTTATCTTGAAGATGATTCCTCACTTTCTCCCAGTCTGTTTTCTTTGTGTTTATTTTAAATGTTTTCTTGTGATAGTATTTTTTTTCCACATTTACATTTATATATACTGGGAAATGGTCTGATCCCCAAGTTTCATTTTCTACTTTCACTTGAATTAGGTGTGAAATATCAGTAGTAGAAAAAACTAAATCAATGTTTGATTTAGCACCTGTAGTAAAGTCCACATGAGTATAGGAACTAGAATTATGCAGAAACAGATTATGTGTGTTAACACTGTTATTCAACAGGTTTCCATCTGTTTTATTAAGGCGACAGTTCCATAGCTGATTGTGAGCATTAAAGTCACCCATGATTATAGTTTTACTGTTTGGATAAGCATTCCCCATTATTGAGTCCCAATCTTCCTGACTTATTTTAAATTTTGGAGGCTTGTAACCAGCAATGATATTTAAGTTTTCTTTCATATTAGTAATTTTAATTCCACCTAGTTCAAACATACTGTGTGGATATTTTAGGTCTTTAATCTCTACAAAAGCTATATTTTTCCTAACAATAAAAATGATTCCTCCACCTCTTTGCTGAACCCTATCTTTTCTGACTATTACAAATCCTGGAAACTCAATATTACTTTCACTCCTATTTTCTGTAAGCCATGTTTCAACACAAATCACAATGTCCATATTTTCTAAGGTCTTCTGCAGTTCCTCTGATCTTCTGAGGATGCTTCTAGTATTCCAAAATAATAATCTTAAATCACAGCTTGTGAATTTATGTTGACTTGGACTTCTGATCATAACTAGATTTTGTTTTCCAACTCCTCAGTTGACACTTCTGATTCTTGTTCATTGTTTACTAATTTTTTCATAATAGTAGTTATTCTCCTTTTCACATTTTTCTTATTTATATATCTGTGTATCTCTTGTAACATGACAACCAGTCCTGGAATATTCTCTGTATATTTTTTAGCTAGCATAGGAATGTCATTGTATGGATGTTCATATGATTTAACAATGAAGTCAATAGCACTTTCCATTGGGATGGGAAAAATAGAAATTAATGTATCTGAAATTTGATTTTGTATTTCACTGATGTGTTGTACAAGATCTTCAGGTACTGATGATATTTTCACTTTCTTTTTAACACTCTGAGATCGTTCTGCAATTTCATTGCTGTCTGAGGTGCTGGAATTATTTGTTGAATGCAATCTCTTTCCTTTGTCTGTATCCTGTGTTTTGGCTGTATCCTTCCTTGGTTGTAGCTTGTTATCCACACTTTTCACTTTTGTATGGGAAACACTAGGCGAGTTTAAATTAGCACCACTTTGTTCAATGATTTCTTCAACACTAATAGGAGCATCCTTTTCCACTTCCGTATTATCCTCTTGTTTACTACTCTTGCTTTTACTAGCATCAGTCACATTGTTCTCCTGTTCCATAACCTGTACATCACTGCTTACTTCATTACTCCTACACAGACTCACATTTTCATTTGGTTCAACACATACGTTCTCTGACCCTGTTTCATCATTGTTAGATCTTGTACAATATTTGGCCGTGTGTCCTTCTTGTTGACATAAAAAGCAGCTTATTTTATCTGTAGAGATATACACATAATACTTGGTAGAATCATATATAATTGACATATGTTCAGGAAGTTTATCTATTTCATTAGGTTCTAGATATATTTGTCTTCTGAAGCTTAAGATGTGTTGATAACCAGGATTGTTTATACCAGCTTTTATATAGGTAATAGTTGCACTGGTGTTAATATTGAATTCTTTGAGTTTTTCAATAAGTACATAGTTTGGTATGATTGGACAAACATTTGAAAAAATGACTCTTTTAGTCTTAGCGATCAAAGGCCTTATTTGCAAATAATGATTTTTAACTTTTATTTTGTTGCAGCCTTCTGCAGTAACTTTATCTGCAATACTGGGATTGGCGAGGTAAAAACATATCCTACCTTGAGAAATCCGGGATACATACCGTATATTTTCAGGTCCAACTATTTGTCCGATCGCTACAGTATATTCTTGAATATTTAACCCTTCAACAGCATCAATAATTATAGCACTTTCTTTTTTTGGATACATTTGGTTCTGTAGCACATTGGCATACGATATCTGCTGACTCTCTGATGGCATCTTGTGGGTTTTCATTTCACTAGGTGTATTCATTTTTTTAGAAAATTAGTGGAAGGCAGATAACCTGCCCCCGCTACGTGTAACCTTTACAGTTCAGTTATTAATTGAACCACTCACTTTAAAAACAGTTAGCAAGCAAAGCAAGATTATTCACTTAACCTAAAATTTGTCAAATAACTCGCCGCACTCCTCCGATCCGTACCGGACGGTGGTTCACCGTTGTCTCTATACTTACTTTTACAATGGATACAAGTATATAATTTGTATGTAGATTATGGGCGTTATTTGCAGGAGTTATGAACTTGTTTTTCGTATAGTAATAGAATCAGAAGTCCTTTTATAACCAGTATATTAATGAGTACCAAAGACATTTTATTTTCATCAAAATTAAAAAAAGTTGGAAGAGACTGCCTCTCAATTTTTTGAGAAGTGCCTATGAAAGTCAGAGTTAACCTTAGAAATGGCACTCAGGACTACAACAGATAAGTAAAAAATGCGATATTATTTCCTTCGTTTTCCTTAACTCTGTCATGTGTGAAGAAACCTCACCAAATGGGCACGGTATTATTAAGAACTATGAGTTTGTATACACGATAAGGTTGTATTAACAAATCTTGCAATAAAGAAGAAAATATATTAGAAAGCAATGTTAATTTTGAATCTTTCCGTCATTTTAATATTTCTTTGAAAATAATATATGCGACCTGAGATTAAGAAAGTTTCATGACATTTCTAAATATAATCACAAAACATAGACAAATGCAGAATAAACTTCGGTGCTGGTCCGCGAACATACCAAAAACATTGACCAGTAATCACGTTTTCGATCACGGAATGAAGAACGTGAATGAGGAACGTGAATGGTACATGCTCTTTCGCGCGTGGCGCTTCTTTCTACAGAAACAAGTGTAATTCTGTGGATCCTTCTTGTTGTTTTTCGTCCTTGAACTTTGTGTTTGTGCCTTTTCAACAACTTCTTTTTATGTCATAAAATCGACGCATTGGACTAAATTGAGGAGGAAAAACTCACATCCTTTTGGCAACCATGGATAAGAATCACGTATGAATATTTTACAATCACGTATGAAACGTCCTCCAAAAATATAAATAATAAAATTGAAATTGAGTGATGACTTTATAAATGATTAGTCACCCCTTACGTTCCAGTTTTCCGGAGGCATGTAAACGGTGTTGAAATGGCGTAACTTGAAATTGTGTCTGGACATTTAGAATTTACGCGTACAGAATCAACGAATCAATTCCAGACTCCAAAAAATAACGCATTTGTTACATGGAGCGCATTATAACATGTCATTTTATAAACTTTATAAAATGTATTGCAGAAAAAATGTGCCATGAAATCAGTGAAAAATTCTTAAATTTTCCAAAAACTATGAAAAATAGAAAATTGTAATTGTACCTACGATGTAACGGACAAATTGTCTGCAGAAACATAAAACTCCAAATCTACCCTTCATAGGAGCCACTTTAGAATCGATACCACAAAAACGTATCAAAAATCGACAGGAAATATCTAAAAAGTTTGGAAAATGTACACAAGTATTCCGAAAAAATGCATTCAAATTGAAGTCAATCCCTCCTACAAACAGCTTAAAACATATTTTATAAATTGGTTGAAACTTGAGTAAGGAGGCCAAGAATAATTCTTGGGGCCCTGTATTGTTTTACGCTGTGCACACCTCTTCTTGCTGGTTATGTTTACAAAAATACACACGTATAATTTTCCACGTTCGAGGATAAATCTTCGATATAGAAATTTACGTTAATTACAATGGAATAAGGTAAAGAGTAAAGATAATTTAAGAGTCTTCATTAAAATCTTTGAGCACGATTCAAAGCACACAGAATTTGAGATTCCAATCGCGCTTGAAGATATGAAATTCTAGCAAAATATTACGCAGTCAAAGATTACACACCAACATTTATTATCACTGTCAATTCTTCCTCCGATTTCGCTCCAGTTCGCCCCAATGGTTCTCGTACCATCGCCAATGCTCTCCCACAGAAGCAGAAGCGCATTAGGAAGGTCCCGATTGGCAGGCCTGATTAATGCGTGCTGCGTGCCGGATGTACGAGCCAGGCGGCGCGACGGCGGCGGTAGCGGGGGAGGAGCGATAGATTGGGACTGCGGTAGAGGCGGTGGTGAAGGTGGAGAGGGTGGCAGAGATGGAAGAGGGGGCGCAGGCGGCGATGGAGGCAGACGCGGAGGCAGAGGCGGAGGCAGAGGCGGAGGCGGAGGTGGAGGTGGAGGCCGAGGAGGAGGTAGAGGCGGAGGCAGCGACGGAGGAGGGATAGATTGGGACTGCGGTAGTGGCGGTGGTGGCGGTGGTGGAGGTGGTGGAGGTGGTGGAGGTGGTGGAGGTGGCGGCGGTGGCGGAGATGCAAGTGAGGGCGCAGGTTGAGGAGGTGGAAGCGGAAGGTGTAGGTAGAAGACGGAGACAGAGATTGAGGTGGAAAAGCTAGACAATAGGAATAATAAATTCAATAACCCTTTCAAACACCGGTGTCAATTCCAGGAAATTGGATTGGGGGTATCAAGAGGACCTGTGATTTATTCATTCGACTTCATTACTTCGATGCATAAATAAAACAAATTTTTACTTATCATTCATCAAAATAATATGATGCATTGTGCAAATTTTGAGGGATTTATCTAAATCAATTTATTATTAATGTTGATACTCGTATATTTTGTTCGTTATTTAATATTAAAATTTTCCTTTTACAGCAATTATTACTTTCCTTTTACAGCAATTATTACTTGTTTCGCTATACCTATCACATTCTTAAACAATTTGTATTAAGGATTATGTTTTGTGTTATGTATTATTAATGCCAAAATTCTTTAGATGTTAATGAATACTATGATTTTTCAAAGATTGGAAATTCTCTTTCAGTTCTACCCACAAGAAGATTATTTACGTACAAATGACGAAATAATTCTGTAATGCAGTTTTTCCTTTGTATATTTTGCTATAATTGCTTATACGTAGATCCATTGTAATCCGGGAAAAACTTTACTTAAGGGATTTCTTAAAAACAAGTTAGTGCAATAAAAATGAAATCTAAGAAAACGTTATTACAGCTTATCGATGTATAATAAATGACCCGTTAAGATGGCAGAACACAAAAATTTAATTATCTTCTAGAAGAATAAAAATAAATTATTTTACATTAAATAGCAAAAAACCAATATTTAAAAAAATGCGAAATTTCAGTCATACGTCCATTCAAAAATCTGGATATGAAAGTCGACGTATATACACTACTGTTAAATACTGTTGCAATAGCAACATAAAGCAGAGTGCGGAAAATTCTGGCAATTGTATTGTATTGAGATATACCCAGAAATCCTAAGGAAAATTTGATGTAAAAGATTACGAAATAATAGATTATTTACAAACATTGATACAATACGGTAATAAATTGGTACAGAAAAAGACAATATGAGAGCAGTTTAGTATATTTACAACGAGAACAAAGGGTAGCCATATTAGTCACGGTAAGAATTAAATGCAAATATTACGACGAAAATATACCAGGTAATGCTCGAGGCTTTTTTTGTTTATGTAGCGTCATTTAATGCAGGAATGTAGAAATGATAGACATCCAATGGTGATACGGATTAGTACAGATGTAGGCGTCAGGTCATGATAGGCGTTTGTTGGCAGACGAGTTGTAGCCAATAGCAAAAGTACTTACAGAAAGTTAAGTACGTACAGAAACGAAAACAGAGGTGATATATTTATTTGATTTCGGAATTTTGGAAGAAAGTATTTGATCGTAATAGCCAGCACTTCAGAAGATATTTGTTCGTCTTAGCGAGGTTTTGTTACACTTGGTAAAAATCCACATTGTCAGAACGTTCAGTTAACGCGATTTGAAGTAGTGTCGAGTAGAAATATCCATCCCATGCATTCGATAAATAATTCAATGTAAATAGCATGTGTTATTTGATATTAGATTTACGAACATTAACATTCGTTCAATATTAACATCCAGAAAGAACAACAGAAGATTCCCGTTGGGTCTCAAAACTCTTCGTGAGAACTTCATTTCAGCAGCTCGCAGTCGACGAGTACAACACCTTTACAAATCGTAAGCGTTGCGGACTTTGTACAAGAAAATGTAATAATACCGTTCAACAAACAATTAAAAGGCCTTTAATAGATAAAATAATGTTTAAATATTATGACACATCAATGATATTTCATAAAATAAGGGTTTGTAAATAAAGTAGTGAAGTTATTATTAATAAATAGTGGAATTGTGTTATTGAAAAAATAATGCTGATTTATTTAATAGATAGACTACACAGACCCACCATTTTATATTTTAGCAGAGTACGTTTTTTACAAAATAACTAATCCGTACTGGATGGAACGTCGGCCCACGAATATTACTCAATTGTACAAGAACGTGAGAACCAGGCATTCATAAGAATTATAATAACAATTAAATGGTTTGCAGTTTTAAATATTTTCAAGAAAAATTATAAGATCGTTTTAAAGTGGCACAACGTTTGCACATTGTGTCAATAAATACCCACGTACATAAATTGAAATTTTTTCAGTATATTAAATTCAGAATCATATGGAATAGATAATGTAAATTTATTGTGTTTTGATTTTGTTAATCTTTATAATTAATAATACGAGTATATCAAAAAGTTTAAAAAATGCACATAATAATGATGATGCTTTTTTTAATAATAATGCTTAATAATTTTATTAATAATGCGCACTTATAATAATAATTGCAGTAATAGTAATAAATAATAATGGTAATAAGATGTAACAATACGAGATGTAGTAATAATGTGAATTCTGAGGATGTAATTGGAGTGAATACTAGATCGATTTTGTACTAAAATGCAGGCGTATACTTATTGTTTAGACAAATCATTTGAAATTGCAAAAAGTTGAGGAAATGTAAAGGAGCAACGAAGTCTCATATTTTCATATTATTTATCGCAACAATTTTATTAAATACTGCTTTTTTATTTTTTGTTAGGCAATTCTGTTTTGTTGACTTCATTGTAGCAGAGTTTTGAAAATGTTTTACCTAATGCTAATTCAAATTTTCGCAAGTATGTCATATTTTTTTTAAAAACATCCTTTATGGTTTATCTTATTTAATTTCTGTTTTAAGATTTATATCTAATTTTTAATTTTATTATTTTTTGAATTTTATGTTTGTCCCGACCCTTTAAGGAAGTTTTATTTAGAACTGCAAATATCATTTAGCTAATCCCACTTGTTTCTTAATGAAATGTGGACGTGAGTAGATTTAAATATTTATGAGATACCAAGGAAAAGATATAAATGGTAATCTGTGGTAGTAAATCTTCCAACTTCTTTGTAAGTTCCTCAGAAATAATTAGCATTTTCTGGAGAACATTTAACTCTCAGAAATGGGCAATTACGCTTCTTCAAGCTATTTGTTTGCCTCTACAGAACTAGAAAATAAATACGAATAAAGATGAATAAATCGAATTGTGAATGCATTTAGAGGAAAATATTTCAATTGATTATAATTTTTATTTACATCGCTCAGTATCTATTACATTTCAAGATGTTTTCTATTAATCCACTTTGTTATACGCGTGGCACACGTTTTTTTTAATTTGCAATGAAATTGTATAAAATATGTGGATGTTGTGTGCCGCCCCGGAATTCGAACCAAGCAGCTGCGAAGGTATGTGAAGAATAGGGACCTCGGAAAGCCAGATATTGTCATTTTATATGTTGGTACAAATGATATGAGAAGAAACCTTGACTTCTTCATGGGGGATATGGATGACCCGGTGATGAAAGCGCAAGAGAAGTTTCCAAGAGCAAAAATCTTCATTAGTGGCATTCTCAAGCGTCGTGGCATCCCATGGAGACGAGTTGATGTAATCAACCGCTTGTACGAGTGGGTGGCACGGTGTAGAAATATGTTTTTTGTAGACCAAAATTCTTGGTTGCAGGACGACGGTAGCAGAACTTGGTTGCGGATTTCGGTCGTGACGGCTTGCTCCTAAATTGCTCGGAGTCTAAAAAACTGGGTGGACTCTTCTCGCCCGTAGAAGACCCGAAACGTCTCGCGACAGGCTCGTGAGACCACATGGCGGTGGCGGCAAGGGATATCGAATCCCTTCTGATAGTTTGTGTGGGAATGTCGGCGGCGGACTGCAGTATGGCGAGTGACGGTGATGTAGCGGCGACCTACACCGACACGGTGACGGTGGTGACGGACGGCAAGGGACGGCGACGCGGCGGTGACGGACGGCAATGCGGTGACGGCGGCGAGGGACGGCGACGCGGCGGTGACGGACGGCAATGCGGTGACGGCGGCGAGGGACGGCGACGCGGCGGTGACGGACAGCAATGCGACGGCGGCGGTGAGACGGCAATGCGGTGACGGCGGCGAGACGGACGGCAATGCGGTACGGTGGTGACGGACGGCAATGCGGTGACGGCGGCGAGGGACAGCGACGCGGCGGTGACGGACGGCAATGCGGTCGGCGGCGGACGCGGCGGTGACGGACGCAAGGTACGGCGGCGGCGGTGACGGACGGCAATGCGGTGACGGCGGCGAGGGACGGCGACGCGGCGGTGACGGACGGCAATGCGGTGACGGCGGCGGAAGGACGGCGACGCGGCGGTGACGGACGGCAATGCGGTGACGGCGGCGAAGGACGGCGACGCGGCGGTGACGGACGGCAATGCGGTGACGGCGGCGAGGGACGGCGACGCGGCGGTGACGGACGGCGACGCGGCGGTGACGGACGGCAATGCGGTGACGGCGGCGAGGGACGGCGACGCGGCGGTGACGGACGGCAATGCGGTGACGGCGGCGAGGGACGGCGACGCGGCGGTGACGGACAGCAATGCGGTGACGGCGGCGAGGGACGGCCACGCGGCGGTGACGGCCGGCAATGCGGTGACGGCGGCGAGGGACGGCGACGCGGTGGTGACGGCCGGCAATGCGGTGACGGCGGCGAGGGACGGCGACGCGGCGGTGACAGACGGCAATGCGGTGACGGCGGCGAGGGACGGCTTTTATGCCTAATGTACAAGACATACAAAGGGGACAGAGCCTGGGCATACATCGGTAAAATATTACAGAAACCATATTATAAAATCAGAGGAGACCATCCTTGGAAAATATGACGTAGAAAGCAGATACAGGTAAGTTCTCCTTTGTGAATCGCACTATAGTAGATTGGAACAAACTACTTGCGAAAGCACTAGAGGCTCTTCCTTTTAATGAAGTCAAATTTTAAAATATGCTAAATTCCATCTAGATCATCACTAATAATACTGAGATTATTATTATTATTATTATTATTATTATTATTATTATTGATAAAATTATTAACTCTGTTATTGGCTTTGATGTATTTTTTAAGTTATTATTGCTTACATTATTATCATTATTATTAATATAAATATGGTCATGTCCCTTTTAAAGTGAAGTGAAGTGAAGTGAAGTGTAGTGTAGTGGAGGAGGGAGGCGAGTGTAATGCAGTGTAGTGTAGTGAAATGAAGTGGAGTGTTGGATATAATATAAGTCAATTTAGAGATAACTAAATTAATTAGAACTAATATATCAGCATCTAATTCTAATTGTAATTATATTTGTAAATAATCGTAATATTTTTGTAATTGTGCTAATTCTAATTGCAATAATGTTTGCCATATACGAATACGATCTGTAACGTTATTGAAGCAAGTATTGCACACATCGAGTTGTAATTACAATGAAAATGGTACTACTGAAAATCTTCGCAGTACGTTTAATATATACCAGTACATATCGCCTTTACATTAGAAAACGATAGCTTATAGTAATAGTTAGAATTGCTTCTACAAAATATAACGTTGATTTGTAATTCCAATGCCTCTTTTGTTGACAGCTTCGGAGACTATTATTTTAATATTACCTCAAGTAATGTTCACATTACTATCAAATATTGACATATTTAATGCGTGTTTACGTTTCAGGAGAAATAACATCTAAATGGTAACTTTTTAACAATTAGCCATTTCTGAATTTCGAAACTACTATTCTTGGAAACATATTTTTCTCTTCCGTGGCTTTTGTGTAAACAGTCTGTAGATGCTTTATGCTTCCATCTACTTTCTAGTCTCCTGCATCAGATTCAACTCTTTCAACCCAAGGAGATTTATCGTCTCCGAAATCACACACTCCATCTTACCACTCACCAATAACCGTATCACGACTGCTGCTCCGAATAAACCTGGAACAAATGCACCACCTATCTGATCATTGCTATCGTCCTTATCATTAACATTGACAACGTCTAGATTACTGTTTTTTTTACTAACTTCAATGTACTGGCCAGCCCTTAAAAAATTACCGCTTTTTTTTACATATTGTTCGGAAGTAATCCTCGGGAAGTTTTCCACATTTCACTACTGAGTATTTGGTGGTAAATGCTTTCATTTTATCGTTTAGAACTATTTTATTACTAAGTATCTCAGATTTTTAAAAAGATTGAGATGAGGAACATCTGACGAAGTGTAAAAGTGATAGAAGTTCTCATTCTAAATTGAAAGTTGTAGTCGAAAGGGAAGAATGAAGTATTAAGCATTATACTTGGATTGATTTAGAGCTGCCCCTGAAGTAAATCAACTGTTACGGTATCATCCAATCGGAAGGTTGAACGTCCCCATAGTGACGTCCTGAAGTGACGTGTGAGCTCTTGATTGATGACACCGTAACAGCTGATTTACGTCAGGGGCAGCTCTAAATAAATCGAAGTGTAGGTAAATAGTATGCCCACTCAAAGTATTTACATGAAAGTCTGTATGTAGTTGGAAGTTGCGGTCGTAAATTACCGTTGTCATTCTGTAACCGTCATCACTCTGCTCCACTGCTCTCGAAGTACTCTCTTGAATCAGTTCTCTTTCTTCCACAGTCTCCACCTCCACTCGTCTCTCTCGTCTCTGCGACTCCAGCGCCTATGTCAACGCCAGCACCATCACCGCCACTATCGCCACCGCCACCGCCTCCGCCTCCGCCTCCGCCTCCGCCTCCGCCTCCGCCTCCGCCTCCGCCTCCGCCTCCGCCTCCGCCTCCGCCTCCGCCTCCGCCTCCGCCTCCGCCTCCGCCTCTGCCTCTGCCTCTGCCTCTGCCTCTGCCTCTGCCTCTGCCTCTGCCTCTGCCTCTGCCTCTGCCTCTGCCTCTGCCTCTGCCTCTGCCTCTGCCTCTGCCTCTGCCTCTGCCTCTGCCTCTGCCTCTGCCTCTGCCTCTGCCTCCGCCTCTGCCTCCGCCTCTGCCTCCGCCTCCGCCTCCGCCTCCGCCTCCGCCTCTGCCTCCGCCTCCGCCTCCGCCTCCGCCTCCGCCTCCGCCTCCGCCTCCGCCTCCGCCTCCGCCTCCGCCTCCGCCTCCGCCTCCGCCTCCGCCTCCGACATCGCCGACATCGCCTCCATAACCACCACCACCGCCACCGCCTCCACCACCGCCACCGCCGCATCCGTCATCGCCATCCCTGCCACCGCCGCCGCCGCCGCCGCCGCAGCCGCAGCCGCCGCCGCCGCCGCCGCCATCGTCCCCTGCCACCGCCACCGCGCTTCGGTCGGTCGCACGGAGCACGTCCCTGTCATAACTCCGAAGGCCCCGGAATTATGCGGCTGGGTCGGCGGCCTCGCCTCCGCGCCTGCGCAACTCCGCTCTCACTTTTCTCCTCTCCTTCTTTTTCTATTCTTCCCTTGTTTTACCTTTCCTTTTTCTCCCAGACGCCACCACCACCACCACCACCGCTAGCGCTACGCGGTCGTCGCCTTTTGGCAGCGGTCGCCGCTCGACTTTCGTCTGTGTGTACCCGCCGCCAGGGGCGATGCTAATGGATTTTAAGGGCGCGTTTTACTCTTTGGCTGTGTTTGCGCTGGCATTGAGCGCCATAAGGCGCACTCCGATCGCTGATCCCACTCGGAACGCAGACGTCGAGGACTGCGTGGCGGCCTGCTCGCTAGAGGGAAAGTGAGTGCGAGGGTGCGAACCGTTTTGCATCTGCACTTGGGAGCGTGTAAAAGACGACATACTCGAGAAGCCATTCTTTCACATTGTAGGTGCGAATTGCCGCAAAACTTTAATCTGTGGATACGTCCGTTTATTCACGAGGAGGTTATTGTAAATTACAAATAAAACATTATAGATATCTCCTAAAGGAGAAGTTATTTACCCGCGTTCATAATGAATTTGAAACTGTCGAAGAACATCTCGAAAATAATTTACATATTTTACCACAGCCATCGCGGTGTTGCAATTATTTTATCTTGGGCAATTACTAACAGCTCAAATGTATTTTGTAAAGTTCTGCCTAGGATTGTGAAGTAGCTAGGTATATTTTTCTATTAATGTCACATTCTTCTCACCATTCGAAGTAGTAGGCCCAGATTCAATTATGGCGAACCGTATCTCAGTATTTGTTTTCGTCCTTAATCTGTAAATTTTACGATTCTCTGCGTGGTTTGAGCATGGTTCTGCGCGTGCTCATGATACAGACTTTCTACTTTAAATTCACGAGATTTTTAGTAAATAATTTTCCGTATGTTGACGCAGAACGTCATCTAACGTTAACGTAGTATCCAATATCAATGTGGCTCTAAAAACGTGAGATATACTACGCTTCACGTTAAATCTGATGCTAACGAATAGCCACAATCTCTCTCAGTCGTCATCGTCTCCTACGTGGCTCGTGTCGTCCTTTAGCGACGGCACCGTCGCGCTACCATACAAGCGTCACTCATCAGCGCCACGCTACGTCCATCACGGCTGCGTCCGCCATCACGCTATTCCCCGCCCTTGGACCCGCTAGCGCTCCCGCCCGAACCCGCTGCCCGCCCGTGCCCGCTTCCCCGCACGCGCCCCCTCCTCCGCCCATGCCCGCTCCTCTCCCCGCGCCCCCGCCCACTCCCGCCCGCCCCCGCCCGCTCCCGACCGCCCCCGCCCGCGCCACCGCCCGCGCTCCCATCCGCACCACTGCCCGCACATCCGCCCGCGCTCCCGCCCGTGCCCGCGTTCCGCGCCTCCGCCCGCGTGCCCGCGTCCCGGGCCACGCTACCTCTTTCGCTTTCGCCCGCGCCCACGCCCGCACCAGCGCCTGCACCCACGTTCCCACCCGCGTCTCACCCTACCAACACCTCAGCGGTGACCACCTCGCCTTCACTTATGTCCCAACTCACACAAAGTCGCACCTTCGCCCGTGCCTTCGCCCGTGCCTTCGCCCGCGCCTTCGCCCGCGCCTTCGCCCGCGCCTTCGCCTTCGCCCGCGCCTTCGCCCGCGCCTTCGCCTTCGCCCGCGCCTTCGCCTTCGCCCGCGCCTTCGCCTTCGCCCGCGCCTTCGCCTTCGCCCGCGCCTTCGCCTTCGCCCGCGCCTTCGCCTTCGCCTTCGCCCGCGCTTCGCCCGCGCCTTCGCCTTCGCCCGCGCCTTCGCCTTCGCCTTCGCCCGCGCTCCCCATCGTCACCCGCACCTTCTAACCTGCACCTCCAGATGTCCCCCACCCACGATCCCCGTCTCTTCCGCCAAACCCTGTCGCCCACGCCCTGCCCGCCGAGCAACCTCCACGACGCGCCGCGCCGCCGTTACCGCAGCCGCCGCCAACGGTCGCTCTACCGCGCCGCCGTCCCGTTGTTATGGCCCGTGATTACAGATCAGCGTCCTGATGATGGGGCGGCTCCGCCCCTGCCGGGCCGCGACGCAGAACCGGCGCACTGCGCGCGCTGCTTGGGAAAGGTCGGTGGCCCCCTCGGCGCGC
This sequence comes from Teleogryllus occipitalis, assembly GCA_011170035.1. Classification (NCBI taxonomy): domain Eukaryota; kingdom Metazoa; phylum Arthropoda; class Insecta; order Orthoptera; family Gryllidae; genus Teleogryllus; species Teleogryllus occipitalis. The sequence continues at coordinate 322,370 of BLKR01001058.1, read as the reverse complement.
GCCCGGAGGAGGCTGCGGGCGACAGCCGGGCCGCGCAACTGGGACACCCAGCGCAGGCTGCAGCACTGGATTATTCGTCGGGATAATTCGACGTCACCTGCAAGATGTTCACCTGCAAGATGTTCACCTGCAAGATGTTCACCTGCAAGATGTTCACCTGCAAGATGTTCACCTGCAAGATGTTCACCTGCAAGATGTTCACCTGCAAGATGTTCACCTGCAAGATGTTCACCTGCAAGATGTTCACCTGCAAGATGTTCACCTTCAAGATGTTCACCTGCAAGATGTTCACCTGCAAGATGTTCACCTGCAAGATGTTCACCTGCAAGATGTTCACCTGCAAGATGTTCACCTGCAAGATGTTCACCTGCAAGATGTTCACCTGCAAGATGTTCATCTGCAAGATGTCCATAAGTAGAAGCTTTCAATGATCAATAAAAATGCCCTGAAATGTTTGTGTCCGTCACAATGTGCATGCGTTCTTAAAAAATGTGTGCGTATTATGCAGCGTGAAACAATATGAATTGTGAATCACAATATGAATTGTGATCACTGTGAAACAATATGAATTGAAACATATGTATAGAAGAGCCTACTTGTAGATGATAAATTAAAGAATTTATCTCAGTCATACATTTTTAGAATATTTGGAAGAAATGACAAAGATCATTCATTTTTGTGAATGAGATGGACCACTTCTACAGAGAATAAACCGCCAATTTAATTAATAAATCGAGAAGCCATCAAACACTACACTGTTAAGGTAGATTAATGAGAAATCAGTTTTTGTTGCACCGATAAATGATCGGAACATTCATTCTTTTTTCGGCAGACTAGGAGGAAAATTGTTAGAGATTGGAGGTATGCGATGCAACATTCTCCTAATTCACGGAACGAATTGCATCTGACGGAATTAAAATAAACACTTCTCGAGTTTAGAGGTAAATATGGTTCTATATGACATAGAGTATCAAAGAACTGGTATTAATTATAAATATATTGAGAATCGTAATGAGCAATGAAACTAACACGTCCACGAGAGAAGAGGATAAGAGAATAATTTGTGTTTCATATCTTCATTCTATTTTTAAAATTACAATTAAATTTTATGATTACAATTAAAGCTTATCATTACCAGAGGAATCGCAAATTTTTGCTATAAAATCTGTAACTTACAAATAAAAAAACTGAAGAGGAAATTGGATTTTCATGGCAGGTGTGAGGCCAGCTGCAGAAACACGGTATATACACGAGATGGCAATAATAAAGAACACGACGAGCACAGTGGTCTATTGAAATCAGAAAAAGACCATTTTCACCTAAGAGCGAGAAGGCATTTTAGATCTACAGCGTAACCACGTGAGGTAACTCGAATAGTTGACTTTTGTAATTTCATTGTTGCCAAAACTCGTTTTTTCAGTTTATTTAACATTTAAATTGTAAAGTCAAAAACTACAATAGGTAACTTCGCAGCAAGCTCACAAGTAACATTCGTACGAAATAGCGCTTGTGGATGCAGTAGCCAGGTGCTCTACGCCGTTAGTAGAGGAGCTTGTGTCGAATTAACGGTATCCAATTGCTGAGCGAAGACACATTTGTGGAATATTCGTAAAATTTGCAGAAATCTGCGAAAGAAGAGGAAAGAACGGTATTTTTAGTTATTTTCAAAACCAAGTTGCGGTTTTTCCTGGTCATATTGTAAATAGATTTGACTAGTTTATTTTATGTAGATAGTATAAGTAAAGTTAGTGTGATAAGCCAGAAAATCCCGGGTTTATTTTGAAGAGGAAAAACGGCACTAGCGTTAGAAAAATAATGTAAATTAATGTAGGTAAGACGCTGGTAACCAAGGAATATACGTTGTTAGGACAACCAATAAACAAGTTACAGTATTTCATGGTTGATGTCAGTACGCTATTCATTTGGCCCCGAGGACGGCCCCGAGGACATTACATGCAGGCGGTGTGAAGGTGGCATTGGAAGCCGTAGTTCTACAGAAATATTGAAGTGCTCAATCTCTTACTAGCTGCGGAACAGAACGCATGTAAGCACAGGAAACACGAGTATTATTGCAGTTGAGACTGGGGTATTAGCTCAATGATAGGAAATCGGATAACTTCTAATTAATTTTGACAGCTTCGTATTGTTTGAAGTAAGAAGGCAAAGGTATCATTCTAGTTTGAGTTATAATTTGCCATTTAAATCCAATAGACTCCGTGTTCGAAGGGGATTTATATTAGAAAAGATCCCTAGAAAGCGAGTACTTTTAATAAGTTAGTCTGAAGATAGTCACTCGTAAGTGTTTCATCGGAAGCACACCCAGGGTAAGTCGCGTTTGCGAATTAACTTAGTTCCACTTTATGAAAGTACTGAATAGTTACAATATGCCGTGAACATTTGTAAACCTATTATTATGTTAGGCAAGACCACGATAATAGGGACATCAACAAGGACATCCTATGGACGATTCCAAGCCAGAAGATTGGAAGACGTCTGAGAAATCATAGCGCGGGAAGATCACATTAAGTCCATGAACGTTAATCGGAACGGTAAAGTCAGTAATTAGCTCTATGTCAATAGTAATGTTATCGTAATAATTGTTAAATTCTTATTATTTTGAAAAAGAGAAGGCTGATAATTTGTAGTTAGTTGCCATCTATTCAATAATTGGTTTTAATCAACAGAATCCAAATCCAAATATTGTAATTCTTCATAGTACTGTAATTCTGTATAGAATTGTACGACCACATACCACAGGAAAGGGATAATATGCTGTATGTCGAAACCCATAATTAAATTTAAAAGTAGAATGAAGATGATAACGTTTTAACATTGAGAGAATTTGAGCATAGCAGGTCAAACGAAATAAATAATAACATTCATAAAAGCAGAGAAATTAACTCTTTCGTAATAGTTGTAAAATTGTGTGAAAATATTATCAAGGATTAGTAATATTAATATGAATTAATGGTGAGTTTTTCTCATTAGCTATTGCAAAATTTTCATGGAATTACCTAATGAAAATAATTGTACTAAATGTTTACCGAGGTAATTTGAGTTTTGTGTGTAAAAGTTACGTAAGTAATAACTTTATCTCTAGAGAATAAATTTGGTTGAAACAAAGATTAAATTCCTCACAGATTCTTAAATAAGGCACACGTTTGAAATTTACAATGTATTTAAAGTCAAGCAGATAAACGTTTAGGGGACTCATATTAAGCCCGCGCATGTAATGTCACTTTTATAGGTCATATCTGCAACCATTTTATAATTATTCCGTGAAGCGCCCTTGATTCTTATCATTAAATTAATCTGCGTTGGGCTTTTATATCAATTGAATTAATTAATTTATACCCTAATGTTATGTTACAATCATTACACTGGAGTAATTTACAAACTAGTCAGGTCTCTGATAGTTCTAACGGAAATTACCCTAATTTTTTGATAGAAACCTCTTGAATGTCACATAAATTGTATCCAACAGATCAATGATTAACGTGTAAGTGAAATTTCGTGTAATTTGAATTCCAAGGAACTTTGACACAGTAGTTCCGGGGATTGAAATCTTAAAGGTCAGAGTTCATTATCAAGTTTACCCTCTCGTATTCGTATTAAGTTCATTAATTCAGGGACCAAATTAAAGCCTTCTTGCAGGTGACTATTATTAAAACTTGCCTAACTGATTACATACCTATTTTTTGTTTAAATCATTGTGTCAAACACACTGAACATTTAATGGCAGTAATTTATTTATTTTAAATCGATTGAAATACTTTACTACATTTTTTCACTTCTATTTTCATAAAATTACAACAATGGACACCCATTCTGTTGGGTTGAGTTTCAGCAGTGCATTTGTCGCAACAACAGAAACTGATTACAAGAATTGTTATTATAATTTCTCTAATTAACGACTTAAAATGCTGTGAGTCAGTTGCAAATAAAATGTATTCCAGTTTGCCACCAACGTCCTAAGAAGCAGATCTGTGGACTGTCGGTGCCTCTACAATACTTCGCGCAAAATGTGGGCTGTTTCCAATAAAGAAATGTCATTTACTTCCCAGTCTTTTCAACTGATGCCACTGCAGCGCCTCTGACCGGTCCTAGGTTCGAATCCTGATAGCGGCAGGATTTTCGACACTAGCTTTTCAGCTAGGTTGAATTCAGTCGCTGTCTGGAGGTGAGTTCTAGCGGCCGGCTGCTCTGATCGGTAGTTTTTCGTGGTTTCTCCGATCAACACCAGGGGAATGCCGGAGCAGTACCCTACCAAACGGGCCACGGACCGCGCGCGATCTGTCCTCCTCTCCCCTTACACACTCACACTAACATGCACTACACTACCACATATTCCGGATGACCGGTCGGGAGTTTAGAGCTTGTCCCGGCTGGGGCGGTGCCCCGCTGGTGGGAGAGTCCTGGTTAGGGGGAAACCCCACAAGCCGACGGTACGTCGGTGCCGGATCTCGCCTTCCAGCGAGGGGAAAATCACCGCCATCTCCCGAGAAAAAACATGCACTACACTAACGGGACTAATGACCGAAGCAGTTGACGCGCTCGGAAACACGATAAAATCAATCAATCAATCCCAGTCTTTTGAAAGACCTGGGAGGTAAGCCAGGTACTTACACAAATTTTACGGAACAAATCCCAGAGCTTTGATAACTATCGAGACGACCTGTGTTTTTACGCCCCATATTTGCCTGATCTCGATTTCCAAACCCTTGCATTTAAGAAGTTTCTCTGCCTCTTTGGTTTTGTCATTTAGATCGCTCGGCTCACCAACATCAGCACGAAGGCGCGTTTTTTCTCCAAATCTCGGATAATAATATCCGGTTTGTTTGTCGCTATAGTGCAATCAGTTTGAGATTGTTGGTTTGCACAAAACTGTACATAGTACAACAGATGTCACCGGTTTTGGCGAGTTATTATTATTATTATTATTATTATTATTATTATTGTTCCATCTAGCGATCAAATTCGCTACCAGGACGAAGCCCCTGCGGCCACTCGCCTTCAAAACAGGCTTTCGCCCCCTCCCACAGAACCCGCTCGCTGGACATTCCAGCACGTAGCCGCGTATTCAAAGCACAAAATCCGAATGGGTAATACAGTCATTTTCGCGGAGTGTCTTCGCGCGGCCCTCTTTCCCACGTCTCCGTCACCTCCGCCGAAGCACGTACTCTAAAAACAAACTCCCCTTTAGCCTCCGTCCGCCGCGTGCAGTGACCGCCGCTCCCTGGCGCCGCCCCGGCTGGCGCCTTAGACATCATAAGCAAGGGCTGGGCCCAGCCCGGCGCGCGGCCGGCTTTCACAACCCCATCGCTTCATTACCTGCCATCGACCGCACAAACATTTTTCAGAATTGTATACAAACATTTTTCAGAATTGCTGAGTGTCTCCCGCGCCAATACAATACTATTAAGGCATCTCGCTGACAAAGAGATGCACATTGGCTATGCGGATGTCCCCGCGTGGCCGCCGCGCTCCTCCTCTACCTGTAAGCCAAATCCCGCAGTTACTGTGAGAACAAAACGTTCAAATGGAACAAGCAATAGCCGCCATCGCGGGCACCTCACGTGGCACCGCCTTAGCATCCGATCACCGCCAACGTCACGTGACGCTCCTCTCCCCAGGCCCGAAGACGCATTCTACAAATACGAAACCTATCGCGGGCACATCGCGTCTCACCGCCTCACCTTAGGTTCAAAGTCAACGTCACGTGACTCTCCCTTCCACGGCCTCAAGAACACTCCCAAATAATAAATACTGGAATTCCACCACCACGAGGAGATACTAACTCGGAGAAGAGACTAACTCGAACGGAACTAACACTACTACCCATTATTCAACTGCTCGCTAGTCAACGACAACTCAGATTTCTTCCAGAACTAACAGAGGAGCTGACGCAAAACTCACCTCATTTCCAGCTTAGGCATCAACCTACAAATGTGCTCGACTGAGACGCAAACGGCTATTTTTGACTCATCTGTCTCAAACATGTTCAGGGGATAATATTGAGTGGCCAATACTGAGTTATATATCTCTGATCATTACGAAAAGTTTGTAATTTACGAGTGGCATCTACTGGATAAAAAATAATGTTTGAAAATTAAAAAAAATAGGAAAATGAAAATTGCCCATTTTTAGTGGAGGTATCTACTGAGGAAAAGGTATGCTGTTGACCCATTGAGTTCCACGAAATTTACACTGATTGAGTTCCACGGAATTTAGTACTGTAGGCAAAGAATTTTGAAAAAAAAATACGAAAATGTTCGTATGAGCACTACTGATGCTTTTCTCCTAGTCAACAACAACGGACGAGTGTATCAATGCTTGCTCCACTTAGCAGACAGCCCGCGAACGAGTCCGCTGTTCCTGCTTTGCCTACCAAGACATCTTCAATCAAGCAGCGCGTCCAACAGACCGTTCGCTCTAAATTCGGGTCACTCGCGTGCATCAGCCGCCACCTAGACGAATTTACGGCAAACTCCCCAACCAACTCTAGTCAACTGAGTCCGCGCTCATTCCAGTTCGCACCGCCGAATTGTCTTGAGCTAACCTCAGGTCTGACGGCATCCACACACTGAGCCGAGTGTGGAAACTTTTATTTTTTTGAAAACTGACTCATGATGACTCGACAATGATTCCGTTCTGCTTTTAAAAAAGAAGAGGAGAACTGCATTGATGTTTACAAAACCAATTGTATAACCGCAGCTCTTTCATGAAGTTTGCCATGGCAGGCAATCTCTCGAGTAGTATACTGAGCGCGTTCATGCAGAACGCATTACCTACAAACGACGGTTTGGGCTCCATGACAAACGTGTGCACAACAGCACGTCCGCACGTGTTTGCTTTCTCATGACCCCGTGCGCGATGTTCGTCGCAGCACGCGAGTTGTCCGGAGTTAATTTCGTGTTATTGTGTATCTTCCTAATGGAATTTGCGCGAGGGTGAGAAGAGAAAATTAGATGCATCTAGGAAAGTCTCCCCGAAACGGTGTTTCCCAGACACAAAGTGAGGTAGGAAATGGAATTAAGAATGTGGACACACAGGCGGTGGAATTAAGAATGTAGACAAACGTAGCTATTGAAATATTTTCTAAGTTTTATAATATACCATGAAATTATTCTAGCAGAATTGTATCGTCATTGCCTCAACAAAGTTTGCTGGTCCCCGACATGACGAGTAAGAGCGGGTAACTGTTGAAAAGGATAATGAAAAATTCTGCAATTTTCCACATCAACTCAATAAAAGTTGAATTTAATGTTCAACTGAGATCAAAGAGCTAGAACTCGTTACAGGTCGACCTAATTCGCCAAAATCCTGGGCCTTCCATGTCTCTGGGGGCATTTGCAACCTCGTATGCGTTACACTTTGATCATACATGAGATCGATTCCCGCATAAGTGTAGATATGTTTCTGACGTAGCGTGCATTCCTAGCAGGAAACAGTTCACCCTCAGTTCTATCTGTAGAAGTCAAAGTAAGTACCCTTCAATTGCAGGATTCACAAAGTTAAAGATTTATTGCCGGAGGGACAGTTAAGAATTATCCACAATCGAATACAAAACAAATGTCGAAATCAAGATAGCTCGGAGGAATACTATAAACAAAGGGCCTGCCGTCGTATGGCCCAAGTAGAAGATGGCCCAAGTACGTAGTAGTAGTCACTACTTCCACCAGGATCCGTCCAATATCTCAAGCGTGAACCAACACTATTTCGTTGCCTTTCGCACCACTGTGCTCAAAGAATCTCCTCTCACCATGTATCTGTCTCGATGTATCTGTGTACCCATCGTTTACACCCTGACGGTAAATATTTTTCGGTCCACCCTAACATGGCCTGTGCCCTGTGAGAACCAACGGTGCTCATCCAACCGCATCTGCCATGTTCTGGGGGCAGTTAGGACAGCGCCTGTCCGTGACAGCCATACTTGCCGGTCATACTTGCATCTTCACGATGAAGTGTTTTGTGACGGGAGATTTAATGTTCATCCTTGAACCCTTCCCAGGTAAGTTGTGCGAACGGTTTAAGACCAAGTGCACGACGTACGAGCTTACAGGCAGCAAGGTGCAAAATACTTCTTACAAGATGCCTTATATTCGGAGCATCAGCAACTTTGTGAAGCAGCCAGGGACCTATGGTTGATATTAACATTGGTCAGATGAAGATCCAAGTGATACGTTCGTTGTCATTACAACAGCTTTTCCACACCATCTGGCTATTATGCAATTTAATATGGTATTCCTAATCTCTATACAGCTTTTGAGTAACTGCATATTTGTGTGTGTGTGTGTGTGTGTGTGTGTGTGTGTGTGTGTGTGTGTGTGTGTGTGTGTGTGTGTGTGTGTGTGTGTGTGTGTGTGTGTGTGTGAGGAGATCCGTCACTCAGTGTTAGGCCACTTCCCGTACATCATTCAAAACATACGAGGTGTTATTCGACTCGTCTCAGTCTCGTTATGGGGAACTTATAATTTATTTTTCGGATCCGGCCAAAATATATATTTTAAAGAAATTTTCAAAATCGTGTTTTTGACTTATGGCGCTGCGGGCTTAGTACATAGGAAGGGAAATAGACCAACGCCACCTAAATATATAGGTGGCGTTGATTAAACCCCGTACTCAATGGCGATTTAGTCGCTCCACGACGCCGTAATTTTCTTTCGCGAGGATGGTAAAACTTATTGTTACCATTTCTAAGTTAAACAAAAGAATCACGCGGAAGATTTCATTTCATTTTCATTTGTATTTTCGTATTTATAACAATAAATTTGCAAAAACCCTGCAAAACAGTATTGCTTTGGAACTTAATAAATTTGACGAACTTCAAGTGATTACGGAGAAAACCAAACAGAGAGTAATATTAGAGAATGAAAGGACATTTATTATGTTATTACGTCCGACTTCTCACATTTATGTTCTTATATGCAAATAGTGATTTTCAAATGAATGTGAGTAACAAATTATTATTAAATTTAAGCAACACCTTACATAAACATACAAACAGTCGTCTTTTAATGTTTATATAGGTTCACCTACAAAAAGATTAATACAGCAATTGAAGTAGAAGTGAACATAAATTAGATGGACTCTTTGTAGTTTTAGTCTCTTCAAATATTTGGGAACAAAAATAAGGAAATATTAAGCAAAACCGCGGAATCGAAAGAAGTTGTAGAATATTTTGCGACAGAATTTTCAGAACTAATTGAGAATGATCCTATTAGAGACTAACGCCGAAGAGCAGCTTACATGTAATGTTTTATGAATGTTAGCAAAAAAAGCGTTGTAGCTGAAAAATCTTACTATTCGTTTCATCCTTACCTGCAAAAATTTTTTATGGCGATTAAAACTTGCAATATAACTAGTTCATATCCCGTATGGAGGTAACATACAAGGCCTTTGGGTATTTGGAATTTTGGAACGAGAGGGTAACATTATTAGCCACTTCGATTTATTTGTATATCCAATGTCAGAGACTGTAAGAACTTATTTGAACAAATATTTGCATAATATTTAGACATTTTTAACACATGAAAATGCTTTTAAAACTGTTTACAGCGTCGGCGACGCTAAATTCAACCAGTACATAGATACTCGTATGTTAGTTTGGCTCTCCCATTTAGCACTTTGGAAATGAAAAGAGATTCCTTCGCAGCCCATGTGTCGGCTAATTCCTTGCCATCACAGGAAAACTGACGAATAGAATTCTAGGTAACCATCTTGAGAAGAAATCGATTTTTATGATAAACTGGAGATTTATTGTAAATGGATCAAGAGAACTTACCAGGGGCAGCGGGTCTTCGCTGCTTCAATCGTCCGCCAGATGTTAATGAGGCTTGCACAAAGTCGTAACCTGAAACACACGTGACAGATGTGTATTACACTGTATAGTATACAACTTGTAACGACTCTAAATTCTGAAAATAAAAGTATAATTCCTCCAAGTGCATCCAGTTGCGTTATCGGTTACGAGTGCAAGTATTAAACTCTATAGTATTACGATCTCTGCAATTTACTATCTGAGCCTTCAAAAAATCGCGATTTTAAAGTATCTTAATGTGGGCGACGCCCCATCTAGTCGCGGTGTCAGTTGCGAAAAACCCAGTGGCCCACGCGGTTGACAGGAATATATGATTGATTGATTGAATGATTAGTAATTTCAGGCACGTCAACTGCTAAGGTCTTTAATCCCTCAAGTGCATGTGTGCGTGTTTAAGTAAGGGATGTGAATAGGAGAAGGAAGAGGAACGAAAGATCGCGCGCAGTAGCCCGTTTGTAGGGGCACTATTCATTCGCCTGGTGTTGATCGGAGAAATCACGAAAATCTACCGATCAGAGCAGCCGGCCACTGGAATTCTCGTCCAGATAGAGGCTGAATTCGACTGATGTAGCTAATGTTGAAAATCCTGCCACCGTCGGGACTCGAACCCCAGGGCCTCCCGATCAGAGGCACTGCAGTGACATCAGTTAATGCCCTGATCCATCTTTGCCGATGGGAATACATCAAAAGTTTACTTGCACGTGTTGAAAGTAAACGGAATTGCGTTGCCACTGCTTCACTTAGCCTCCGTCTCGTTCAATTACTTGGCGCGGTGGGGAGTACGGACAAGTACCGAAAACATTCACATCTGGCTTCGCGGGAATACGGAAGGTTGGAGCGTAGCGTCGCTTCGGCAGCCAGTGAAATTCTGAGAAATCCCCCTATAAGCGAACATACTTTTCATGAAAGTTAGAAAAATTCCGTTGCCGATAATTCATATGAATTCCAAATGAACGCAGTCGCATCCATCTACACGTCTCAGATTTGAATTAGACGAATAACCGAGAATTACATTCACGGGAAGTCGGGAACGAAGTTCTGTTGTTTAAGGTCAGAGCTGCTTTATTACGTGTATGATAGACTTGGTTTCTCTTCTCGATGAGAATATTTTAATAAATAAAAATAATTTTAATCTCCTTATTAAAGAGAGATTGTATGTCGTTTTGTGAATACATCAATGTTGATTTATTTTCAATCTTCGGGGAAGAGAATAATAATTTCCTCTTCCGAGGATGTTGTATGCTTGGAGGTATAATAAGTTGAAATATGGAAGTTCCTCGGTAGTTCGGTCTCTAGGGAACCTGACACGGAAAAAATTCCTTTGAGAAAATATATTTTTTCTCAAAGGTTTTTTTTGTCTAGTATAATTCTTACTTTTACATCATAATTTGAAATTGTTGACAAAATATGTTTTTTGGTGGTATAAATATTCAATACATTTTTTATTGTAAAGAAAGTGTTATCTCTTTTCTTGTTTCCATCTTATTTTTGGCTACATAATGCTGGATTTTACATATACTCGGCGCGAGTAAACACGTCCTTGCAGATTCATCGAGGATCAGCGGTGTTAATCATTTAACAATGCCAATGGTTCATTCACAATAGTTATTTTCAAGCAAGATGTTGAGAAACAAGATATATAAGGGCGGGAGAGAGGCATACTGACGCTGTGGCCAGTAGACCAAAAATCACCCTTTCCTAGCTCCTAAACTATTATTCAGAAAATGAAAGTTAAAATATTCATTTCATAGAAAATTTTGTCAACTTTAATTTTGTAAATAGTCAGGAGATATAAGCGAAAAACTGAAAAAAAACTTTTAGGTTATTCTGCAATTTTATCCATGGCCCTTTTTTGGGATCTCAAAAATTCCATATCCTCAAACTATTTAGAACCACTGAGAAAAAAACTTTAATATCAGGATCTTTTGAGCAGTAGGCGGCTGGTCTAGGGCTAGCTAGTACAATTTTGGCGACGTAAGAGCACAACGTAAAACACAGTAGATGTATGGAAACCACACGATTTAACACCTGTTTTTGGTGTTAAATTGGATCAACAACGTTATTTTGTGAAGAGGGAGCTTAAGTAATATTGTAGAACTATGAAATTTTGCATTTAGAGTTGGTGAAATATAGTTCGACATGAAATAACTACTTGCACAAAGTTCACGACAATGGTTCGCGGAAATAATAAATACAATCGAAACTAATTTACTATCTCTTTCTAAGCAACACTGTTGTCACTTTCTCTCACTTACTTCGTAAGAAGAGATAGTTATAAGATCGTGTGCCGTAAAACGGTGAATATTCCGCGCAAAAACTTCTATTGCCAGGCCCTGGTCAGAAAAAAAATCCTCTTTCTATGTTTAGGATGAGTTACGTAACATTAACACATCCTGCAGTTTTTTTAATGGCTGAAGTTATTGCAATGCAATTTTCACGGAAGTGCAGTAGGGAATGGGACTAATTGATAATGTATTCATTTCCATTTTACCACTTGCATATTACGAGATATTGAGGTAACTTTGTTGTTTTGTTTCAAATAGAACTACATTTTTAGTCTATCATAACGGGCAAAAAAAGATCAATCCAATGACATACATACAGCCAACAATGACATATGTGTTGAACATTATTTTTTTCGTAATTTAGATTTCTTCTGACTCTTGTTAAACGGATATTTTGAATGTAAGAGTCCGCTACACAAAGTCACGCAGCGCTGCCCCTGCTAACGCGCGATCGGGAAAGGGAAGCTGATCGAAGTATTTGAATTTCAAATCTTCACAAATCTGTTGCTATTTTTCCTGAAGCCTTCTTTCCAACCTTCAGCATTTTTATATATATATTTTTTTTGATCGAAGGAATTTAAGGGTTGAAAATCAGAATCAAAGAGACAAAAAATATGAAAATGCCGAAGGATGGAAAGCAGAGTTCAGGGCAAAAAATGCAACATTTTTGTGAAGATTTGAAATACGATTTGGTACTTTACACGCTTTGTGAAGACTTGGTACTTTACATGAAGCGTCAAAAACATTTTCCAAATCTTCTCAAAAATGGCCCCCAATATTGTGATTAAACTTTGTCCACGGATAACGTAAAAGACACTTAAGAGAATGGTGCAGGTCTCACGTTCTTTAAGATCCCAGATTTTTCGAAAATTGCAAAAATTAATTTTTTGGGTAACTTTCTACAGCTATAATATTGAAAATATGAGATTATTTTCCTTTACAAAAATCTGTTCCTTAAACCGGAGATTTTTTTTGTTACTTCGATTTCGGGGGAGGGAGGCTCTGCAACCATCACAAAACAATTGTTATTACGATAAATGATACATTTTATAAATTCCTTAACAATTACATTTGAAGCTAGTAATTTTAATAAGATCAATAGTAAAAATGAACAACAGTAACAAACGACTTCAAGAACATTTAATATAAACAATATTTGGAATGCATTAGGAAAACATTCAGAGAGATCAGCTCCAGTGCATTGGACACGCATTACAATTCGTTCGGAGTGCCTATTACAAACGTGCTTGTTACACTGCAAACAATACAGCTTCGGTTTGCTCAGATGGTTGTATTTTTACTTTTTCGTTTTTCTTGGAAGGTGCAAAAAAAAAATAGCGCTGATCTTCATAGATTCTTATATTCTTGATATTCCTGCCTGGAATACTACCGTTAGAATGAACAATTTCCTGTGATAAGCCATTTACGTACCTGATATAACATTTCTTCAACAAGTATTCGGTACCGTAGACACCGAGGTGGGAGTTTGACTCAAATAAATATTTTCAGTTTTATGTTGAAATTAATTACAACGAACAGTGAAAATATCATTTGAAGACCAGCTGACAATAACTCTAAAGGAAGAAACTACGAAAATAAATGGATTTAATTAACAAAAGCAATGCATGTGGGTTCAACGGTCCCTCCCCTTTCGGAGTTCTAGGGTTTACGTCACATCTTGAAATAAGGTCATGCAGAATTTTTCGAAAATATAAGTAAATTTTGCGTAATTTTGGTAAAAAAGGTAATTTTTAAATATTTTTCAGTTAAACCGCACTAATTTTTTTTAATTTTTGAAAATTGCTTTAAATGTATCGAGGGTCAGCAAAAATTATGACGCCAGTCCCATTTTTGGCGAACTCTCAGTATTTTTAAAAATTGCAAACAGTTAACATTTTAAAAGTACAAAATTAAAGACATACTTTTTCCTTGAAAAAAAAAAGGATTTTTCGGGTATTTCAAATTAATGCAATGTATAAAAAAATAGTTTCTCAAAAATCGCTCCACATTTATTCTTCGAATTATTTTAATGGATAGAAGAAGGAACGCTCAAAAATACTGTGGATTTCATTTTCGTTGAACTATCTGAATTTTTGAAAATTTCGAATTTAGAAATGATGTGCGAAAATATGCGCTGTTGTAGCACCACTAGTTGAAACTATACTTGTAGTACCGCTGTATTAAAGTACCATTTGCACAGCAATGAGATTCGGTGTTCATTGAGAAGATCTGAGTGCTTGATTATTCCTGTCGCACCCAAGTAATTATCTTAATGATGTAATTGGTTCACGTCGAATACATAAAAGAGTTGGTATTTTAACAGTGACGTAAACAACTTTAAATATTATTTACAACAACTTATCACACACATTAAGTGTATATTATAGAATTATAATACTTTTAACATGTTTAGTGATACAATAACGGAGGTAAACATCATTTCGGAAAAGCTGGACCTTTTGAGCATGTTTCTGTATGCAAAAAACAATACCAGACGCAAGGTAAAAGTCATACATAATTTAGGAGAAAGTTAATCAAGAGTAACATGACATACATTTGCTGAAATGTGAGCAAAATATGTTTAGTATTTCAATATTAATTCCTTATCAAGGCAATATTCTTCATCGTTTTCATGCAGATTCTCTTAACACATCCTTCTTTTTCAAACTGTTTTATCTATTGAACATTCTAAATCGTGTTCTTCATTGCAACCCAGATATTTCTGTAGTTCTAATTCACTTCCAGCAGTTTTCAGATTAAAGTTGGAAAATACTTTATCAAAACTAACAGAATCCATCACAAACATCATCACAATATAGGCTGAAAATAAACAACCTTAGAATGTTTTATTGATAGTTTGTTGATTAATTGTATTTTCAAATGAAGATTAAAGCTTGCATTCAAGTGGTGCATTCAATGTTACGTTGTAATTCGATACAATCCAATGACTGTCATTGCGAAATGTGTGAATTTGCCTAATTGCATGAATTGTTATTCAAATGAACACTATCTGAAAACAATGTGCATACATTTCTGTCACTACGCTTTTTAAATTTGAATTAATTTTGAGATACATACTAATCACTAAAGAATGCAGGACTCTGGTATGAATTATCAGAAAAATATAATTGAAATCAGAAGCAACTAGTGCTACAGAATAGCACAGACTGTCGAACAGACAGACCCGGATAAACTGGATAAACACACTTCCGAACAAACAGATTGTCAGTGGTACTCTGTATGTAGTATGAATGTTACTTCGTATATACGTACATAGATTAGAAAGAAAAAACAAACAAATGGTATTCAAGAAACGAATATTTACAGAACTCATTGGCTATTGCTCACTTTATTGATACGTTTTCACTGTTTTGATAACATTAGCCGTTGTGCGTTTGAATTTCTGTGGTGTGCTAATGGACACCACAGAAACCAAAAGAACACTATATTGGAAAGGAAGTCTTTGTGCAGCTCTGTAGATTTTCCTATGATGGTAACGATAGATGCAGTATTATATATTTTTCTTAATGTTTCCAGTGACGCTTAGTTTAAAATTTTTTACTTTTTGATTTATAATTATTTGCAACGATTTTAATTGAGATACTGACTAACATATAGTTGTTATACAAAACCAATAAAATTTCTAAATGTGAGCCTGTGCCTCGTACATGATGGTGGTGGTGGTTGAATCTTCATGAATTCTTGCTTCCTTTTGTGCGCCTCTAGAAGGACGTCAGTTCTCGTCAAGTTTACAAAAAAGAACCGTTTTCCCTTTTCGGGAATCAGGGGGTAACCTCGGGAGGCGCAGCGATATATCACGATTACGCCTCATTCTCGCTTCCGTCGAGGAAGACCGCGCGACGCCTTCGTCGTGGTCTCCGGCGCCGCCGCGTGGAATGTTAAAAGCCCTATTGCGCTGGGCCGGTGCTCGCCGCCCGCTCCGTGTTCTTGCGCCGCTTCTGAGGCTGAATGGCTTTTGCAAGGAGGCCAAAGTCACCAGATTGAAGGAGACATCTTTTGCTCGACTTACCATTGGATGGATATACGAGTAATTCTTAACATTTATCTTGCGTAGAAATGTTTACAACGGAAACTCTATATAACGAAATAAGCTTGTTGACTACGGTACATGTTTCAAGTGAATTGACGTCTACGAGAATGATGGTGTTAATGGTTAATTTATTTTATGCGTAATACCGATATTTGATTGAACTCTTAATTCAAACAATTACAACGAAAAACTGTCATGATGGTCGAAAATGATATGGTATTTCTGTAGTAAACAACTGTCGATGTTTCTTACTGTTTCCATAAGTCTACACATATGTGTAACATTCTTTTCAGTGTCACCGCCTCAGATGTTACTGTCTGGCTCTTTTAATGGGTCCCTGGTGCCCTGTATAAAGAATCGTAAACGGGACGGCAATAGAAAAGAGCACGAATGAAGAAATATCTATGGCACGCAGTGCGCGACCCCCTAAGATTTTGTGTCCGAGTAGAATTGATTGGAGAAGTCTTAGAAAACGGCAGTCATAAAGTCTGTTTTTATGAATTATTTCGAAAAAACAGTGAAAATGTGTTATAGTCACCCAAAATCAAAGCGACCTTTTACTGAAAATTGCTATTTCAGTATATTGAGTTAAAGGACTGAATAAAAACTGAAATAATTTCTTTGAGTATAAATAGGTAATCACTCTGAGCTAAGTTTGCTGACTGAAGTATTTTCACAATTTCAGTTTTCTATGAATGATGATATTTGAATAGTTTCATTAAATTCACCCCAAATCATAATTAAAATTGTTATGTTTTAATAAAAATGGTTGAATTATTTTATAACTTAATGGTTAGTTTCAAAGTAATTAATAATGTAAAATATTTGTCAGTTAAATCATTATATATATATATATATATATATATATATATATATATATATATATAAAATTGACAAAGTTTCTAAATTTAATTTTAGTACAATCAGTTTTTGTTTTTTAGACAGTTATTTACATATTTTTTAAACAAATTATAATTATTCATTCCATTTTACACAACGTTTCGGAGTTTGAATATGTTTCCATCCTCCTGTACAAATTGGCAGATACAATTGACAGCTTTTATTTTTATGATTTTAAATTATTCTAAAATGGACTGATTATGAAGATATATGTAATTAATGCATCCTTATTTATTTGATTTTTTCAGTTCATAAATCAATTGACTTGAGCAATATTAACAAAACCGATGGTCTTAAAATCTGATTTGGAAACGTTGTCAAGAAAATAACGCAAATCACTAGAAAGCGATAATGTTCAACTTAAATATCTCAAACCCAAATTTAGTTTGGTTTAATTTGTTACCATTTCCGCTCTTTCACCGTAGTTCGCCTGCCATAACATTTTGCTCGTGCAGAACCCACACCGAGCCCTACGTGCACGCGCCCCTGGAGGCCGGCAGCCCGGTGGGCGGCGGTGCGGTGCGGGTTCTGTAACTCACCTTCCAGGCGTCGTCGGGCGGGATGCAAACCGGAAGGTACGGCGAGGCGCGTAATCCGGCAGAAAGCGAGATAATGCCCGCTCGCCGCCCGCACGGAGCCCTTGAGCTTTCAGCGCGCGTTCGGCCCTTCCGCGCCCTTCCCCGCCCTTCCGCGCCCTGCTTCGCCCCCCCCCCCTATGCCCTGTGTGGCCCGAACGGGAGACTGAAAAGGCTGCAAAAAACCAGGAGGCTGAGCCGAAGGATGAACACATTGTAAAGTGATAGTCCGAAGGAGGGTAACAAAATAATTTTTTTCCATTTTTATTTGCAATCTTTTACATCTGACCAATATGAAAATATTTTAATTAAAGTTTACAATGGCACGTGATCTGCGCATTCACATGGATTCATTTTCTGTAGTAAATATAAATAGTATACACCATTAAAATATCATCAAAGGATAAATATGATAATTATCGAATTTAATGATCGAATAAATTTAAGAAATTCAGAGGATGAAATCTTCACAATTATCTCAAGTTGTCGCTATTGCCTAGTAAGTTTAATGCTAAGTATTCGAATGCGAACATTCCGGACTCTTAAAACTATTGTTATAAAAATGAAAACGACCAGGCTATGAATCGCCCTGTGATCTGAGAATGCGATTCCTTTTTCTTACTTTATCATATACGGAGTAATATATGTAGTATAAATATAGTTATGTAAAGCTACAGATAATCGTTTTCGAGTTTTCAACAGAAATACACATTTTGAAGTTCCTGGAAAGCGTAATTTTTTTTCAAATCGTCGGTCCGAGAGAGGTCTAAGGGATGTTCGGGGACCCCGAAAGAGCTTTTCCTTGGGAATGTCCTGAGAGAAGACCTACTTACGAGAGGTTCTGATAGAAATTTAGGCGACAATAGATGGCAGCTGAAAAGGGGTTTGTGTAAAAAATAAAAAAGCTAACGCAGACTCAAGAAAATAGGAAATAAACTAGCAAGAGAAAGAATTTACCATTCTGCACTTTCACTAGTTTAATTTGTCGTAAACCATTATCAGCTGCAGTCTGGATGAAACCACGATGGATGCTGGCCTCTTTTCTGCCGATGCGGTGAGTGTCAGATAGGGCTCGGAAGCCATGGAACGTAACCAGGCGTCCCAGTTCAAATTGAGAGAAGCGATCGAGTAAAGAAGAGAATATCGATAGCGATCCGTGGCCGTTGTATACGGTGCAGCTTTGGCATACTGCATCTTGCACGTGATCAGGCTGCAGAATGCCAAAGCATGTGATCATGCTGCACGAAAACAAGCTATTAAAGCCATTAACCTACGATATCGATTGCGTCAAACGCCCTTGACTCGTTCGTAAGCAATACGCCAAGTAAATATATGATGCCGTCGGGATAATAGGAATTGTACTCGACCTTCTTATATCGGGTAAGACTGATCGTAAGGCGTTCTTCACTGACGATTACCTTTACGACGAGGTCATCCAAGTAATAAGTTTAATCTTCGGCTTCGTTTTTGGATGGTTGTGGCACCTTTTTGTGCTTTGTAATGTTTTTTTGTATACTAGCATTATAAACAACATTTGTCCATTAGCAACCTCGTTCATAATATGGCATATTATGGCACGAATCATTACGTCATCGCTATTTCTGCGCAAAATATGAGTCATCACTGACATAATAGTCACAGCCCCCTTTTATCAACAGTCATGGAGCATAAATAAGACAGTGGTACAATGAAAATATATTCTGGGTTCGCAGTAAAATCAAATATATTGTGAAAAAAACTTGCACTTTTAAAATCTAATTTATTAACTTAGTATTACTTTAAAATTACATGTTTCTGTTATTTGGTAATATTTAACAATTATAACAAAGAGTATCTAATTCGTTTTTATTAATATGAATATTAATAGTACAGTTGGATACATTTGTCAAAGACACTCCAGAAGATGTATTTAATTTCAAAGTGCTTGTTCTTTCTTTACTTTCTGAACTTACCAATATATTGTTGCAATGCAAATCTTATTAATCAGTGACCGGGAGACCGGTCGGGAACTTAGAGCTTGTCCCGACTGGGGCGGTGCCCCGTTGGTGGGAGAGTCCTGGTTAGGGGGAAACCCCACTAGCCGACGGTAGGTCGGCGCCGTATCTCGCCATTCAGCGGGGAAAGATCACCGCCATCTCCCGAGAAAAATTACATGCACTACACTAACGGGACTAATGACCGAAGTAGTTGACGCGCCCGGAAACACGAAAAAAATCAATCAATCAATCTTATTAATCAGTGATTCTTTAATGTAAAATTCAGCTACATTTGAAAATCGCCACCCTCCGTGAGATGTAAGTGCAGTAATATCACCACCATTATCGGCGCAAAACGTCGGGGATGTCCTCTTAAACGAACACATTTACACATTGCCTTTAATTTTGAGTATGTTCATCATAAGGTAGACGCTTTTCACCCTGTAGACTTAATGTTTAAAGAATCATGCAACATAACTACCGCTTTTATTCTAGCATGTGCATTGTAATAACTTAAACAACCTACTCCGATAGATAGGAAAGAACAACAGCCTGGCGTACAAAATTTGCATGTTTTTCATACATCCAGCATTCATTTCTGCTTTTGCAGCTTTTTACAAAATTTCTTTTGGCAAAGATTCCATAATGTTTGAAACGTAACTTTCAACCTAATTGTCATTTGTAAAGAAATTAGTTGCTTAGGTAGCACTCATTCATTTTTTATGTAATGGTTGTTGTAGATCTGAGGTGAGTTTCTTGTATTCTTGTGCTTTTTATTACATTTCTAAATATGTACGAGTACTTCAAATTCAAATATAGAAGATTCACCTTTGGTTTTCACGATTTAATAATTTGTACTTGTGTCTCTTATTTTATTGTATTTTTCCTTTATCTGCAAGTATATTGTTAATGTTGTGGGTTGTTTTAATATATTATCAAATTAGCAATGATTTAGTTTCTTGTTTTCTATTTAGTCTGTTCCACCTGAGAATGTTTACAATTATCACAAAAAAAATGTGCTTTTAATGTGCAAGTTTAATAATGTTTCCTTTAATGTTGTTTCGATTCTGTAGTAAAAAAGCATACATTTTCAAGATTTTAATGTAGACAATAACTTTATTAGGAATATTCCTGATAAATTATCAGTTTCATTTGCGTAACAATAACCTATAAAAATATATTTTATCCATAATTCGCTAAAAACGTATAGTCGTACTGTACAACGACGCTACAAGCGTCAAACATTTTGTAACTAAATAAACTATTTCACCTACGAAGCCACAACTTCACAAAAGTTCCTTTGAGATGTGTGCTAGTCTACATGCAAAATTTAAACATATCACATATAATCGCATGGGCGGCAAAGTCTATTCGGCATATAATGACCCCCCAATGCATTTTAGTAATCAAACAGAATGTATTATAAAAATTCTTAGAATGTTTTGCGATTCTTTGCATTTGCATATCAGAGAGGTTAGAGAATGATCATCATAAATAAGGCCCATTTCCCAGAGATACAATCCAAGAATATGGATGTAGCTCAGAAGAAAGGAGCTTCTTTGGCTTATCTAAATTGGATTTGTGGAAGAACGGAAGGAGAGAAGATGAAGAAGTGAAAAAACTACGTCAATTGTAAGAAAATTGGATCAAATAAATTTTCTGGATGTATTCAATGAAGTTTTATTTTAGAAAACAATAGAAAAGCGGGAGATAAAAGTATTGATATTTTCATATGTCAAATTTGAAGTCGAAAATATACGTTAAATTATACGAACCTTCTAATGAATATATACCAGACAACATAGGTTTCCAGGACACTGAACACTCAAGAAAATGATGTGTGTAGAGAACGTTTTTGAAGTACACTTCTCAGATATAAATACTATGATATTTACAGCTGATCGTAACTTTCCAAATTAAAAGTGCAAAATTATAATAGTACTATTAATGAGATTTTTTCCAGAAAGTTTACGTCTTCTTTACGTTAACATTATGTTTGTTTGTTGCTTCGTTAAAAGGGTTTGATAATAATATGGCCATATTAACAGAGGTGTGAACCTAATAATTATATCTACCTTTTAATTATATCTTAATTATTTAAATGTTTTTACTATGCGTTTTATTTATTATTTACTTCCTACTATTTATTTATATACATTCAGTTCCATAGTAAAATTCTTGCAACCAATTGTAACTACTCTTGAAGCCTACCAAACATGCGTGGTTTTTGTATTCCATCTGCAATCGCCGATTTTCTAATCCTATCAATGCCTTAAAGAACCAGTACTAGACAATGCGACATGGCGTCAATTTCTTTCAGTTTTACGGCACGTATAATTGATTCTTTGTTGAAAAATTAGATTTCGCAATAAAAAGACACCTTATTTGTAAGCTAAGGAGTCTCCGTTTTCGGGAGTTTCAACGCTACACGAATATTAATTAGTGTTTAGGAATAATGATAAAAATAAAAATAATAAAAATTGGCACAAAATATATTTATAATTTGGCCACATTGCATTATCGGTGCTTAGCACTTTCTCGACTAACTCAAGGTTGCACAAGGTTTTAACAAATTTATTAAAATAAAAGTTATCCTGAAAATTAGAACGTGATACCGCATTACTTTTAGTTGTTCTAGTTGACAATGCCATGTACTAGTTGTTACTAGTTGTTCTAGTTGACAATGCCATGTACTAGTTGTTGTAGTAGACAATGCCATGTACTAGTTGTTGTAGTAGACAATGCCATGTACTAGTTGTTGTAGTAGACAATGCCATGTACTAGTTGTTATAGTAGACAATGCCATGTACTAGTTGTTATAGTAGACAATGCCATGTACTAGTTGTACTAGTTGACAATGCCATGTACTAGTTGTACTAGTTGACAATGCCATGTACTAATGCACATAGTAGTTTGCCCTTGTTGCATAGATTCAAACGGCCGGCATCAAATGAATTGTGTCTGACTGGGACAGACGCGTCTGCGTCATAGTTCCCGACACATCGGCCGTAATACTACGCTCTTATTCAAAGCTTTACTGCTATACTTTACTTGACATCACTCTCATAATATTGGCCTTGTTGTCTGACATCACACATCAAATTTTAATACTTTGTTCCAACGATTACTCGTATGGAAGAAAACGCTCTGAAATAATCAAAGCTCCACCTTCAGTCACCTTAACAAGCACGCAACCGAGTTCAATTTTCTAAAAAAAAGTTCTTCATAGTCCATTAGTGGTGATAAAACCAACGTTGCAGGTGACAAGACGCTTTCAGGATGAGTATACGATAATGTGTAACCAACGTGAGAAAATTAATGGATCTCAGAGATAATATTGAACTTGATTACATGCATGGTTTATTTTGTCTCAACCGGTAAGCAGTTTCGGTAACGCTGATGCCACGTGTTCTGCAATAATAGGAGCTCCACCCTATTGCAAACAGTAGCATGTAGCGTTCATGGGCGGGGTCGCGTAGAACCGGAAAACGATATCGGAGTAGCGTTCATCGCATCATGAACTTCAAACCTTCCCCGTTCAATCTACTAATTTCAGAAGAGAAAATCAAGCAAAAAGAATATCTCATCTCCAAATTCATCTGTCATGAAGGTTCATGTTTAGGAATATTATCTTTTAAAATCTTTATTTAACAGCATTTCTATGACAACTTAACTTTCACGTACAAGAATCTATCGTTAAATTGGCACTAATGCGGAATCACAACAAGAGTTGTACATGTTATATGAAGCGTACCTCATTATCGCGACAATTTTGATATCTAATTTATGCTTTGAAGACTGCTACTCTCTACTATATATGTATCATTGAACTGTGACTTAAATACGATGTATTTTACTGTACGAGACAAAAGTAATGGTTGGGACACGTGACACATATTTAAGAAGAGAAATCGTGGAAGGCGTGCAGACGCAAGGCGATTAAGTGACGTAAACGAGTGACGAACATATCGAGAAAACCACTTGGAGATCATTAATAGTGGTTTGACCACCATGAGTAGATTGAGGGCCTCTTAGTAGTCTATAAATATCAAGCAAAATCATTCATTTCCCACGGAACTAATTTATTAGCCAGTAATCTGTACATCATCGTCATTATTATTATTATTATTATTATTATTATTATTATTATTATTATAACAAAAAATATACACATAAACCAACTGACCATAAATATCCTAGAAACAAAACAAATGTTAAAAAACAGATGTAAACTTTTTTTTACAAAAGAAACAGCTTGACAAGAATACTTTTAGCTCAGCAAACAAGAACACTCAATGTTAGAACCGTCCATCTCCAGAAATAAAACCTTCCAATTTGAATGCTTAATGTAAAGCATAAAAGTAATTCTCTCAAAACAAATTTTTTGAATTTAATAATGATGAAAAACACTGTGATACCATTTTAGACTTTTATACTTCATTATATTAATGCAAATAGTACATTGTTAATTGCCGCAAAATATTCTCGTACATGAACATTGCAATTGGGCAAGTTAATGCAATGTTTTAGTCAAGCAAGCAACAACTCAAAATAAGAATAATCTGTCATTAGGAATAAAGCCTTCCAATTTGAATACCTAATTGAAATCGGAAATGTAATTATTTGAAAACAAATGAATGGAATTTAATAATGGCGAAAAATAGCTGTAAAAGAGCTTCTTACCTTTAGACTTCATCACAATAATACAAATGGTAAACTCCTAACTGTACCACAAGATACATGAACACAGCAACTGGGCAAGTTAACGTGAAAAACATGAACTTCACAAAACTTTTCACCTATTTACACGACAAATTAACACACTCTTTCTTGCATTCTGATGCAAACTATTACTACAGAGTTCCAACATAATTAAAGTATCATTCAAAGCCAACAGGATTAAAAATAAATCAACCATTAATTTATCTCATCAGAAAGATATACACCCTTCAGCATTCATACATTGTGGTACCTCACAACAGTAATGTGTAATGAGACAAGAAGGAAAAAAACAGTTACAATTAAGGAACCTTCATTCGGAATAATGTTAAAACCAGTTGTAATCTTTGTACCCCTTTGGGTAAACATCTGCAGTCTTATAAACAAAAGATTTACCAAAGGAGTTCTGTTAAAGCCATATTTGCACATTTGTTGAGCTCTTATAATCTCTTTGCAATGACACTAGTAGTTCTTAGCATATGTATAATCCTCTTCAATCCCCCAGACCGAGAAGTGAAAGGTAAAAAAGAAAATTACTTCGTTACGGCTCTAGCCAAACTCTTCTCATTATAACCGCACTTTTTCGTTTTCAAATACATACATCAGAAAGTACTCGCGAAGCTGGGCGATTACCTAAAAAGAAGAAAACACCGACCTTTCCGATACGTTACCATGCCTCTCGTGCACGCCGACTGCTTTCACTATCCGCTTGAGTAGGGATTCCTAGCGTAACCGTAAAATGGGTCTTGTTCCTTCGTGTTGTAGAGCTTGCCTCGGTGCTACCTCGGAACTAAAAGTCGATACGGTGAACCGCTGGCATTCTCGAATCGGTGGCTCTTGTAAACGGACGAGGTGCGTTGTTCGGTTACTATGTGAGTGGGCCACGGCAACTATTCCTTTTGTGAGGAAACGACCACGGGTTATAAATGTGCATTATATACCCATTCTAAAAGCCCTATTAGCAGGTGGTCAATTATCGCACGTGCCGCTTAGATCCGTATACTCATATATCATCACGTGTATTGATGAACACTGGTTTGCCACGCGTCCTCGCTGAAAGTCTACTGCCCATCTCATGACTCTTCGATATGGAAGGGCATTATTCCCAACAGCTTCCGCCAAATTCCCTGTGACATTCTCGGGCATTTCTTTCATAGAGAACGGCTATCATGGTGTATGGGCGCCGCTCAAAACGGGTTATATTCATCTTGCACAGTGGCAAACTAACTAATTTCATGCACTCTGTGCTAACAGAGATACAGAATCATGTGTTGTTGTGAACGCACTTCAGAATAGCATTTTTCACGTGATAAGTGAAATTGTGTAATGAGATAACATTTGTTTAAAAAAGTGTAGCCATTATTTTTGCGCCAATACACGTGTGTATATCCAAAAAGAAAAGGACAGTGCTTTGGCATAGCTTTTATTTGTATTAATGTGATTTACGTGGAAAGCTTTTTGAGATGATTGCACTGCACGAGGGGAGTAACGATGCACGAGGGGAGTAATGATGCACTGCGCGAGGGGAGTAATTGGCTGCACGAGGGGAGTAAACGTTTGGGAATGGCAGTTGTAGCTAGACGCATGGAACATTCCATTTTGGAAATGGTTAGGGAATTCAAGAGATATACAGCGTCCAGAGTGTGCATAGAATACCTATTTTACGCGTAACCTCTTACCATAAACAACGCAGCGGCAAGACTCAGGCCATGAAGACTGCTCTTTCACCTGACAACGCAAATTTCGCTGCGCTTCTTTCGCCATCTAGCAGCGAAAGAAAGTATCACTCGGGCGATGAAAACAGGGGATTTGAATTAAGCTCAAGGCCTTTTTTGGGGCTCGAGGATTTTTTACATGCAGGAAATCTATAATGTGGGAGATCCGCCGTTACTCTCCCTCCGAAGAAAGGCGTACAAAGGAGTTTTCGCCCTTTGAATCCGCGAATTTGGGTATAGCAGTCCAATTTGCTAAGGGCTGCACCACCAATATCTTGTACAGCTTGTGATAGTCTCTTCTTGAAACTGATGCTGGCGAATGGGCTGCCAGCAGCTCGTTCCACTTGTGCAATGTGCTATGACGAGTAAGTGCCCTGTGTAAAGTCCAGTCGGAAACACCCAGAAAAACAAGCTCGCCCAGTTTTCATATATATGAGCAGGACCCAGCTCAACCTATAATAAGATTTTGATGAAACTTTCAATACTGACAGGTCTTGACTTGTAATAGTTCAACATAATTATTTAATCATGAAATTTCATAAACCTAAAAAGAAAACACGCTTAAATTCAACCCGCGACACACGGTTACTCCGGTTTTCTCGAAATCGATAGTACATAACGTGAAAACTGTGCATTCTACAATCTTAATTTCCAGTTATTGAATTTTGGACTTACGTTAATAATGATCTTACCAAATCAGATATTTTTGTAAATTTTATCGAATTCGCAGTTAGTTAATCTCCCTTCTCTCCGTAGTAAGTGTGGAACGTATCAAAAACTGATGAGCTAGCATATTTTCTTTTCATACGAATATCTCACACATACGAACACCCTTTTAATACAATGAAAAATATTTTTCACGTATATATATAGTTAGGAATGTTGTCTTATTTTCTGTTGGATTGTAAATATTGTGCTTGTGTCCTCTCTCCGTCTCCCTCTCCGTGTCTCTCTCTCTCTCCGTGTCTCTCTCTCTCTCTCTCCGTGTCTCTCTCTCTCCGTGTCTCTCTCTCTCCGTGTCTCTCTCTCTCTCTCTCTCTACGTGTCTCTCTCTCTCTACGTGTCTCTCTCTCTCTCTACGTGTCTCTCTCTCTCCATCTCTCTCTCTCTCCGTGTCTCTCTCTCTCTCCGTCTCTCTCTCTCTCTCTCCGTGTCTCTCTCTCTCTCTCTCTCCGTGTCTCTCTCTCTCTCCGTCTCTCTCTCTCTCCGTCTCTCTCCGTCTCTCTCCCCTCTCTCTCCTCTCTCTCCCGTCTCTCTCTCTCTCCGTCTCTCTCCCTCTCTCACCTCCCTCTCTCCCTCTCTCTCCCTCTCTCTCCCGTCTCTCTCTCCCTCTCTCTCCGTCTCTCCCTCTCTCTCCGTCTCTCTCTCCCTCTCTCTCCGTCTCTCTCCCTCTCTCCCCCGTCTCTCTCCCTCTCTCTCTCCGTCTCTCTCCGTCTCTCTCCGTCTCTCTCCCTCTCTCCCCGTTTCTCTCCCTCTCTCTCTCTCCGTCTCTCTCCCTCTCCGCCCGTCTCTCCCTCTCCGTCTCTCTCTGTTTCTCCCTCTCTGTTTCTCCCTCTCCGTCTCTCCCTCTCCGTCTCTCCCTCTCCGTCTCTCCCTCTCCGTCTCTCCCTCTCCGTTTCTCCCTCTCCGTCTCTCCCTCTCCGTCTCTCCCTCTCCGTCTCTCCCTCTCCGTCTCTCCCTCTCCGTCTCTCCCTCTCCGTCTCTCCCTCTCCGTCTCTCTCTCTCTCTCTCTCTCTCTCTCACTTGACGCGTTTGTTATATACTGGATGTGTATTAATAATCATTAACAGATCAATACTGCAAACGTTTGGTGTTTGCAAGATTGATCTATTGATTGTACGTGTTTGCAAGTTACAACTTCATTCCGTTAGTTAATGTTATATATCGAAGTTGATAGATTTATGTTCCTGCCGAGTAAGCGGTGATTGAAAGATAGATAAATAGCTATTATCAAAGGAAACTAGTAGCTTTTGCTTAAATATTGATTGATTACTAGAAATTGCTTATATTTCCTAGTAATGTTTTTGGGTGCTACATTGGTGCGTTCATAGATACTGTTTTGATCCATGGAATATTTTAATATAGATAATGCGTGACACGCAATTACAAACACCCACATAGAAATCATAAAAATAAATTTATTTATCTCAGTGGCCACAAAGTGGATTTTATAAGCAAAATCTCAATTTTGAATTTTTTTACGAATTTTGGAATTTTACTTCAGTACTACATAATCTGCCCAAAAGTAAAATTAAGGTAAAGCATACTATGTTTGGCAGAGAGAGAAACTCATCTCCCGTTCTCATCTGATTTACACTGATGTTTTACTAAATCTGGGAAGCTGTCTCAGCTCTAATTATGCCTGTATCATCACATGAAATTGTCTCCTAATTGTCGAATCCATGCTTTAAGTAGTTTCAGTTGACTGCGTATTAATTTATTTAAAGTTGAAATAATAAATAGCCACTAGCTTCCAAAGAATGATACTGATATATTTGATTTGCCTCTGGTTGTTGTGACTAACGCGTTGAAATATACTTATTTATTAAGACATTATGCTTCTTAGTGACATTATGCTTCTCACGCCATACGTGAGCGCCATGCGGGTGATTTCCCAATAACGTATTACCTTAAACAGAAGCTGACTTTGAAATGGGTTTTTATAAACTTCGACTTTCCTATATATCTTGTGAAAATCAGATTTATAAGTCTTACACTGTTGTAATTTAATTCGAGAGTGGTATTTTCAAATTACCAAATTTACACAAGTCTGAGAGTTCAATTTACTACATACCTTCAAATATTATTCATTGATATTCATGTATAGACTCAAAATGTGATAACGGTGTTACGGTTCTTTCAGCAAGATCTTGTTGAAAGGCCACGGGTTCCCGTATGCGGCTTCTGAGCACAGTGCCAATGACGAGACGAAAGGCAGACTTCCTTGAGAGAAGCTATTGGATTGGAGACGGAAGGAAAACACTATCGAAAGGTTACACTACAACCCAAACCGACGCAGAGACGTTTCCGAAAACAGACACTCCTCTGTCGGGTGTTGAAAGAAGACGATGGCTTGTTTTCTCTTCTTCTACGTTTTAAAGGCGCGACTTGGTGTTGAAATTCTCTCAAAGTTTGGCAACAGCCTTCCTTCGCCTTCCGAACGATTTCCTTCGAACCCTTGCTCATAATGTAATGTGTCCTGCTTTTGAATTCGGAGGAATTATACATTATTTGAAAACTCTTTGACTAATTATACTTAATTACAAGGCATGCCTCTCATTTTTGGAGTTGAAGTAGAAAAGGTTATTTTTTGAAAACTGATTTTAATATTAAGAAATGAAATTAGTAATAGTTAAATCGTTAAAAAAATTCTTAAAATATTAAATTAAAAAAAAGGTAATCAAATTTTCAG
Source organism: Teleogryllus occipitalis (assembly GCA_011170035.1). Lineage (NCBI taxonomy): Eukaryota > Metazoa > Arthropoda > Insecta > Orthoptera > Gryllidae > Teleogryllus > Teleogryllus occipitalis. The sequence continues at coordinate 292,917 of BLKR01001058.1, read as the reverse complement.
TCGCAGCTGTAATTATATTTTACGTTAAAATAAGATACATATCTCAAACCGCGTAAGACTATAAAGAGAATGGTAATTTTTATTGCAATCATTAAAATTGTTCAATACCATAATGAAAGAATATTCATAGGATAATGGCATGAAGTGCTGCAAGAAACTACTTTTTCTTTCTTGTAATTGGAATTGTGTAATACACTAGCCGGAGAAATGAGACTGGTTTGTCTAGATCCAAAGTAATGTGTTCGTCGTCAATCAAGAAACATTTCAAATATCCGATAGAAAAATTAACCGAGAAGTAAAATGGCAGTTGAATTGAGTAAAGAGGGAGCTTTTTATTTGTGGGTTAATTTTACTTTCTGAACAAATATTTTCATCCCTTTTATAAATAATAAACAATTTATGTTTCTGGAGTGTTTCCATGCTTCTACAATGCAAATGTTTTCTTAGGAAGCATTTTTTCAAACGAAGCTTTGAATGCTTTTTGTTGCTCAGCCATTCATAATATCCAAGTAGTTTATTGGACAAAATATGCTAATCTTAGAAGCTTAGTTTCGAACCCCTGAACCTGTATATTTGAAAATATGTATTGAACGCTATTATCATCATAACCGAAATTAATGTTAAAAGAGGCACCAAAGTAGAAAATTAATGGCCGTTTTTCGCGGACGTGTATGTGACTACTGACGTTAATGCATGGCAATCTCGACAATAACTACTGATGAAACGGTTTTAATCTCCATTGCAAAAGTAACATTCGATGGGACCAGGGTTGTCCAACTGGCGGCCCTCGGGCCGCATGTGGTCCGCGATACTATTTATTGTGGCTCGCAAAATGTTATTAGCTAAAAGTGAAAATCTCTTTCATTCAAGTGAGGAGAGAATATTGTGCATCTAATACACATGCCCTCCCGCGGAGAACACCTCCTTTAATTTTAATACTAGGTTAAGTTAAAATTTAAGGATTGTCTTCTAGTAAATTCAGAAAATTATCCCAATGTGTTTCATCACGTTATGTATGATACGATCTGATATCACGCATTGTTCTATTCCCTCTCCCCAGTTTTGGGGCAGCTTGGAAAAGTGCCGAGCTCAACAATACAGGGAACTAAGAAGTAAATCGCCTGAGTAATGACAATATGGCCCCAAATTAAATTTATTAAAGGTTTTAGTTCTGGACCTTGAGGCCTTGCAAGTTGGACATCCCTCAACTAGAGCATGGAGTCACAGAGGACAATAGTGCTGAATCGTTTTTACCTGCAGCACACTTCAGAGATGACATCCTGTGGAACACACGTTTTGTTTTCAGCTCATCACCACCCAAGCCGCTTTCATTTCATTGGCATACTAAATGCGTACCACCCGGGTGTTTCCAGCGCTTACGCAACCCACCTCCTGTTCAATACTCGTTCGTGGCCCACCGGTTGTGTAATGAATGAGAACCAGCTGCCTTTCCGCGCTGCCCTCCGGGTTATTGCAAACTATTTGCGCAAATGCCAATTTCATTATTCGAAAACGGAACTGCAACGCGTTTTGTAAGCGTGCGAGTCTGGAGTTGAAACGTTAAAGATGATGAACAGTCGGAGAAGAGGGGCGGAAAGGGGACGGGTGGGGTCACGAGTGGTGATTGCGGAATGGAGTGTCGTGAGGTAGGGCAGGGCGGATCGGGACGGAGGGGAGCGTGGCAGGATGGAAAGGGATGAGGCAGGACGAGAAGGCGAGGGACGGGGAGTGATGGCGAGGGATGGGGAGGGGAGAGAAGGGAGGAGAGGTGCAGAGGGGAACAAGGCGAGAAGCAGCGAGGGGATTAGCGAGTTGGAAAGGGGCGGGACGAGACCTGGAGACACGAATCGGCGAGGGGCAGGGAGGATAGCGGAGGGGATGTCAGGAAGAGCGGTGAGAAGCAGGGAGGAGAGGGGTGGGCCGGAGAGGGGCGAATGGTGGCGGGAAGGAAAAGGGCGGAAAGGAAAAGGACGGAACGTGAAGAGGTGGGCGAGGAGGAGAGGGCAGGAAAGTAGTGTGGAGGGGAGGAGCGGAGAAGGGAAGGGAGGGGAGGGTCCGAGAGGAATAGCCAGTGAGGGTGGGAATGGGATGAAGTACTGCGGGGAAGAGTGGGTGGGGGGATGGGCGGAACTGGAAAAAGAGGGGCGGAACGGGAAAAAGAGGGACGGGAGAGGTTTGGGAGGGGAGGGCAGGAATGGGCAGAAGAGGATTGGGAGGGGAGGGCAGGAAGAGGCGTGGAGGAGCGGGGGAAAAGAGCTGGGGGGAAGAGCATTAAGGAGAAGGGTGGGATTGAGAGGAGCAGGCCGGTGCGGGGCGGGAAAGGACTCTGTGAGGGTGGAGGGGAGTAGCAGAGCGGGGGAGGGAGGAAAGAGGGTCGCCCAGAACTACGAGTCCCAGGTGGTAGCGATGAGCACACGCTGCCCAAACGGGCTTTTAAACTCATGAGTTGAGAACACACGGCATTGCGTATCGATTTCGTTTTCTGTCGCTTATTTGGTAGTTCGAATTATTTCTTCTCCGATGCAGCGCATTCAATCGAATTCTGCAAGCATTAAGTGTTAAGTTCAAGAGATAGTGTAATCAATTTTTAAGGGTTGTAAATCAATTTTTTTAATGTATTTACATTGTGATACTGTACATTTCCACAAAAGTGTATTCTGTGTTGCAGTGCAGCAGCACTTACCTACCAATCTCATACAGGTTTTGTGAAAAGTTACTCATTTTAAAAACATACGTATTACAGGCGTTCAAAATAACTTGCATTGTTTTATTAAATACAAAAATTAATTTTAGAAATCAATTTAATCACCAAAGTTCGCTTTTAAGGTGTTATAAACGTTACATCTAACTCAAACGCCAAGTTTTCCTCTCATCTCAAATTTGTTTGCCCGATATCGATTCACCGTTCTCAATTAAAGTGTTGGTACGAAATTTACGAGGCAGGTAATAGAGATGTTTTATTTTGTAAAAAAAGTTGAATAAATTCCCCAGACTTTACGTTTTCTGCGTGAAAATATATCTGGCTCTTTTAATTAAAACTCAGCAATTAAATTTAAAACTTAATTATGATCGTAAACCGTTCAGCAGTGATCAGATACGAGAGGGGCATTTACAAATATCTTATGCAGCATATTCCAATGCTAAACCTCGAGGAATATTTTCTGTTACGAGAATTAATTTGTTCTATGAAATAACCTATATTACAATTTCTACATTATTGTTTCTTTTTCTGAATTATTGATGATGTTTTTAAAAAGCTGTATATAGAGATTCTGTTCTCAATTTTAGTCAGTTTTTAGAGTGTTACATTTTTCATACATTTCTGAATTATATATTTTATGTAAATCTCCTAAATACACATATTATTATCATATCCCCCACAACAAACTTCAAAATGAGCACGCATCAACGCTTAGGTCAAAGGGTCATCGGCCTGGGGTATAAGCGTTGTCTCGTCACATCGTGAACGTTATATATTTTGATAAGAATAAGATGCACTGTAACCGTCGAAATGAGACAGGAGCTTAAGAGGAAGACCCTAAGGAAATAAACGCGAAGCAGAAGAAATAACAAAAGACAGATAAACAGCGCTTGAAAGAATAAATTCTCATTTACGAGACGGTGAGGTAAATATCTCCGGACCACCTGGATGAGCTGCAAACAACGGATGCCCCAGCAACCCATTCAATCAACTCCTACGTAACCATACCAATCGGCAATGCCTCCTAGGGCAGTTCTCGATTGATCTCGTTTTATATTTAAAAGACAATATTTGCGAACGAAGATGTAACAATATAAAAAATACACTAAATCATGATTTCTATTGTTCTAGCTACAATGATAAAGTAATCTCCTAAAAGAACTCACCAGAGACGAATTTAAATCACAGAAATAAATGCAAGTAGTATTGCAACAAAACAATTTTTTACATTGTAAGGCCTGATTCTCAAGTCCATTTTTGACCCTATGTCACCCTATAGACAACGGTGTAATGAATGTTTCTTTGAGGCCGTTGGCCTCACACTTTTGAAGGCCCTAAAACTCTTCATTTAGGAGTTATTTAACGATGTAGATTCAAACATATTTAGAGTGTAGCGGGTTGCATTTGATATGAATATTTAGATGCTATAACAAATCCTGTGTGCATTAAACAAATCCTTCATATTTTTAATGTCAAAGTGTAATTCGCCACGTCTACGTGATATTCTCTTTATTTTGAGGCCTCATTTAAAAAGATTGATTGCGTGTGAGAGCGGAGGATAATATAGGAGACGATTGGAGTAGCTAAAATCAATATAAATAGTAGTAGCTTAGTAGATAAACTTAAAAAATGTAAGTGGCCGAATTAAAAATGCATTGGAAGATTTTTTTCTAAAAGTTGTTTTTATGAATAGTGCACAACATTCCAATATTTCAGAGTTACTATATATTTTAAAATTTCAATTAAATAAAATGAGCACTTTTTTTTAATCTAGCATTTTGCAAGTGTTAACAGTATACAAGTTACAGTATTATACTATTAGATAATTAGTTACAAATAAAATTAGAAATGATGAGCATAAGTATCATCAATAATCTCTAATGTAAATTATTTATAATTGTTCAGCATTTACATACATTAGAAGCTAAAAATGGAGATATGTCGACGCATATTTAAAAAAACAATGTACAATGAAGCACGTAATGAAATTAGTCAACCGCTATTCATTATTACTTTTTTTTAAAAAATCACCCTTAAGAGAAAATTATAATCTGGTTGAAATGTAACATTTATATTAAAGTCATATTAATGTTTCATAACTCTTTTCAACGTGTTTATCGAGAAGAAAATATTTGATGAGTGATGCTGCAATATACCAACTATTAGTTTTACTACTATCAGTTATGCTGGAGTGCCAGAAGAGAGTTTCGAATCGTGCGTACGAGCATTTCCTGTCCCGAGGCAGCGCGCGAGCGCGGTCAGAGAGTACCGCATTAGCGTGAGCCAAAGGGTTTGTTAGATGTCCCTGGGAGACCTCTCATCGTGCAGAGAGTCGCGGTCAGCGCCCTTCGATCCGTCACAGGATAGCGGGCGTCCCTGGGGCCGCAGCCCTTTAATCCGGCCTTTCGCGGCCGCCGCTGATGGGCTGCCCGTGAAGCGCGGCAGTGAGCCGGTGCGACGACGGTGCGGTGGTGCGGTGACGTCGCGCGAGCGTGGCGCTCTCGCCGCAGCCGCCCACCTCTCGCACTCACATACCGGCACCGGCGGCTCAGTGCATCAACTGATGTCACTGCAGCGCTTCTGACCGGGAGGTCCTAGGTTACAGGATTTTCGACACTAGCTTGTCAGGTAGGTCGAATTCAGTCGCTGTCTGGAGGAGAATTCTAGGGGTCGGCTGATCTGAACGATACTTTTCCGAGGTTTCTCCAATCAACACCACGCGAATGCCGGAGCAGTATTCTAACAAACGGGCCATGGATCGCGCGCGATCTTTCCTTCCTCCTCCTTGTACTATCCTTACACACACACACACACACACACACACACACTAACATGCACTACACTACCACATATTCCGGGAGACCGGTCGGGAGCTTAGAGCTTGTCCCGGCACAATCAATCGTACCCACATCCACCACTGCCTCAGCCCCGACCTCACCCCACCCCCACCATCTCTTCAGAATCCCTGCCCCGACGCCACACCGCCAACGCCTCCGTCACCGTTACCAAAACTTGACTGAGAGAACTGTCTGTGCTAGCTCAGGGTATGAACTTATGTCTCCGCACTGTCTCTGACTGCGAAGTCATAGGTTACGAGCTTCAAAGGTGGCAGGATTTTCGACACGAGCTAGAAAGCCAAGTTGAATTCAACCGCAGTCTGGGTGAGAATTCTAGCGGCCAGCTGCAATGCCATAGCAAACGGGTCATGGTCCTTTCGAGATTTTTGCTTCCTCAAACTCACATTCAGCATTCTCACAATTTGCTTCCTCTTCCTCGTTTTATCTGCTCCTCTTACTTACACATACTTACATACTCTAAAATACCTCACATGTCCTACGACGAGTCTGGAACTTAGAACTTTTCTCTGCTGGGGCAGTGCCGCGCTGGTGGGAGATATCTGGTTGGAGAAAACCCGTTGGTGGGAGATATCTGGTTGGGGAAAACCCGTAAACCAAAGTGTAGATCGGTACCGGATCTCGCCATCGAGCGGACGAACACCGCTAACTCTTGTAATAAAAATATGCACTACACTTACGGGACTAATGATCATAGTGGCTACCCGGGAACACAAAGTAGTCGTTTGACTGAGAGGTCCAAGAATTGCGAGTCCAACCAGTGGAGGATTTTCGACACTAGCTACATTGTTCAAATACGACCAATATGTGGAGGAAAATTCTAGCAGCGAGCTGCTCTTATCCGTAGTTGATCGTTGTTTCTTGGTAATTGAACAATTGTAGTTGAATGCCGGAGTAATTGAACCAACTGAGCCACTGGATCACGAGTAAACTTTTATTTCTCATTCTTGCCCCTCCCTCTTCTCCCCTTAAATATGTGCCTACTACCACACATGTCGGGACACTAGTCAAGTGCTCAGAGCTTGAATCGGTTGGGGTGGTGTCCCACCGTGGGGAGATACCTTGAGAGGGGAAACCCTGCAACGTGATGTCTGTTGGCGCCGCCTTCCACATTGCAGCGAGGGAACTCCGTCATCACCGAAATATAACATGAACTACACCTACGGTACTAATAAGTTTGCCAGTTGAGGCGCCCGTAATGAATATTCACGACCACTGAAAATACCACCGTCGCCAACACTCCTCACCCTAGCAGTTGAGTATTACCTGCCACCACCTCGCTATTATTTTTATCACGACCCCGGCCGGATTACCTTCACTGTACCCGCCCTCATCTTCACTACCATCACCGCTCCCGCCACGGCTTCCAACAATCTGCCGCCGCGGCCACCGACATCGCCGTCACTATCTCCACTGACATCGCCTCCGCCGACTCTACATCATTTCCGCCTTCGCTAATCCGTCCATCCGGCGCCCTCCGGCGCTCGTGTGACGTACCGCTCTGTTGTCTGGCGGAGACCAAATCCGCTTCCACGCACCTCTCCTACTGCTTTGGCTCACATCTGCACAAGGTCGTCACGGCTAAAATGCAGTCAAGCTTTAGCGAGACTCTTCGATTGGATTTCGGGGCACCTGAGGTCGCAGGTGGAACAAGATCGTGTTGCTACAAACTACAATGCACAAATGCAGGCGTCACATGCCGGCGTAGGTAGCCGATATCGTTTATAATGCTCAGAGAAATCACGGGGGTTAAGCGAATTCGAGACTCGCGGGTTCCTGGTTGGGTGACCGGCTAGAAACCCAGGGATATAACGGCGCCGTGCCTCTGGCCGAAGGGATAAAAACTGACTGACGTGTGACGTGACGAAACGCGCAGACCGAGTGCGACGTGACGAGACGTGACTAAGATATTGAAAAAGAAATTATTTCCCATTGGTAACGGAGAATTTCTTCAGGGAAAGCGCTAAACTTCCAACAAGGGGTAAAGAGGCGCGCTTCGTCAAGGACAACGCAACAAATTTTAAAAAAAGAGCATTCTAGTTCGATACATATTGTATCGTCAAGCTAAATAGAGAGATCACTATTATATGCACTAATTGCTTCAACTGCATTTTGTTATTTTATTTAGTATAGAAAAGTAAGTGTGAGACACCTTAGGCGTTTAGGTTGGCTTGCATGCTTAATACCGTGTTTACGTATGACTTGTCAGATCCGAAAAAAATTCTATCTCTAAAACAGGAAAACGATCGTCTCTCCTTTGCCCTTCATTTGCTTCTAGAAGTAGTGTAAATAATGTAACCAGACTGGTAGTGTAATGTTAAATGTGGCAATACCAACAGTTTCTCGTTTGTAAAGCCTGTTTAACACAATCATTTTTTCATCATTTTTCGCCGATACAGAAAAGAGGCAGATCAGATTGGATGTAATTTATATGGAAAAAATACGCATACTTATTTGAAACCATTCATATACAAACCCACCCATTAATGACCGGGGTCGGCAACCCGTGGCCCACCAAGCTATCTCATGTGGCTTGAAGGGCCTCTATTGTATTCGACTTCTGAAGAATAAATAATTATGGATTTTTTTGAATTTTACTGTGCCTACAACAAACCGCTTTAAGAAGTGGAATGCACTAACAGGTAATTCTAATGCACTTTTCCTGTATCAATGTTACCAGTTAACATACTATACACTCCACTCCACTCCCGTGGCAGCTTCACCCCCTCTTGGCTCCATTCTTTTTACTGGACCTCTTTCTTGAATCGACCTTACGATTTTGCAGTCTTTGATAGGATTATATTCCGAGCATGAGCACAGGGTGCGGTATTGCGAGACTCACCAGCTCTGCACTGACTGACCTTTCTTGAACTGTTCTTGTAGGCGTATATCTATTGTATTCGAATTTTGTGCCTTCGTAAATAAAACTGTGATATAGAACCCTAATACGTTCCTTCGCTATATTATTGATCCTGAATTCCACATCATTTTGAAAGAGTACTCACAAACTTTTTGAATTACAATTTAAAATTTTAAATATTTTGAATACAAAGTAAGTTGGAGTGATGTGTGGCTCGCGAGTATTTGGTTTGACAACATTAAAAAAAATTATAAAGTTTTAATAAACTTTATAAATTTATTTCTTAAAACTTTATTAATTTATTTCTTAAAACTTTATAAATTTATTTAATATTTTAAATAAATATATCAGCATAAATAAATTTATATAACATAACGGTTTAAATAAATTTATCTTATATTAACTTCATATAGCCTGCAGTTCCAAAAAGGCTGCTAAACCCTGATTTATGAAACATACAATGGCCGCCCCGCGGCACGCGCGGCGCGCTTCCGGCCGCGGGCTTCCCCTCTCACGAGTCCGGCGGCGTCCGGTTCGCCGCGCAGCCGCCTCGCGAATGTAAACCTCCTGTCGGCACGCGCTGCAGCGCCGCGACTGCTTCGCGTCCGCGGCAGACGCAACGCCGCCCGTGCGCGCCTCCCCACCCGGTCACCGCCCCGTCACCGTTCTGCACCGCCCCGCCCAGCCCCGCCCAGCCCCCACGCTGCTCCAACCCGCTCCGCCCCGCGCCCCGCTCCGCCACGCCCCCGCTCCGCCACGCCCCTGCTCCGCCCCGCCCCCGCCCCGCCCCCACTCCGTCCCGCCCCCTCTCCGTCCTGTCCCGCCCCCGCTCCAGCCCGTCTCGCCCCCGCTCCGCCCCGCCTCGCCTCGCCCCCACTCAGTCCCGACCCGCCCCCGCTCCGTCCCGACCCGCCCCCGCTCCGTCCCGACCCGCCCCCGCTCCGTGCCGACCCGCCCCCGCTCCGTGACCGCCGCTCGTCCCGACCCGCTCCCGGTCTGCCTCCCCGCCCCGCCCTCACAACCCTCCCTTACGCCGTCTCCGCTCCGCCCCCGCCTCACTCGCCCCTCCCTCGCCTACGCCGTCTCCACACCGCCCTCCGTCCCTCCCCACTACCGCCCCGAAGTTCCCTTTCCTACTGCCGCCCGCCCCGCCTCGTCCCACTCCCGCTCGACCCCGCGCCGCGCGGTTATTTTTACCCGCGGACGTCGCGTGGCGGCGCGGTCGCGGACACTCGCGGCGCCGCCCACACCCGTGACCCCTTGCGTGCCGCACTCGCACGCGCACGCTGCGGACGACTCGTTCTGGTGCATCACACGCGCGGGTTTCGAAGTGGTGGGAATGCGGGCGAAGGTAAAACATGTACTCATCAAGAGCAAGCCTCACCGATTTGATTGATTGATTGATTGGTTGGATGGCTATACTTCGATTAAAACATGAAGTTCGTAGACAGTTCGTCAGCTGTGACGGTGTCATCCAATCGGGAGCTTGAACGTCACTATAGTGACGGCGCTGTAATGACGTTTGCGTTCCCAATGGGATGACAGCGTCAGAGCGGACGAAATGTTAACGGATTTACTGTTTAATGGAAGTGTAGTTAATGTTTCCAGAAACGTCAACTGCATTGTTCATTAGTAGCGTTAATGTGGTGAATTTTTTATCCCGAAAAATAGCGGCGTTACTCCTTTCCTGCGAGGCGAGCTCCGGAGCTCCAACCTACAACTCCACGACCTTTAGGTATCTCCCTTGTGACGATCACCACCAGCCGGGACACAGTCAATGCTCTCAACTGACCTCCCGACATGTGTGGAATTCTTGTGTGAGTATAAAAGTGTGAGTACAGGGAGCGCAGACAAAGTAGAGGAAGGAAAAATTGCGCGCAGCCATTAAAACGTTTTTTTTTTAGGGTACTGCTCCGGCATTCGTCTCATGTTGATAGAAAAAACGCGGAAAACGACCGATCAGAAGAGCATACCCTTGCAATTCTCCTTCAGAGAGCGACTGAATTCGATTTTGCAGTGGAAAACCCTCCACTTTCTCGTCTCGAACCCTAGAATATTCCGGTCAGAGCCGTTGCAAAGTTAATGGAAATGCAGATTCTGAGCTAACTCAGCGGTTGGGAACTTTCGGAATGCTGTGTCGAAAAAAAGAGCACTGTCCCTCAGTCGGGGCAACCGGGAGCAGCGGAGGCTACAAGAACGTGCAAGACAAGGAGGAGGAGAATGTGTTGGCGGCTTTGTAAATGACTACTAACCGGCTGCTCAACAGATGACACGTTTACCGACCAACAAAAGTTATCTTCAAAATGCAAATATGGCTGGACAGCGGTGCAATTCGTTGAGTTTACATTGTTGATATTATACCAAATACAGAAGTACACACATATATGGTGAAACGGCAAGAGGGAGGAAAACGAATATCAGATAAATTATAATAACAGTGTTTTATGAAGGCGTTGGAGTTACAATAAAAATAGAAAGACACGGGAAAATGGCGATGAAGAAAACTACTCACGCTACGTCGTATTGCGACTTAGGCAACGACTTTCTTCGAATGACTTCTGCGTTTCTCATAGCTGCGCGACAGTTGTCACCGACATTCACGTAGCTCCTCTTAAATGCCAAGACCCCGCACTCAAGGCCAAGAATGAGCATCCGGTCCGCACGCCAGAAAGCAAAAACGGGGTGAGTTCAGAAACACAGAAATACAAGAATTCTGTAAATACAAATCCACTAACTAATCTTTTACGCGATTCTACCAATTTTAATGAAATCATTTTCATCCTTTCGCTCAACGTTCTTACACAATATCAGAGACATCAAATGTCAGTCAGAATAGCAACACAGAGATCAAAAAGTGTCGTCTTCTTTCGTTTTGTTTATTATTGTGTTCAAAGTGAAAAGTTTCTTTTTTATTTTCTTTATTTGTTATCATGCAACTGAGAGTTTTAAAGCTCTCTCACAGGAGTATCTCATGAGCGTTTCGAAGCTAAGCAAAAACCCAGTGTGGTCCATTGCACATCTTTGAAGTAATGAGAAGTGGGTCAAGAATCAAGGCTGCTTGTGTGTGTATTTTGCTTCAAAATAAGGAACTACACGAAAGTAACTAAAGAAACAGAAATGAACTTTATGTGGCAAAATTTTAAGATATACGCAAAATTTTAAAAATTATCCTTTTCTGGGCTGCGATCTCTTAGAAAGGTTTGTTTACATTCACAAGGTACATGTGAACAATATAAGAGGTTTTGTTGCGCCTCTCAGCAGAAACGTGGTTTCTTCGATCAACACTAACGATTGGCGGAGCATTACCTAACAAACGGGCCAAGGACCGCGCGCGTTCTTTTCTTGCTTTGCCTTGTTCTATCATCACACCTTACACACACACTTACACTACCACACATGCCGGGAAATCAGTTGAGAACTTAGAGCTTGTCCCGGCCGTGGCAGTACCTCGCTAGTGGGAAATACCTGGTTGAGGGTTGAAGGAAGACCCTCAAGCCGACGGGTAGGTCGGCGGCGGATCTCTATTTCTAGCGGGGGAGAACCAGCAAGGGCGCCCGGAGTCACTAACCTATCAATCACTAATTAGTCAATCAACGGAGAGAAACCATGCAACTTACATAGCTAGGCAAGGTTTTGTAACATTACCCTTACATACAGCATGCCTGCGATTCAGTGTTCCCTGCCTTAGTGTACGTCTTCCTTCTGTAAGATATACTGGGAATCGAAAACCTCGATGTATTTTCTCGTATTCGTAATGTATAGAAAGTATTGTAATTCTGCAAAAAAGTCTTCGTACAGGTTTTCAAAGATGTACACGTATTCAGATTGCGCATACCAGAAAAGGTGCTTTTTTTTTTTTTCAAAATTACGTCCGCCTATGAATATCACTTTTGCTTTATTTTGCTTATTTTTGCAGAATTTTAACCCAGATGGATTCTTGTCTATTGATCTAATCTGGAAATAGTTTTTTGAGTGGCAGACTTTTCGAGTTCGGCGAAGTTCAATATTTATCATGGTTTAGTTGAATTTTTCTTCAAAATTATATCTTTAAATGATGCTATATGCAATTATTTCAATATATGATTAGGTTTTAAGATGATTTGCCTGCAGAGTTGTTAATCTATCGGTTATCGCTCGTGCTGATTATTCCAAATATCAAGTTTGGATTCCCAGGATTCCCAGGTTCCTTTCATTTATTTTTTCTCCTCGAATAGGGTCAACGTGCGCTTATACTAATAGGGTGGTCAAATTTTCTATAATACATCTGAACTTTCAAAACTTGCAAATTCTAATCTTTTGTGCTTTATGATGATAGAGGGAGTTTTTTTACATTGGTAAGATGTAATTAGTAATAATATTAAATTACGTAACCGATACAAACAACACGAGGGTGTACTAGGCTTCTACGAGCTGTGGTATACTACGAGTATACTGTGGTACGTATAAGTGCACTATACTAAAGATTTAGTACCAATGATGTTGAGGAGGAACCCATAGGATGACGATGCATTGAACCTTAGACATGCACAAAATCATTTCCTTGGTACTGTCTTCTACTATACATTAGTGACAATGAACAGAGTGCAATATCAAGAGGTGTAGTGTTTCGGAAAATTGATTGTGGAAGATCGAGAGAATCTAGCTTAAGATATGAACTTGTTAACTGGTTTCATGAATCACAATTGTGGGTAATATTTTTTGAATAAAGATATCTCTGTAAAGCAATATTCTTTCTATGATAATTCTTCAATGATAAATTACGAGACAATCTGAAAATATCACAAGCTATTAAATCACTTACTTTTGGTGTAAACATAGTATGCAGTTTTGGAAAGAGCCCCGTTGTAAGTATAAGGTCGTCATGTAGATGGCCTGTGAGCAGCGACCTTTCTCCGATATCGTAAATCATATTGGTGAATCAATTAGAACTGAGGATAAACAATTTACCTTTAACGTATTTAACCGAGAAGGACTTGATGATCCTTTCGAACACTAGCTGGAATATATTGAAAACATTTGCAACGCTCCCCTTCATGAAATGTATTAACTCTGTAACTTGTATAACGTCACAAATTGACTCGCTAAAAGTAATGGATGCTGGTGTTTTCATCGGGAATTTAATTTTGTTGTGTTCCCGATATGATGCAATATTAATCAACATAAAATTCATGTGGCACTTTCACTTGCTAAAATAATTGAATAAAATAATATCATACTAACAATATTAAATACTATTTTGAAGTTTTGAAGTTGATAAAAAAAGCAAAGCTCAATCTGAAATAGTATATCTTCTATGATTCCATGATTCTAATGATAATCTATATTCACATAATTAGAATGGGTTTCAAACATTCATTATGAGTTATTTTCGGAACCTAGAAGTGAAAGACGTGATATTAAGATATATTATATCTTAATATCACTTTATATGTAATATCACTTGATATCTAATATCATGTGATATTAGCAAAGGTCTTAGGAAACTGAAAGCTATTGATATATTTTTTGCAGTTAATGATTTGCAAAATGCCCAATAAGGCAATCCTATTTAAATTCGTGTTTTGTTTTTCATTTGTGTATGATTTACAGAATAAGTGTGATCATATTTTGCATTTTTTTGAGATTACTACTTACTTTTGTATGCAGATCGATCATACACACACCCAGAAAGCCTTTATACAAACACCCCCACCACCACCACCACTTACTCCTCTAATTAAAAAGTATATTGTGATAAGCCAAGAACCCCGGGTTTAATTTGAATGCTAAAATCACCATCCAGCGTTAGTAATAATGGCATTGTTTGCAAACTTGAAAGTCAATGAATACGCGTTGTTAGGATAACCGATCAACAAATTGTAATATTCCATGCTTGGTGTCATAGCGCTGTGCAGGACACGACCCCGAACGTATTACATGCAAACGGTGAGGAGAGGGAATTGAAAGCCGTGATCTTGTAGAAGGGCGCAAATAATCACTCTCTGAAAAACATATTGAAGAGTACACACGTATGCGGTTGGTGAGGTGCCAACAGATTCGGCATAAGCTGGGATATTATTTCAATGATAGTGAGGCGGGAATTTATGATTACTCTGATAGCTTGATTTTATTCAAATAGTAGTATTGAATTGTAATTGTAGATTTTATTAATGTAGTAGTTGGAATTTTGAATTAAAATAGACTTTTTGTTTTAAGGGGATGTATAGTAGGATAACTCCGTAGATGGAAGGATTTTTCGATAAGTAGCTGAAGGTAATCTCACGCAGGTGTTTCATATGAAGCATAGATAGGAAAAGTCGCGACCGCATATTGACTTATGGGAAATATTAAATTCTATTAATACCAAATTGTTGAGGACATTCCGGATCGTTTTAAATTTATTTTAATGATAGACAAGAACGCAGGAATAGGGATACCGAGGGCATTCCATGCACAACATGCTGCTGGTCGATAGAGAAGCCATCTAGCAAGATATTGTAGTAAGCCTGCGAACTTTATTGAAAACCGTACGGTGTTTTAATGTTCTACATGGAAAAAGTAATTCCCATATGCTCAATAGAATTTGTAATATATAAGAATAAATGTTAAATTTGTATTATTGAAAAAGGCTGATAATTATATTAGTTGCCATCAGTCTAATAATTGGTTACAATCAATAGAACTTCCAAAAATCGTGATTCTGTTTAGAATTACAGGTCCATATGCAACAGGAGTAAAATGTAGTACGTCGAACCCATTATTAAATTGAAAGTAAATTTAATCAATTAGTGTTAACGTTTAGAGAATTTATCAGCATAGCAGCGCTGCGGTAGAAATAACTATGGTAATAATAGCAGTGGAAGTAATCCTTTTCATAATATTAGATGTTTGCTGTAAATAGTATCCAGATTTAGCAATAGTAAAAATATCGTAAAAATATCGTATCGACATCTACACGTTGCACAATATCCTTCTATCTAAATCTGCAGCATGCGCGGAATAAACCGACGATTGCAAGTCAGGGAACGACATCCAGGCATGTAAAAGAATAATTCACTTGACACATTTTTAATTGTTATAAATAAATAATTAAATTATTTTTTAGTGTTAATAGTAATGTAATTTTATTGCCAATATGACTGCAAAATTCATGCACACAACGCAAATTGCTGTCTGTCCCGTGCCTTCAATATAAAACGCTGAGTATTTTGTTAATACACAGAAGGCAAATATTTGCGCAAAACTTATATTTAATTGAAAATGAAATTTTGTCGGAAAAAAAGTGTTGACTCTGAATCTGAGAGTGGCTATATCCCTTCCAAGCTTGAATCTTCAGAGGAACTTCAACCGTTGCTGATTATTAAAGAATCAAAAACAGTATCAGAATCACCCTCCAAGTCACACATTCTCTGTTCTTACCATATTTCATGTTCAGTACACTGACCCCACTCCAATGTAACCGCAAAACTAATATCTCACCATGCGATATACACACGTGTTGTGCGGTCCGCCATTAGAAAACTATTTCTCCGCTTGATACGTGCCATCGGATTATTTTCGCTTGTCCATACATTTCACGAATCAGCTCATATAATTTGAAGCAAATAAGCACTTCTGTATCTGCTTTCCACGTATGATTACGCGTGTTCTATTGTATATAACATACAGTTACTTGAATTTTACAGAACTATTTTCTTACGCGTATGCTTAAAAAAGTGCGAGGACGAGTGTATGTCGTGGACTTGCAGTCAATGAGCGATTCCATACCCACGGGCATTTGTTTAGTACTTCGTTCTCTCGTTGGACAAGGAATAGCTACCAGTCGAGTCGAATTTAATTGCTGTTTGAAAGAATTCTATAGGCCAGCTGTTGTGTCGATAGTTTCCCTTTTTTCTCCTATCAATGACATACGAATATCGGAGAAATTCGTTAACAAACGGGTCACAGATCGCTCGCGTCTTTTCCTCCTTCATCCTTGACCTGTCCATTTCCTTCTGATACTTACCCTTACATAGACTGCACTACCGCTCATATCGGGAACTAGACGAGAGATTGGAGCATGTCTACCGGGACGGTGCTCCGCTGGTGGGAGATTTCGGGAGGAAACCGCTTAAAACCAGTAGATCATTGCTGGATCAGCGGGGAAAGAATAGCACGAGTTCCTGGGATATAACATGCTCTACGTGTACGGTATGGCGCTATTGCCCTAAGTAGTTAACGCGTCCGGAATTAACACTCGCTCCATAATCTAGCACGACCCTTTCGAGACCTAATGGTGTGAAATTAATCTCTTAACTACATCATAATGGATGTTACTTTACAGGCGGTGCTCATGCGTGGTATAAGGCCGTTGGGGCGGTGGAGGAGCGAAAGGGACGGTGGGGCGGTGAAGGCGGCGGTGATGGCATTGGGGGCAATCAGTGCGCCGAGGCCGGTGGGCGAGGGCCGGTGCGGAGATTGCAATAAGGGCGGGGGCGGATCGGTGGCGGATCGGTGGCGGATCGGGGGCGGATCGGGTGCGGATCGGGTGCGGATCGGGTGCGGATCGGGTGCGGATCGGGTCGGGTGCGGATCGGTGCGGATCGGGTGCGGATCGGGTGCGGATCGGTGCGGATCGGGTGCGGATCGGGTGCGGATCGGGTGCGGCGGCGGATCGGGTGCCCGGGTGGATCGGGGGCGGATCGGGGGCGGATCGGGGGCGGATCGGGGGCGGATCGGGGGCGGATCGGGGGCGGATCGGGGGCGGATCGGGGGCGGCGCCCGTTCGGATGCACGCAGCGTGGTGCGCGGCAGCGCTGCGCTAAACGGACGCCTCCCCTTTACGCGCCACTCGGCTGCCGTTCGCGCCGCGCTAACGCAATTTGCCGCACGCAGCGCCTCATGCTGTCGTCAATTTAACGCAAGACGCCGCTCCGCCCCGCCCCGACCACGCCCCCTGTCGCCCCGGCCCAGCGCACCACATCGCGCCCCTCCGAGAACAACAGGCTGCTCGGAGACCCACTGAGCGGATATATACCGGCCAGGTCCTTGCTTTTGTTCGTGTCTACACCTGCGGGGCGGAACGTAAATATTTTACAAAGCTGAGTGTGTAAACAGCTATTGGAACATATTACATCACGAATTTCACGAAAAGGGCGCACATCGCCATCTTGTGTAGAATAAAATAATTTTTTGGGTCGTGTTTTTCTTGTGTTACATATTTTACTTGTTTGTATTGTAGAGAGCAATTCCATAACTTTAAGTATTCTAATAATATTTTCACTGTCACCGGCCCTCAGCAAACTCCACCTCACCCCCTCCTCACATAATTGCGGCCAATAAAATTCTCTCCCGTCCCATCTCGTCCGATCCTTGTCCTGCCACTCTCTCCAAGCCCAACCCCAATATTTCTACTGTTTTTTAATGATTTCTTCGAGATGTATCAGAACGTTTTGTAGTTACTAACTTTTCCTAAGCTTGCTATCATACAGAATTTTAAAATAAGACCTAAGATATAGAATTTGCTATTTATTTTTACTGGAAATTCTAATAATTGTTTATCATGTCTTGACCAGATGTAATGTTGTTTTATAGTGCTTTGCTAATATATAACATTGTTTTTCTTTTCTCTCATTATTTAAAATGAAAATTACATTATGCTCGACAATAGATATGTGATGACATTGGTGCGATTTATAAATCATCCCATTATCGAATATGTTAATTATTTTGCAAATATGAAGTTTCTACTTTCATATAATTTACATCTATTAATAATACATATGTCTTTAAGAAAATTGATAATTATTATATGTTTTTTGTATGTTTTCATTGTGAATTACACAACTATTATAAAATATAAAAATTTAAGAATTCATTTAAAAAAATACTTTTAAGAAAGAGATATTTATGTGAGTACTGTAAAACTAAATGTCAGAAAACTTTATTGTTTCATTAATGTTTGAAGCAATTCCACTAATAAAATAATATAATTAAACACTTCATAATTCATAAAAATTATAATATTCCTGACTCATGAGGATAGGATGAGAAAAGGTAGGATAAATGCCACGTTATCTGCTGGTTATCAATAAAATACAAACTTACTAAATGTGGATGATATTATTCATGTTCTTGTTCATATGTGTATTTACTGAATATGAAAATAATAATAATAATAATAATAATAATAATAATAATAATAATAATAATAATACCTGGAATTCAAAATAGATTATAATATCAATGATTAATTAAACGTCAGTATTATTGTTTTACTTACAAAGTTGGGAGTTATTTAACATTACGAATATTAATTGTCATTCCACAGAACAACTGAGGGAACATGTAACCTTATTTTAAAAAATAAGAACATAGAACACGGACACAGATGTAGTGAAATGTACAGTTGTGTGTCCGAAATGATTACAGCTTCGCGGGCGACCAGTTCATTGACATTAGCAGCATGGCTGTCGCTTGTTTAGACGCTTCACGAAGAGACACAACTGCGCGGCGCGTACGATTCCGCAGTGGCAGTCCGTTAGGTTAGAAAACAACGACACGGAAACACCCAGACAGCGGAGAACCTCGAAACAATTCATGTTGACTTCGGCACTCTCATCGGTCGAGTTGGCAAACATTCACGCTGTACACAAACCAGCTACAGCAGACAACCTCCCGCTTCTGTACTGCAACGTCGGATCGAAAAGCAATCAATAGCTCATCTATCTTCCTCCATCTCAGTGGGTGGTTCACTTTTGCAATGTCACGTCTCTACATCGCTACGCTCTAGCTGTCAGTGTCATCAAAAGAAAGAGTTGAAAAAATCAAAAATGCGTTCGGTTCACAAACTTTTCAAAATAATTACTTTTTCTTTCCCTGATAGCAAGAGTGAAATTCTAACTTGCACTGTGAGCATTTCATGTGGTCATGACATATTGTTCATTTTTGTTGTTGTTACAAATGATGATATTAATCTCCTGGTTGTAACACAATGAAATATTCACAATTTTAATGCGCATATTTTCAAATATCCTCGCACATTTATCAATCAACATTTGAATCATAACAGTTGTATAATTTAGGATTTTTTTAAATTGTTAAATTTATTACTAACATTAAACAAGGGTTTTAAAATACAATTTAGTGACCCCTGCTTTCAGACGTATGGCAACACACCAAAAAATATTGCTAATCCATTAGTGAAATAAAACATTTGGACCTATCTGTGATGTATAATATTCCGTGTGTATAAAACATTTTATACATCATAATGATCAGTTTTATAGGGCATGTACTGAAAGCAGACTTCAAAAAACCTCAATGTCGGCATTTCTGCTGGGATGAACATTTTCCTTTACCCGTCGATGTGTCTCATCCACTCGATTCTCTTCTCAAAGGAAAAGCGCGTTCTTTGAATATTGATTGACATCAGAGCACGGTCCATCGGAAAAGCTCAATATTGACCTTTCTTCCATACACTTTCCAACGAAACTGCTCCGTCGCATCTCAGTCCCCGCACAGGCCGCATCCTCAACAGAGCTCCCGTCAGATCCAGCGTCTTCTTACAAGTCTGCTGGCAGGGTTTCGCTCCGTCAGGAATATACGCTGTCGAAGCACCGCCTAGTCGTGACAAGTTCTATGTTTCACATTGGCCTCTTGACATGTGTTGTAACGCACGTAAGTGTGTGTGCATGTTTTCCTGTATGGAAAAAGGAGGGGGCAAGATTGAGAAAGAAAATACGCCCTAACCGTAGCCCGTTTGAGAAGATACTACTTCAGCAAGAGTAAAACGCTGCATCCTAGTGGGCAAAATAAAAAATGAAGATATAAGACAGGAACTTAACATTTTTTCTATCAATGAAAAAATAAATGAATACAGATCACGGTGGGTACAGCACTTAAGAAGAATGTCTCACGAAAGGATCCCCCGACATGCCTTTCTATACAGACCACGGGGAAGAAGGGACATTGGCCGTCCACGACAGAGATGGTGTAATGAAGCCGGAACAGGGAATTTCCCTAATCCGTGAAGTGAAGAAGACTACTCCAGCATTTGCTTGGTACTGTTTCAAGGAATCACGGAAAACTATCGATCTGAGCAGCTGGTCGCTAGAATTCACCTCCAGACAGCGACTGGCCTTGATCTAGCTGCCTTGCTCCTGTAACCGTCGGGAATCGAACCTAGATCTCCCGAGGCTCTGAGGTGACATTAGTTGATGCCATGTGCCACCTCTCCCGGTCTGGTCGGAAGAATTGTCCTTGAGAGAATGGTCCCAATTCTACCTTTCATTTTAGCCAGAGTCGAAATCCATCACTGTTTGGACTCGAACCAAGAACCTCCCAGTGAACGACACCAGACAATGTCAATACTGTCATTGAGCCGACGCAGTTCATTCTTCACCTCTACGTTTCTCCACTAAAGTCGAAAATCCGCCACCGTTGGAACTCGAACCTAGAACCTCCCAATGAACGACACCAGACAATGTCAATAATGTCATTGAGCCAACGCAGCCCATAATTACCCTCTTCGCTTCTCCACTTGAGTCGAACATTCACCACCGTTGGAACTCCAACCTAGTACATACCAGAGAGTGGCGGTGTACAATATTCACCGAGTCAACGCAGCTCACACTTCCCCTCTACACTTCTCCACTAGAGTCGCTTCTTCACTAGAGTCCAAAAAACGCCACCGCTAGAACTCTTAAGTTACAACGTCCCAGTGATCGACATCATACAATGTCAATACCGTCACCGAGCCATCGCAGCCCGTACCTCCCCTCAACCCGTTCCCTTCTCTACCCCCCACCCTACCTCAACCACCCCGTTGGAGCCACTCCCAGTTCACTGCTCGCAGTCATTTGAATAATTCTCCAGTTAGTATGACCGGCCTCGGAGAAGCCCCGCGCCGCCCCGGTATTTTTCGGAATACATTACCCCGGATTCCTCGCAGAGCGGCGCGCCGGGAGGAGAAAGTAGTGCAAAAAGACTTTTCGGAGCGGCGAAGAAACTCGAATGCAGAGTAAATATAACTCCGTACAGCGTCTGTTTTTAAAGCGCGAATTCTTCCCCGAATTCCAGAACAACACGGGTGAAAGTCCTTTAAGTTCCATGCGATCTCCGGGATCACGAATGCTTGGAGATGGTCTTCATTGAAAAGAATTTTGTTTCCATTCTTTCACATTCACTCGGTTAGGGGTAGGTAATATTGGACATATACAGTGTGCCAATATTGCCATTCAGTGCAAGAAAAACATTCTCAAATTTGGAAAAGATATGCTGTTTTTCTTTTCCATCGTAGGTTTGTTTCTAAAATTATATTTCCATTAGTCAATATATGGAATGTTAGCACCAATCCTCAGTGTGCATTGTCACGCTTATTAAAAAGATCCTGGCTCAATGTCTACCTAAGCCCCTCCCCCAAAATTACCGATAATTATGGTCCCAATCAGTTTCCACATTCGCTTAGCAAAGAAACGACATAAGCAACTTGACTTAATATGACTGACACAGTTATGTGTTTGTTCCTGGTGGTGAACATAGCAATCAAAAACATTTTGTACCTTTGGGCTTCAAGTGATTCCAGAGTCGAAACTCCCCAATAAAACAACTCGTATTGGGAGAGAGTATTAAACAAATATCTAAAGCTTCAGTATTAGTCATAAAACAAATGAAACGTCGGTTTATCCAAATAAACCTGCACTTGGTTTATTAAATAACTTTTGGTACCCAGCGGCTTCTCTATGCCACAGCGCATTTATAGAGATGAGTGTTAATGAAAATTAATATAGCCTCCATTACAACAAGCACTGATTACATAAATTGATTGTTCTACTAGTGAGAGAACTGTTTTGCAGATGATGTATTACTATTATCATCTACCACAAAAGGATTGAAGAAAATGATTGTAAAAGGATTAACGGACGAAGACTATCCCACCTGCGTTTTGCAGATGCATTGCTATTCTCATCTACTGCAAAAGGATTAGAGTAAACAAATCAGAAAAAGAGATGTCATGGAAAAAGTTTTGGAGTCTTGCCTTTGTGTTATTAGATAAAGCTAGTGGTGCTACAGAATGGCAGAGACTTTTTCGTAGTAAAGTTTTCTAATTTTCTTGGTGTGGACTGGCTTTATAGCCTTACCCCATTCTCTTACCAGCAGCCACCTATCGCCTCCCAAAAAAAATTTTTGAAATTTTCGCCGTTTTTCAATTTACTAATAGTCGAACCGAAATATTACATCAAAAATATTCAATAAGGCTAAATCTCGTTCTAATTTGCTATTTCCATTGAAAAAGTTGGAGCAGTTTTTAATGAAATAGCGTTAAGTGATACTGTAAGGGCGAAATTTGAAGCTCTTTTTCACAGAAAACTATTGAGTTGTCAAAAAACTTCATTTGAAGTCATTTGAAGCACTTCACCTCGCAAATTTAATGATGTATACAAATTGGTGAATATATGCATATTAACGGCGTGAGATATATAAGAAAATTACATTTGTGTAATTTTTCAAAACACAAAAGAGTACACAAAATGAAGTTTACATGATAATAAACGGTGCAACAATGCACTATCCACTGGGAAAGTTTGAAGAAAAAATATGGAGGCTTTTTGAGAAAATGGCGTTAGAGCTTTTCTGAAAATTCAAACATTCGCAATTTTGTAATATTCAGAGTTAACCGTGAAAGTCGGACCTA
Source organism: Teleogryllus occipitalis (assembly GCA_011170035.1). Classification (NCBI taxonomy): domain Eukaryota; kingdom Metazoa; phylum Arthropoda; class Insecta; order Orthoptera; family Gryllidae; genus Teleogryllus; species Teleogryllus occipitalis. The sequence continues at coordinate 269,848 of BLKR01001058.1, read as the reverse complement.
TTCCACCTTTGTAAGTGTATTTTATTCTTACAAGAAATTTAAACTAAAAACGTAGAGCAGTTTTTGAGAAAATTTTTAAAATGTCCGGGGGGCTTCATGTAAAGTACCCTCAAATTTTAAAGACTGTTTTTCGAAATTTCGGAGCTTCTACTATAGTCGGATGGACAAGGGTTTCTTGAATTTGGAAAAAATCCAAAGTATGATTTGGGCGCTAGTAACGTTCGCAGACGGATGGACAAACAGACGGACAGAAAGTCAATATTTTTTTGTGTGACATCAGAACACAAGAGGATCTCAATTATATTTCACTAAAAGAATACATTTGGCTCATTATAGCTTATAGAAAGACATCCATTACAGCCTTCTATTAAAACCAAAGTGAATTCAATTCATTCAAAACATGTCTGGGCCTACAATTCGAAAAGTCTTGACTTTAATACTGACAAAACGCATAGATAATACATTGCTGCAGTGTACCCTACTATAATCTTTAAAACTATAATTTTTCCTATAGAGTCATGATGCGAAATGTAAATAAAAAAATCCTTTTAGCTTTTGTCAGCCTTCCACGAGTTGGGTCAGATTTGAATAAAGTATTCCTGCCCTTATGGCCTGTGAGTATCTATAGACGCTAACTTAATCAGTAGAAATACCTTTTCTTAACCAACTGATACTTTATTGCTTCTTATTGCTTTTAACGCGGACCTTGAAATACATTGCATAACACCTGAATCGAGAGGACAGTGATTACGAGGAAAATATGAAAACAGTTGAATGAAGCTATTCTCATATGGAGAGAATTATGAAAGGGAATTTTGGGAGGAAAATCTGAAAAGACAAATCGAGCCAAGTTAACTTCTAGTTAATTAGTAAGTAAGTAAATCTTAATCATTATAATTAAGTAAAAAAAGATCTTATGTGTCACGGACGTCAACTAATTCTGTACGTTTTCGACAAAAGCGAGTAGATTTTAGCATCATTGAAACTTTTTTCAGGAACAGACTAGCAGCTCGGTACTCTTATGTAGCACTGCAGCGCATTAGTTCCTATTTATTCGGGTAGATAGTGAAATATTGCAACCTATCTTTAGAATATCAATACAGTTGTCACTAAATTCCATTGTAATGTCCATATATCACATTTATCACCCTATATCTATACATCTGAGATATAACATGTACTGATTGTGTTTTAGTTTTTGTTTATTAGTAAGCTCTGTGTCTCTGTGCCTTGTGTATTCTATTATGATCTTATTTTGCTCTTGTATAATTAATGTTAATTGTTTCACATGCAACGGTTTTGTAATTTTTCACATGTTGAGCCATTCTACCCATTGTTGTTTTTAACACCTTTTTTAGCGTGATGACCTTTTTAGCCTGACCAAGATCCCAGTATTAAATTAGGAGAAATTACACATGATGTTTCATTTATAGAAATAACATGTGTCCTATAGATAAAATATTAGTCTGTTCTGGATACATGGCCAAAAAATGAATATATATAATATATATATATATATATATATATATATATATATATATATATATATATATATATATATATATATATATTTATATATATTCGATTTCAGTGACACGCCCTGATACTTTATGGCAACTTCTGCCCTTATGAAAACAACAAAGCTTATGGTTAGGGAAGAAGGTTTTTTCTGCTTTAAATGGAAGTCGAGTCCGTGTACTCGGAAAATACTAAATTTAAAAGCGATGTCTATCCCATGAATTTTCCAAATCAGACGTCTTATCTAACGAATAAACTCAATAACGTAAGAAAAGTTCCTCGAGAACTTAACCCTTGTGCCCCCCCCTAATTGTTTTGCGCCCGTGCGTTACCTCGATAACACGACATTTAGGGAGATTTCAGAAAATGTACACGAAAACTTATTAATTTTTTTTCGTTAGACATTCTTTAACAATCAAAGATGCATTCCTAAATGTTCATGAATCACTTTTTTTTTTAATTTTTACCAGGTTAAGTGAGGTCTGGCAAGTTTCAACCACTTCCTGCGTAAGATGCGACACGTGATATAATGCATGGCGATTGGATGCCAAATGATCTGAATTATTCAGATACAAATGGTCTACCAAAGAAACTGATAGGATATAGAAATTGAAGATAAAGAGGAGGAGGAGTGGCATGTCGATGGGCTTAGATCTTCTTTTTAGAAAACAATGTTTATTTACAAAACGTGTCTCATCAGCGGCGACTATTTATTCAGAAACTTGGAAAAGAGATGGCAATGCCGGATATAATCATTTGTTCAAATATCCCTGCTTGCTATCGAGAATTCGCTGTCAAATTTGCATTATTGCACTGAATGCATGATTGAAAGATCGTTGGAACGTGCCGTATAAAATATTCACAGAGATGTAGAATAGTTAGGGGTCTCGTGGCTCCGACCGAAATCTTTCGCCTTTCACCAAGAAGGTCCGGGTTCGATTCCCGTACACTCCCGGGCAAGCTCATGTGAAATTTGTTCCAACCTGATTCACCAGGGCTAGTTCAACCCCTGTAATGTGTTCTAAACCCTACCCTTATCCTGATTCCTTCCCCATTCTGGCCACTGGGTAGTGACGCAGGAGCACATGGTAGGAGGTGGGGTGATGCTACTGGCTGACGAGACGAGACATAAATACTCGTAAATACAACGCCCTCTGGAACACAGAGGGCGCTGAAAAAAACAAATATTAATGGGATTACTCCGGAAGAAGCGCTGAACGTTTGACCAGGGGCAAAGAGACGCGTTTCGTCCATAAATAATAATAATAATAATAATAATAATAATAATAATAATAATAATAATAATAATAATAATAATAATAATAATAATAATAATAATAATAATAATTAATGACTTATTAAGACGCAACAAACTAAACAAAGATCGACATGCATCTGCACGCATTCTAATACATGGAGACTGTTTTATTTGCAAATCGCCAATTCAAAAAATAAAAAGACAAGAACGAGTTGTGAAGAATGTAATAAATCAATGTGAGATGAACATTCAATAACATACTCAAAGTATATTGTGTGTGGATAATGTGTCACTTATGATTGATGAATATATTTGTAAAACAAATTGTACTGTGTATTTATACAAAAAAAGTTTTCGTTGTCATTATTTGTTATCAATAAAGCCAGCTTTCTTTATATCTGCATAATTTACAACACCCAGTATTAGTAAATGATTATTTTTGATCATTTAATATCAAACATTAGCTGGTTGAAAAGTGTTGAATTAGCCCTGAATTAGCCCCTTTTTACATCAATATAAAATTCTAAAAAAATTCTTTGTGCGTGTAATCATTACACTGTCTGACACATGTCGAACATGGTTCAATTAATGAATAACTGAAAGTTGAAGTCAAAACGGCCGGCCGTTTATAAAAAAAATTAAATAAAAAAGTGGAAGGTTAGCCGGATAACCCACCATAGACAGAAGGGTTAAGCTGGAAATTGTTGAAAGAGATAATCATGATTTGAGGGACCTGATGATTTCGTATACAATTTATAAGTTTTTCATGTCGACCTTTAAACATAAACCTGTGCACCATTACTGCTAGATGTGAAAGGAAGCTGTGATATCATAAAATTAATGATATTTGCAGTGATATTCCATCAATATCCATCAGTATTCAAAATAAAAGTAATCTAAATGAGTTTTTAATCAGCCCTATCGATCTACTAAAAAAAACATCTCTTGATGTACAAGAGAAACTGCGATTCGAAATGTTACAAACTCGACAATTCGCTAAGCCACCGTAAATTTATAATGTCAGTTTGTCCCTAAAGGAAATGGGCAGTTATTAATAGCTCAAAGGGTAAAGCTACATTAAAATAAAATACTGAAACTTTGTGCAAAGATCTGAAAAGTGAAGTAGGAACACAATAAAATGAAGGAACACAATATATAGGAGAAATCTTCTCAAGCACGATGGTTGAACGTCCACTACCATTATATTCGTTTGTACATTGAGGTCTGTGGCATGAATTCGGATTTGCTGCAATAGATCGTCATATATTAAATTCTTTTTTAAATTGAGTTGGTGTTCTTTTTAAACATATTTAAATGAAGCATTTAGAAGCAAGGGAATTGAAGGTTTTCATTAAACTACATTACGTCGATGAGTTGATAGCGGGGCAGATGAATCAAGGCGCCCCCGTATTGACGCAAGGCTCATGACAAGATCGGCGGGTATGCGGCATGGTAGTTTGCAGAAAGGATGGCGGCGGTGACGACAGCACCATTGAGGATGTTAGCCCGTGCGGCGCCTCAGTGCCCGAGCAGCATCGGCTGTCGACGCGGAACGGCTTTCACGGGAGCACAGCCGCCACCCACTCCATCACGCGCGCTCATTTCCACCAACCGATTCCTCCCTCGCAAATACACACGCTCCCATCAAAGACTCTGATCCACGCGCACCGCGAGGCCCACAGAAGCTAAAAAAGGAGATGCCATATTTTTCAGACTCTCACTGCGATCTCCTTTACACATCACATGCCATAATACAAGATATATATATATATATATATATATATATATATATATATATATATATATATGGGCTTTTTGAACACATCACTGTAATTATATTAATACTCTTAATAATTGAAGTCAGTACTCTCTCCGTAGTAAGAGCGTTCACAGTGCTCAATAGTAACTCTGATATGTATATCTTTTGTAATTCTGATCCTCTACATCTTTCATGTATTTTTTAATGTTCTCTCATCCAATTTCTTGTAAACTGACATATTGTTAAAGGCCTGGTGATGGAGGTACAACTCAACCTCTGAAACGTTGTCACGCTATTCTTTTTCAACATACTATTTGAATGTATTAACCATTTATGTTTTAATAAATGTAGTTTGAACCGTCTATAAAAATAAATTATTGGAACTTTTATTAAAAAAACTTAGTAGCAGACAGCCTATATTTCATCTTTAATAATATCAATAACTTTCCATTCCACAACTTTACCAAAAATCTACATAATTTTTAAATAAGATTAGTTAGGTCTTCGTTCTCCCAAAATTTCCCTAAAAAATTAAGTTTATGATACTCCTACTTAAAACATGTCGGAAAACATGGCCCTATTCTAAATACGTAAAGACTGGAATATAGGTCTGAAATTGCCTCAAAACTCGAGCTCCTGGCACGAAAATTCCGATAAAATTATTGTTACTCGGAATAAATATAAAATTTCGGCAAGTATTGTTCTCGTTTGAAGTAGTACCTCATGAAAGACCCTTTTATATAAACGCCGCAATGAATTGTAGGGTGCCTCGAAACATCTCTGGAGGAAGAAAAAACTGAAATTGTAAGGAATCCACACCTCCCCTGCCGCGAATTAAGCGAGGCGTTAACCGTGTGAGGGCTCACGGTTCGTTGCGTCACCCGCCCTTAGCAGTATGTGAGTGGGAATCTCATTTGCTTGGACAGCTGGAGTCAGCCCGCCAGAGTTATGTGTAACTGTACATTGCTGCTCTGATAAAGTGTGCAGCCGTCCACGTGAAATACTGGTCAAAAACGCTCTTGGCAAAAGTGCCCAAGAACTTTTTTTAAAACCTAGAACGCATTATGTTTTTGCAAACTGTTCACTTACTGCATTTACTCAATCGTGAATTAATTGTGCCATTTATCTCGTTCAACTCACAATTTTTTTCAAATACTCTCACAGTTATTTATTAAGCATAAAAGTCTCAAACAATGATTAGTTGACTTACCGACATTCGAATCAGAAGAATAGTTTCTTGCTGGTATTCGAAAAAATTATTTCTTAAAACCTGAAGAATCAATTATTGTTTATCAATCAAAATATAAATATTATTAAATTTAACTTATTATTCGAAGACACTATTATTATTCAGTTTATTGGCAATCTTCTGAGTGAAGTTTAGAAACATTTGAAATTATTATTACGACCGACCCATTATTGCTACCTTTTGGTTCGTAATAATGAATCCAACAAAATGCACTGAAAACACCTGATATGTAAAAGTTACATTTTTTTATATCGTTAGCGCCTTCTATTTACAAACGTTTAAAGTTCAGTTGGTTATTCCAAACGAAATAGAAATTGTTATAGTACTCTGTAAACAGGAAATGCAAGTCCGCCTGATTTGCTTAAAAAAGGTACACTTGCATGGCACACGAAGTTTATTTTGAGATGATATCTGTACTGCAACGTTATCCACATGATGCCTTAGTATTTTTTTCAAATGATATAATTCTCAAAATCTCTAAATACATTGACGTGGTACGTTAGCTGTCTCACCAATACCTCAGTTAAATTTATTTTATTACGAGTATATCTCTTCTTTGGAAAACTTCTCACGTTTTATCCTAAAGTTATACTTACACGACAAACTTATTATACCGAGAATGTAGACAAAATTATAGCTTTATGAATTAATATGAAAATATTTGAAAAGAAGCAGACACGAATAATCATATCATTGAAGGTTTGTAAAGTGTTTTCTTGGGATGCCTTATGTTGCCTTATATCACAGCGTACGTTTTCCACATGCAACATTACAACTCCTGCATATCCATTAGCAATGATATGCGCCTTGTATTTCGAGCTCCAAAGGATCCACCTGAAGCCGGCAGCGGCGAGGCTTAAAGGTCGTTAATTACTGCCGAGAAATCTCCTGGGAAGAGGAAAAGTTAGGCAGAGTGAGGGCGCGCGACGGAAGAGTAAATCCAACCGTAACTCCACTCGTCGCAACTTCGACGTGCCGCCCCGCGGCGAAACTCACTCGCACGGAAATTGGGACTTCTTCCAGCCCGCAGGCACCTGCCATGGAAGCGACTGCAGAACCGCTCGCAGGAGCGGTTTGGAGTTAAAACGGGATCACCAAGCGAAGCGAACGAAGTAAGTTTCGAGTTCTGGATGAAGTAAAACTAATATTTGTGTTTTTCCATTATTATTATTATTATTATTATTATTATTATTATTATTATTATTATTATTATTATTATTATTATTATTATTATTATTATTATTATTATTTATTATTATTATTATTATTATTATTATTATTATTATTATTATTATTATTATTATTATTATTATTATTATTATTATTATTATTATTATTATTATTATTATTATTATTATTATTATTATTATTATTATTATTATTATTATTATTATTATTATTATTACATTATTATTATTATTATTATTATTATTATTATTATTATTATTATTATTATTATTATTATTATTATTATTATTATTATTATTATTATTGCATTATTATTATTATTATTATTATTATTATTATTATTATTATTATTATTATTATTATTATTACATTATTATTATTATTATTATTATTATTATTATTATTATTATTATTATTATTATTATTATTATTATTATTATTATTATTATTATTATTATTATTATTATTATTATTATTATTATTATTATTATTATTATTATTATTATTATTATTATTATTATTATTATTATTATTATTATTATTATTATTATTATTATTATTATTATTATTATTATTATTATTATTATTATTATTATTATTATTATTATTGTTATTATTATTATTATTATTATTATTATTATTATTATTATTATTATTATTATTATTATTATTATTATTATTATTATTATTATTATTATTATTATTATTATTATTTTTATTTTTCTCGCGAATAGGCCGTCTTGGACCACGCAGGACATGCACTTGCACTGGCTCAGTATCATTTTATCACGTTGCACGTCTTGCATGCAACTAATTAGGGGGAATCAGCATTAGGCTGAATCCGAGTTTTATACCCCAGGGTTGTTAGTCCTGGGGGGATGGGAAGATGGATAAGGATGAATGGACGGCACACACAAACACATCCATGCCCGAGACGGGACTCGAACCCACGATCCTTCCGTCCGAGATCGCAACGACACTCCTGCCTTAGCAATCTCGACTATCCGGACTGACTATAATAATAATAATAATAATAATAATAATAATAATAATAATAATAATAATAATAATAATAATAATAATAATAATAATAATAATAATAATAATAATAATAATAATAATTTAAAATTAGTAAAATACTGGCGTACTGGCGTACACGTGCGAAAACTCTCTCATGTACCCAACCTCTTCCCTATTTTTCCATTTCCTTATTAGCCGATAATATATCGTTTTCAAGGCCATTTTATCTTCTGTCACTTGTTCTATGTGTCTCCTTATAGTTGATAATAATACAAAATACTATTGTCAATACAAACTATCCTTATTTAACTTTATTACCAAGTAGAGAAGTACACCCGTGAAATTCAATCGTGTAGAATATCACAAATGAATTTAATTTCACATTTAGTTGTAGATCCTTCACGTATCTGAATACGCGCAGTAATATCAAAACTTTGGAGGCCACAGACCTGCAGTATTTAGTTTTCAAGGCCCTAAACGCTTCGTTTAGGAGTTATTTAACGATTTAGAATCCAATATGCCGAGTGTTGCAGGTTGCATTTGACATGAATATTTAGTGATCTACTGCGCCATCTAATAAAGCCATCTAAAAATTAACACCACATAAACCCTCTGGAGAAAGACACTTACATGTACCAAGTTTCATTAAGATTGGTCACACGGTGTCGGAGTTAATCCCTCTTATAAATAGGTCTTGGTAGGGAGAAACCTTTGATGGACGTCGCATGTGAAGAAAACTATACAATTTTCGGTAGAATTGGGATTTGTTCAATCCTCGTAAAAAAACATAACAAATAAAGAAAAAGTATGTACTCTTTAGTGGCAGCTCGTGATCATGCCATTAGGGTATGCAACGTTTCTCTTCTTTCTCGCTTCCACCCTCTCCCTCTCCCTCTCTCTCTTTCTCCCTTTCTAGCCCTTTCTCTTCTTTTCTCTCCTCCTTCCTTCCTCTCCCCCCTCTCTCTCTCTCTCTCTCTCTCTCTCACACACACACACACACACACACAGGTAGAGGCATACATTGCATGCATGCATGCATACATTTACACTCATTAACATAAATAATAATTAAACACAAATCATTTTATGAAGTTTGGTAGCGTATAACAAGAGAATATGCGTATAATATTCAATTAACGTTTTTATGAATGCAACAATGCACAGCAATGCATTCGTGTTTCGCGCTAGTGCGAGAACTCATATAAATGGAGAGATATCTCACAGTTTCTTCGTTCAATGTCACACTTTTTTTCTCCTAAAATCTTGTGCAAGCCGAGAGTTATATCATTGAGACATTTCAAGGCACTTGCAGAGATCCTCACTGCGCCGGCGCCGTAGAACTCGCTTCGCTGGCGGAGTGTTCCATCCGTCCATAAGCCACCGTTGTTCCCTCTCCTTCCCCTGCAGCCCCGCGGAGCCTACGACGTCGTTTCCCCAATCGCATTCCCCCGAGTGTGCTCCAGCAGGCTTTCGCGAAAGAGAGGTTGGCGGACTGGCAATCGCAGCTTCCGAACGGCGCCTGTTTTGAAATACCATGTTTCGTAAATGCTCTGAGAGAACTCCCCTCTTGATAAGAGAGGTTTAACAGAAATGGCAGCGAATTAATTTGGGTGTGCACATGCAAACGTGCGAATACCCATGAGCTACCACTGCATTTTTTACAAATATCCAAATAGCGAATCACTTCCACTATAAATAAAATTATCTTAACCACTTTGTCTAATCTTTAGACCAAAATTTCTCATACCGTGCACGGCTACCACCTTGTTTGAAATTTTCTACTGATTCTCAACTTAAATTCTTTAACATTTATTTCATACACAAATTGGCTATCGTTAAATAATCAAGAATCCCTAACACATCATTACCAAGCACATGACATTTAAACAGAGTGACTCTTTAATATAGTTTTTCAATACAACTGTTCATTATACTTTTTCCAAAAGAAACACACTTTACAAAATTTTTCAAATTTCCCTTCCAATTAATACACGCACTGTTTTGCTCAGTTATTCAAATTCTCTCAATCTTTACATTACATAATTTCAGTGAAACTCTTATTTCTTTCCTTCTCGGTTCACTGCGAGTTCCGCATTTTCGGGCTTCTGAATCCCCGTCGCTGCTCTTAGGTTCCTTTAAGAACTTTGCAGTGGTTGCCTTGATTTGTAGCTTACTCGGCCGCTCAGCCTTTACCACACTCACCTCGCCGCGGCTGAGGCGTCCCGCTCTCCGCTGACGTTGCAGCGCAGGCAGTTGTCTTGCCCCCGCCCCCACCCGGAAGCGCAAGGGTGGCTGTCGAATCGGCCTCCGGTCGCGCGGAGCTCACACGGGTTTGCATTCACACATTTCTTCTTCTCCCGTGCCTCACAAAACGAATCCCGCTTGCACAATTTCCTTTCGCTCCTGTACGTCGCAAACATTTAGTTTCGACTGGATTCTACAGAATTTCGCCTGAGTTGGATTGTCTGACTTATGAACACCAGAAAGGATACTACAATTTATCGCACCGCTTTCTATGCTAAACCTAATACTCTTCACAGTCGCCTCTCTCCCTCGCAGTGTAATAATGTCCAACACACGCGGGTTGCATCTTATCTGCAAATCACGTTCTGACAACCGTATGCCTAATTACTTCAACTTTCACGCTTAATGCAATTAAGTAATGTTCACCTCTAATGGCTTCCAGGTGCTACGTTTACCTCAAAATTTCGAACCACAATAGCTCAGTTTACCTCGGCGTTCCTGACAAGAAAAGTAGCTCCGTTCACGTCGGCGATTCTAATCAGAAGAAGGTTTTAACGCTTTTTCCGTTGGTCAGTCGGCTTGTCTCCTTTCCTTGCCCCTGCGTGACGTAGAAAATGCCTCCCCTATCTCGCTGGTCAGTCGTTACTAAAGCTTCGAATGCGCCCTGATTTGCGCGGTAATTCCTATGAATAGCAGACGTAATCCCCCTCAGGACTTTCTCATATCATTACCGTCTCAGTATCTACCAACAGCATGCAACACTATCTAAAAATTCCCTCAATATACGAAGAAATAAAACAACGCAGCATCAAATATCAATCGCATTTGAACCAACATTCATTCCAAAACCCTGGCCATCAATTTCCTGGTAAGAAATACAACGTGCAATGTTTGTAGGGAGATTGCACGTTGTCCTGCACTAATCTGTCAGATTTTTTTCGGAAGTTTCTAGAAACAATGGTTTCAGCAGATGTCACAATACATTTAGTATCTTCCAATTTGTTAGAAAAACTAGATTGAGTCAGAGAGCTTTGAAATTTATTCGAGATAAGATTTTGTTCGAGAAATACATTATTTCACTCACAAATGAAACTGTTTGACATTGAGGGTGATATTAAGAGCTGATGACAGCAGTTTTAGAATTAAATAAATTTAAAAAATTAGTAGTAGTGGATAATCATACAATCAAATACTCTACTCAGTAGAAAAAACTAAGATTTTCAACCCATTCATTCGTGTTCCCTCTTAAATGATTAATGCTTTTGATTTCTGGAATCAAAGTGGAAATAAACATGTTAAAAATTTTGAAATGGATTTCCTTATGCTTATAGAGAAATGCGAACTCTTCTACAGAATTCCACCTTCTCACGTTCCACAGCAATATTTTATCCCTACTTGTCGCGTTGTCAGACGGTTAGTTGCACACCAGTTCGCCGTCGACAAGCGCAAATTGACTTCCATTGAAACCAAATTTCCGCTTCTCTCGACCGGCCCCAAATTTCCACTCGCAACGAGTGAGATGCGGTGTTGTTCGTGTCGATGGATGCGCGTGGGGCAATCGGGAGTTTTAGATAGGATGGATTGGAAATCAATTTGAGCAGATAGCATGCAGGCGAGTAAGCAGGTGCCTGAAACAACGCTTTCATTGGTTTGGTGTAGCGTTAAACGCTCGCCGGCTGCTCATGACGTGGGGCACTTTGAGATGTCAGACCGGGCGCCTCTACAATCGAAACTCGGCAAGGGGCTTTTGAGTTAACTACTACTAAGCGGCGAATACTTGTGTTCTTTCGGCTTTGTAATGTAATATATTTCGCGGGGAGCTTTTGGAAATACAATTAATGATAATAATTCAATATTAAGTAGTAAAGAACTTTTCAAAATATTTCAATAAAACACTTTCGTATTGATAACTATGTTCTTACAGGTTGCCGATTCGATGCCATAACTGATATTGCATTTCTCTTGTCTTTTAATATGTTTAAAAACATGTGACTAATACTAATTGCATAATTACTCGTATAAACATACTAGTAACTATTGATCATATAAATATATGTATATGAATAAAGGTTTTTAAAAATAGGTATGATACAGAAAAAAAATATTAAACTCTCTACATTGGCTTACCGTGATTTCGAATTATGAAATTTGATAAGTTATTGACTACACCAAGCAAATGTGATTCCACCTATGTTGTATAAAATTTTATTCGTTTCGATTTTTTATATTTTTATATTTGATTTAAACTCCATTTACTTCTAGCTCAGTTGCAACTTAAAAATTTTGCATAAGAAATAGAATCGGTAAGATCAGTGAATTCTGTCAAATGGGTAAGTAAGAAATGTCCACGTCCACGATCTGATTCGAACATATTATTATAAAACCCAAACCGGGAGCGGGGTCTCAGTGCATCAACTGATGTCACTGCAGCGCCTCTGACCGGGAGGTCCTAGGTTCGAGTCCCCAGGGCGGTAGGATTTTCGACACTGGCCTGTGAGCTAGGTCGAATTCAGTCGCTATCTGAAGGAGTATTGTAGCGGTCGGCTCCTCTGATCGGTAGTTTTCCGTGGTTTCTCTGATTAACACCTGGCGAATGTCGGAGCAGTACCCAAACAAACGGACGGCAACGGACCGCGCGCGATCTTTCCTTCCCCTTCCTTTTTCTATATTCACACCTACACTAACATGCACTACACTACCACATATGCCGGGAGACCGATCGGGGATTTAAAACTTGTCCCGGGTGGGGCGGTGCCCCGCTGGTGGGAGATACCTGATTGGGGAAAGCCCCGTTAGGCGACGGTAGGTTGGCGCCGGATCTGGCCATCCTGCTGGGGAAGACCACCGGCACCTCCCGACCAAAAACCCGCACTATACTTACGGAACTAAAGACCGTAGTAGTTGACGCGCCCGGAATCACTAACAATCAAATCAAATCAAATCTTAAAACAAATTTTTGCCCACCTCTTCACGGTATCCCAGCGTGTCGAACGACGTCTTGTAATGGTAGTTGCCCGGGCGACGCGGCTCTCGCGACATTCAGAGATCCCTCTAATCTCGTTTTCCGCGTTGCTTCACGCGCCTCTTCGGCAAATGAAATGCAAATAGAGTCATTGTCTCGAAGAGTTCTCCAAACGCTGTGATTACCGGGTGACCCGCGTTGCGGAAAGTAAATGTCGAATTCTGGAAAACAGAACTCTGCTTGGAGATGGAGGACACTTGCATGCTAAGCCTCTGATATGCATATGAACACATAAAATTATTTTTCACTTATGATACAGTAACGGTAGGAGCAAACATTCAAAACGTGACATGTCCACTATACCATTTTCTAATAAAAATGAAAAATTTAGCTCAAATATTACACTTTTCAACACTGTCTTTAACTCAACGAATAAAGTACTACTTAATGTATAGTAAGACATCTTACATTTGTTTCTGGAAAATAAATCGTAGTAAAAAACGACAGAAGAACTTTTGGTAAATGGATATGTTACCTTTTGAATGTTTGCTCCTTAATTTTCTAGAAACTATTTTTTTTTAATTTGTTGCGTCTACTTTGACGCAACACGTCTCCAAGCCCCTTGGGGGGCGTTGAGCGCTTTGCGCTTTTCGGAGTAATCCTCCATTAATAACAGCGCTTTTTTTAGTAATCCTCCGTTAACATTATGTCTGTCGCGTCTCGACGCAGTCAGTTGTCAAGAGGACCGCCAGGTAGCATCTTCGCGTACGCGCCTCCTACCACGCGCTCCTGCGTCACTACCCAGCGGCTAGAATTGGGAAGGAATAAGGATAGGGCCAGGGTTTAGGACACTTCACAAGGGTTGGACTAGCCCTTATAAAGCAGCCAAACTCGTTTTGTAGGAACAAATTTCACATGAGATTCGACGGGAATCGAACCCGGATCTCAGTGGTGAAAGGCTAGAGAGATTTTAGGAGAGAATTCTGAAATGCGCTACTTTCCGTGTTTCTTTTTACATCCTATCATAAAAGTATACCGCGGTTGGTAAAGTGGAATTTACCAATTTTACCAAAGCAATGATGATGTGATACGAAAGGACTGAACTGATCAGAAGACATGTCGTATCTCTCACATACTCGAAATTTAAATACCCCTGGGCATATTTTAACAAAGAAATCGTATTCCTACGCTTGTCCCATTTCAAACGCAAGTAAAATATTAGCTAATTTGGCTGTTGGTATGGGGCAAGTATATTTTTTCCGGAAAAGAAACTTAGGACAATATAAATATCTATTACGGATTTCTACATTCCTTCAGGTTTTAAAATTAAGTAAATATTAATTTGGTTGAAAATCAGTTTTATTTCCTAATATATTTATAAAAAATTAATTTAAAACATACTTCTGGCATTTTACACCACACAACGCTACGATTATATTTTTCACCACAGTTAAAATAAATCAAAATGTTTGGAAAGCGTTAACAACACATACAAATTTGTAACATTACTTGTAGCTTGGAAATGCAATTGATATCTTTGCACGATTTAGAATGATAAAGAGTTTTGAAAAAGATATACGCGTTACTACTAGTTTACTTTACTTCTATTCAAAATTCTAGAATTCTTCTATATTCCATTACTGAAGTCTTCGCTCTCAGGTTAATCATTGCTCCATGCTGGAAGTAGTGTTCGAAAAAGAAAAAAAGAACTTAGAACTTACAACTTCCCACTATATCACTTACGTATTCTTGTAATAACATGTTACAAAATAGAAAATTGAGAATACGTAATGCCCAAATACGTCATTTTGACAGCTTTAGACTAATCAGTATATTTTATCAGCGTAATTACTTCAGTATTCACTTCTTAACTCTCCTCTATCAATGACATGCCGGCATCTGGAGAAGAAAAGGGTGGAACGGCGAACACCCTAGTGATTCTTTTATTTAAGAACTAATTATAGACGTCTTTACCAACATGTGACAACTATATTCTCTGAGTAGAGATAAAATTGTATCAGTAATGTCAAGGGGATCATTTTCTGTTTTTGTGGTCCTTCCCGCAGGGTCAAAAATGGCCACATATTTTTTAACATTATTCACTTAAACATTCACAATGTTGTTTCGTTTACACAACTATTATCTACCACGACATATACTAAAAGAACGCGTGCGACGTGCTTATGAGCAGGGCTGGCGTTAAGAGAACGCTGGAGCTTCCATGAAGCGATTACGTATGCCGACATTTTCGAATTATTTTCTAAACAACCATATGCGTTGAAAGCCCAACCTATCACATGGGTTAAGGAAGGTTTTAAGAATAAATATCCTGAATGATACAGCAACTCCCTGTCTTAATAAATATGCAAAGAAGAAACTACGTTTGGGTCTATCATTGACACTCCCACCCATATTAATATTTTGCTGTTAAAATAATTTTTATTAAATTTAGTAAATCTTTTGGCGGTAATAAAGTAAACTGGAAGAAGTTTGAAGACAAGTATGTGTACTTTTAATATCATGTAAAAATTTGGTAAGGATAATTTTTAGTGATACTGACTTAGTATTTAAGTCCATTAGACAATTCCAAAATGATAATGGGTTGGTCATCGCGATGTATTTATTCTTTATAATTCCGTTAGTTTCTGAATCACATTGCCGTACTTGGAATGGTTCGAGGATGTGTCATAAAAATATGATGAGAATGTTGAAGTTGCAAAGGTAGAATGAGGCTGGGAAAATGGAATAGCTGCCCCGAATGCGCTTCACTTGCCACCGATTGCAAATGAATAGACCGAAATTTGAACCCTACCATTTTGATTGATTAGATTGATGATTTGATTGATTAGAGATTCCGGGCGCGTCAACTACTAAGGTCATTAGTACCGTGTAATGTACATTTTCTTCCTCAGGAGATGACGGTAATGTTCCTCCGTTAAGTGGTGAGATTCGGCGCCGACCCACCGTCGACTAGCGAAATTTCCCCAGCTAGGCATCTCCAACCTGCGAGGCACCGTCCCAGCCGGGACAAGCTCTAAGCTCCTGACCAGTCTCCCGGCATATGTGATAGTGTGTGTGTAAGGGGAGGATAGGACAAGGAAGAGGAAGGAAATATCGCGCGGGTTCCGTGGCCCGTTTGTTATGTATTGCTCCGGCAATCGCCTGGTATTGATCGAAGAAGCCACGGAAAACTACCGATCAGAGCAGCCGACCGCTAGAATTATCTTACAGGCAGCGACTGCACTCGACCTAGCTATCGTCGAAAATCCTGCCCCCGTAGGAGCTCGAACCTATGACCTTCCGGTGAGAGGCACTGAAGTTCTCATCAGTCAAAACCCTGAGAGATCTCTCCCTTTACCTAGAGGTGGAGACGAGCGATCTAACCAGTTACACAACGAGTCACCCTTGATCACTGAAACAGCCCTCGGGCGAAGTCACCGGTGACCGCGCGTCGCCCTCGTTTGGACATCGTAAAGAGCGCGCGTGCAACTGTCATCTCGCCTTTCCCGTCAGCCCCCGCTCCCCTCTCCACAATCTCTTCCTCCTTCCTTCCTTCCCACCTTCTCTTCCACTCGCTGTTTTCCAGCGCGGTTAACGAGCTCGTAAAATCGCATCGTGATTTTCACGGGGCATCGGCGAAAGAGCCTCGTCTGACCTGACACCAAGTACCCATTTTATTTTCTGCGTACGTCCGAGCTTGTAGTTTGTCATTTTCTTTGATGTGAGCTCATGTTTACTTTTTGTTAGTATGATCACTGAGTAGCATCTTTTTATAGTTTCATTTTGCAGTGAGATTAAAATGTTGGTTTGTTCGTATATGGCATCAAAGGACAAGAGCTGTCTCAAAACTCTCGTCTTGACAAATGTTTTATTAGGTGAGGTCGAAATAATCGAGTTAAGTATTGTAAGTATAATGTCACAGTTGTTTGTGACTCTCATTATTCGTGAGAAATAAAGAAAACTTATAATTCAAGCTGAAACATTCAAATTTTTACCAATGTGACTATGTATGGTGCAATTTATTTACGGATTCGTAAATTAAAAATCGGATCTAGGAGGAGCCAATTGTGCCGCAGTGTAAGACGTTACAAGGGGGTTATTATTCCCGCTATTCACACGAAATGAATTTTTCTGGTGTTAGATGGTATGCAAATCTGTGAAATGAGAAACTGAATATTTCATGTTCATTATTTCCTAGTGTAATTCAAGAACCTCAACGAAATACTTAAATACCAAGTTAACTGGTACTGTGCTAATGTAATCCACAGCTTGCTCTTATGAAATCTATGTCAATGAGTTAGGTACAAAATGTTTCCGGTCTTTTCTGAAGAAACTTCTCCTCTAGCTTTCATTGAGACGTCGCCTTTTAATTTGAGAAGGGAATTCCATCTCTTTGTCTTCTCTTATTAACTTTCAATTTCTCTAAATTACAGCGCTGCCTGTTTCTCATTCATTGAATTATTTAGTTCCATTTTTCTCCACAATTCCACTGTCTTCAGAATAAAATTAAGTCATAAATGGAAATTTCGTTTCATTAGCAGTATCAGCCTTCTAAGAAATTCGATACCTTGTACAACGCTGAGATGTAATATTAAAAGATAAATTAATGAATCTTTCTACTAAGAACTTTCTTTCAATATTATGCACTCTCATAAAGTAATGGTTGTCAAGGAGCGTTTTCCACCATGTTACATTTAAGAATCTCCTCATTAATTCTAAAACATCTTTGATGACAATGAATGCTACATATGACTGTTTTAGGAATATCAATTAATCAATGAACATATTTTGTAACTAAAAATGGTATTGTTTTTTCAATAGGGACTGCAAATCCATATAATTACAATATCGTATATAATGATATAATGTTATAATCCATACAAGTACATGTCGCATTACAATTAATATCACGTTCTTATCTTTTACATATCAATGGCATCAGTAAGTGTTAAGACGCGTCGTAGTCACTCAAAACAAGTTGACAAGTCAGACTTCTAACTCCTAAGTGACGACGAACTGGTCAGTTTCATTATCAGTGTGTTCCAAAACTAATATACACCAATCAGGAATGATTTATTATATAGTTATGTTCTTGAGAAGGGAATGTATAAAAAATTTGATTGTGTTCAAAAGCTTTGAACTAGAATATCACTTCTCAATAAGAATGTTTGAGTACGTGAAAAGGGACTGCTTTGAGAATGTTCTACGTTAATCGTAACAAGAAAGTACAAATTTCATCTCGAAACACTAAGCTTAACTCACTGTAACATGAACGTGATCTGTTCAATAGCAGAAATAAATAAAGCTCTTGCAGATATTGGAGGCTTTGTGTAATACGTTTTCTAATTTTCTTCCTATATTGGTACTCATAAAGTCACAGTAATCTATTAATGGCTAAATGAAGTTGCCAAGCACTTTTTTCTCGAATAGCACGGTTGAGATAAGACTTAATACATTTTCAGTGTAAACTGAATTTTTTAATATTACGTTAGTACATCGAAGATATTTTATCCTTTATAAAATCTACATTCTACGATATTCTAAACTTTTAAATCTTAATATTTATACCAGATGGTCTCTCCAACGCACCAAAGCCGAAAAAAAAGATATGACTAAGAACAAAATCCCGAAAATATAAAAATATGTCTTCAATAAATAACCGCACATTAATTTACCAAACACTTTCTTACACAATTATTGCCGGGCGTGGTCATCAAAAGTGTTTCCTCTTTCGTGGCTCCGGTATCTTCAGCACCTGAAATGAATTCAGTATTGAGAATTCCACTTGTACATTGATTAGGGTAGGATTCCCAGAATTTAATAAAATGTGCACAGAATACACTTTTTCCCATAGTACATCACATACAGTTTTTAACTGTTTTGATGTTAAATAAACAAATTAATAAAGCACCACCACAATCGTCCATAATCCACTTCAATATTACCGCATATATGCACACACAGATAAACACGCTTAACTATCCAATTAACAAGCATAATATCTGTTAATAAAAAATTGTACCAATCTTACTTCCCACCATTGGCACAGCTTTTTATCATTTATGCAGACTATGTTTGTCCATTTGATAATTATGTATAAGAGCTAAATGTACGTTTACACGTGTTGACGTTTTGATTTTTTTATCACCATCCCTATTATGGAATAAAATATTGCGAAACGTTAGCACACTTAATGCTTTAACCTTTTAAAACATACGTCACATTGATACATTATTTTTCGGTATAAAAATGTTAAAAACGTTTTATCACAGTAAAAGTCAAACAAACCGAATGCATAATCAGGGCGTGTTATCGTTACAAAATATAACGCTTTATACTAAAAAATATCCACCGAAAATTAATAAATTTAGAAAAGTTGAAATATGTATATTACCAATGAAAATGTATTTTATATGAGGCGTATTATGTATGATTCTGTCACAGGAATCAATGTTTTTTATTATTAAAATATTCATGGCGTTACCTTTGAACTGGTGATCTGTCGTGCCGACTTTTTTGTCATGCTCATTGTCTCACTCTGAATTTGCTACTCATTGACCGGTTCATTCTTTGATCTATATTCACACGGTAATCACACTATTTGCATTTGAATTAAAACCACTGCTTGGATTGCACACAGAAGATTAGTATATTAAATGTGCCCTTGTGTCCAATGAGATAAAGCATTACTTCTTGGCTAAATTGTTCAGGAAGTTAATCAAATTCATAACTGGTGGTGCTAAAACATGCACTTTATCCCCCGCATTTTCGCATATTTACACGAAAAGTACTCAAATTTTCGAAAAATTATTCATAACGTTATTTCAAAATTTATCTGTAAGAAACAGATTTCACTATGAATGAATGCCTTATTTTACGTGGCGAGACTCAGGCCATGAGGCCTGCTCTTCCGACTGACCACGCAAATTTCGTTACGCTCCTTTCACCTACTAGAGGAGAAAAAAGGTATTACTTGGGCAACGAAGCAGGCAGTTTGAATTTAGCTCAGAGGCTTCATTTGGGCTTGATGATCTTTTACATGCAGTAAATATACTAGCATGGGACAGCCGGCTTTACTTCCCCCCCGAACTAAAGCGTACGTAAGATTTTTTCGCCCTTAAAAATCCACGGCTTCGATCGGGTTTGAACCCGCAAACTTGGGTATAACGGCCCGAGACGCTAACCGTTACACCACTGGGGAAAATGGGGTATGAGGAAAAATCTATCTATAATATTTGAGTTGCAGGAAGATTCCGAAACAATTTCGAATTTTTATAATTATCGAAAAATCAAAGTTTTCAACGATAATGAGACTTTATCAAAAACATCTACTCCGCCTTTGGTCATATTATAAAATAAAAATATCTCAGATTTTCCGTCTCGAAATCAATATCATCTGAAGAGTGCGTAGATGATAATAAAATCACGTTCTTTATGCGATTTGGAGTGTTTAAAACCAGCATTTTGTCAATTGCATACTCAAACGACGATCCAAGAGGACGATTTGCATTCACAAGATGTTGAGAGATTTCAGTTTTATTCTTTCTCATTGTCCCCCAAAAGAGTCAGGACTTTTTGTCACTTACAGTCACTTTTTGGTTCTTCGGCTAATTCGCGAGAGCTGTACCAATTATCTGGCATCACGTTTCTATTGGTATCAAGAATTAGTTCAATTAATCAAAAATTCATTTTGAATTTCTTCTTCCGTAAGAAAACGCGAATACATTTGTAGATAGTCTGCAAAATTTGTAACATAAACAACAAGACTGTGTCACGTATGACAAACACTAACTTTGTCTTAACACTATTATCCATCGAGTGAACGGAGAGTGACATAACGTCTACAGAGTGTAGTTGAATAATGGCTAGGACGGTAATTAAGGGTTAGATCCACAACTGACGCGAAATGTCGAACATGCGCGCAAAGAACTGGGGTAGGTGTCCTATATGATACAGCCTTGTCGTTTAAAAATTAAGATCGCTTCCTGAAAAAGACACGAGAAAATTTGTTCAGTACAATCGTACAAGTAATTTGCCGCAGCTTGTAAAGAACGCATATGCTAAGAATAGCTCGCCCTCACGGAGAGCACGTGCAACTATCCGCACCGCCGCAAGGGCAGACGGAGAGATTTGTCGCGTTCCTGTTTCCAGAATAGAAGCAGCCAGCGAAGACGGCACGGCGTCCGCGGAAGGACGCTCTCTGGGTGCGCACGTGACGTGCATGCCACGCGAAAAATCTGCTTGCAGTCAGATTCTACGGGAATGCAAGTCGGGTGTTTCTTCTGGCAGATTAACGTGGATATAACCATTGGACTTCTTTTCTCCATGTGATGTGAATTTTGTTATATAAATTCCTGTAGTATTCTTTGTTGTTTCTTTGACAAACCAGAATGAAAATTTAGTAACTGTTTTGTTGTAATTAAATTAGAACTCTCACATATCTGTGTACAATAGTTTTATTTATAAGACAGTACACATATGTACGAAAAAACTTTTAAGTTTTCCGTGAATCCCAGATAGACAGGAATGACTGGCCTTGTTGTCGTATATCTGGAAGATGTCCAATATGCAGTCAGATCCTTAGTCCATTTCAGAAAAACCAATTACGACGCTGTGTTCGTAAACATTCTATACTTCAACTTTCACCAGTCGTTGCTACGAACTATCTCTCTCCCTAGAACACATTCAGACATCTCGGCTGCGGCACGTCTCCTCTATACCCCGCCGAACGGGGCTCGCTGGCCTGAGGGGTGTTGGCGGCGTCGGAAGCGCAAGGGTGATGCCTACGGCTTGGCGCTTACTCAGCCATGGCGACCGCTTCACGACTGCCTCTGGCGCGCTCTCTGCCACCTGCAGCTGCTGAAGGAGAGTCCTGTCCTGCACTGCCCCCGCGGCTTTCTTGCGGCCAGTCGTTTAAATGATCGTTTTCGTATTCGTGCGAATTTACGTATTCGCAAGAAAAGTTGTAACAAACAACAATTAGCATAGTAATACACATGAAATACATTTAAACTCTTTAAAACAAATTAAAAACTAGAAAAAATTAACAATTATTAAATCTCAACACAATTAAACTAAACCACAAAAATAAATGTCACACATAATGGAAGATGTAGTTATTTAGTATATAAATATTAACTTAAATTAATGTTAACAACTATGTTCTTGATGTTTACAACTGCTAGGCAAATTTAATACCATTTTTTAAACTAATTATTACAAAACAAATATTTCGTGACACGTTTTCTTGGTTGATCCTCTTGGAAGTAGAAAATGGAATCTCACGAATAGTTCAATCAGTTATTTAACAAAACAAGGCTTTTTCTGTATTAAATAACTGATAGAACTACATTTTTTTGAACAACTGTACATCTTTTTTTTTTACTATTCTCAAGTTGTGCGAGATCAGATATTGATAGTTTTATATTGTAAAATGACTCATTCATGTGTTGATTATGTGCACGTAACAAAGAATAATTTAATCTTCAAGCAAATACAGCTGTCCCATAGCAAAATAATTGACATTTTCACGATAGTGTAATTCACTTTTCGCACGCCTAATTAACTTTCATTAAAATATACAGAATATCTCAGAATAAATGTTACAAACAACTAGAGCAAGTAGAAGGAATTGAAATGACCACTTTTCTTCCAAAGAACGTGTATTGAGATATTTAGTTTAACGAAATTGTTCATGAGTCTTGTCCCTGATCGATTGGTATTTTATCATTCAGGTTCGTGTTTGGCAGTTCACGTTCAGATTTAGTCGAGAAGATTTCCTATTCCCGCCAAACACGAGAGTACGATGGGTTGCCTACTACGCAGGAGAAAGGTCATATGTGAGCTCTTTTTTCCCTAGGGCTGTTTTTCCAGCCGTCAGCCGGTTACTCTTTACTTCCCGATAGCATATTCGACCATATAATAGACACCACCCTAATTGCAGGCTCTTCTGATCTGTGGTCAGCCGAACGCGAGGCACTCCGCGACAATATATGCATGAGAGACAAGGAACAAACGACCATGCTCATGGCTGGACTCGAACCTATGACTCTTCGGATCGAAGCGCTGTATCGGTACAGGCTCCAAGCCACCCCAACCATCCAGGGCGGCTCATGTGTAAGACTGATACGTAAAATTTCTCACTATAAGTTCCTTGGCAAAAGGGGATAGACTTGCCGTTTCAAAATGCTCCTGAAAATTGTAACATTTATACCCTGAATTTGATCTCTGAATATGTACCTGCGTACATGTTGCTCTGTGAGAAAAAATACTATAATCTTTAAAGCTATTTGAAAGTTTTAAAAGAAAATTCAAGAGCAGAAATAAATTAACAAATATACTCTAACGCCACCACCAGTGTAGCAGTCGTCCGAAAGAATGCTCTTTCGAGCTTTGAATATCTCAGGGGTCAGGATCTTTAGGGTATGAGAAAGACACACCCAGACACAGAATTAGGTAAAACAGTGATATATTCTTCAAATATTGCACAAATCAACCCTTTTACACTATCACCAAAATAAGAGAACAAAAAAAAACTTATTTGCTGGCTGCGCGTTTGAACGCATGCAAACCACTGATGGTCAGACCTGTTAGAGAAATTTACAAAAGAAATATTTGCTTATGGTTTCACTCTTCGCCTAGCTAGCGATATTTTTCTTATAACATCCGTGCACGGAGTTCTTGCTTGGCCAACACTAGTGAATGAAATTTAATTACTTTTTTTTACACTTCCTTAATTAATTTACCAGCACACATTATTACAAGTCTTACTGCTATTCGCGTACGAGATTTCCTCGTCAATTACATACAAAATGCGGAACACAAATTAATTATCTTTAATACAGCTTATCCTGGAACCAGTCTTCTCGCACCTGCCACCAGATCCACGGTCCAGTCTTCTTCGCCCGCCTTCTTGCGACACGAGTACGCATATTGCCCAGTCTCTCCGCGTGTGCTAGTTAGCGTGTCGCCTCACTAATGCTTTACAAAAACTCTTACAGTTCCGCAACCGCAACCACTATTCTGATCCATTCTAAATTTCACAGTTCTTACTGCAATCTTCTATAATGTTCTCCTTACACCACGTAGCCTCGCTATTCTATCATTTCCCACTTCCTAGCACCTCCAAAACTACCGCTTCTCTACCTCAACTATTCCGCTATCTTACTCGACTTCTCACCTTGGCGTCTCACACAAGAAGGGGCCATTTCCTCGCTGCTCCGCCGTTTAAATGTTGCAGTGACGTCACGGACGTCACGTATCAACAAACAACAATATTAACGCGAAATAATTCTGCTAAATACCACTCATGCAATGAATTTTATAGATTGATTGGTGTGTTCGAGCTATGGTCAAAAGTCCTGTACGTGTTCTGTTGGATACATCGTGGGAGGTTATGGTGTTCCCACCTGTACGCTGGAAGTGAGATTTGCCTCTGTCCAACATGATTTGCAGGGTCTCTCCGCCCATCTGTGCCTAGTGACGCACCGCTCCAGTGGGGATGTGCTCTAAGCTCCCGATTATCTCCTGTCAAGTTTGTTAGTGCATGCACGTCACATGCATGTGTAAATGTATATAAAGGTGAGAGGTGAGGGGAAGGGTCTCGCGAACATTTAAATTTTCCGCGCGGGCTGCAAACAGCACATGCTCTTTTGCGGCGGCCGGAGGAGCATATGCGGAGAGCACAATTCCGACGAGGTGATGGAACGGGTCTGAGGGAAACAGTGGCGTCTGCTAGATAAAGGCAAGCGGGTGCCACAGCAGTGAGTCGTGGAATTAGAGGTGTTTGTGGAGAAGAATGTGACTAGTGGCGTTCTACACTGTTACGCCGAATTAAGTTACGCCCCTGGACCGTTGAAATTTTGGTATTCGTTTGAGACCACTTTTGGGTTACGGCAATTTGGAAGCGAACTTGGCTTTTCTCTTAGTGAACTGATGACTCTTAGCAAAAGAATTTGTTCGAGTACGGATAGTGGAAAATTGTAACAAAATGAACAATAAAATGTTATTGTTGGGTTTGTGTACCTAATATTTGATTCAACTCAGTTGATACAGAGCGAATGTGAGGTAATACGTCCACTGAATACTGATGTGACTGCAGCGCCTCTGACCGGGAGGTCCTAGGTTCGAGCCCTGACGGCGGCAGGATTTTCGACACTAGCTTTTCAGCTAGGTCGAATTCAGTCGCTGTCTGGAGGAGAATTCTAGAGGCCGGTTGCTCTGATCGGTAGTTTTTCGAAGTTTCTCCGATGAACACCAGACGAATGCCGGAGCAGTACCCTAACAACGAGCCACGGACCCCACGCGATCTTTCCTACCTCTTCCTTATTCTATCCTATCCCCTTACACACTATCCTATCCCCCACTACACTACCACATATTCCGGGAGACCGGTCGGGAGCTTAGAGCTTGTCGCGTCTGGGGCGGTGCCCCGCTGGTGGGAGAGCCCTGGTTAGGGGGAAACTCCGCTAGCCGACGGTAGGTCGGCGCCGGATCTCGCCATCCAACGGGGGAAGATGACCAACTCCCGAGAAAAAACATTCACTACATTTACGGGACTAATGACCTAAGCTGTTGACGCGCCCGGAATCACTAACGAACCAACCAACCAACCAACGTCCACTGAAAAGAACGGGGTTTAGCCGACGACCGTCGCTCTTTCCACTCAATTCTCACTCCTCATTTTTACCCATAATTTATGTTCTTTTACGGGTTCTCTCACCCACTTTATGTCCAAGACAGCAATATCTGAGCAATCATACCAAATGCGGCTAAAAATGACGATTGTGGGTATTACGACGAAGCGCGTTCATCCACACCGTAGCATTTACACCCCATTATTCACGACGGAATAGACATTTTACATGACAGTGTGAGGCACAAACTTTGGGGAGTACCAGGCAGAGAGCGTCTCGTGCTTCGAAACGTCAGTCGACAACACGGGCCAGATTTATGAGGTTGTTTGCTCCTCCCGCCCACGCTTTTAGATCCACCTCCGCTTCTGCCCCCTGCCGCTGTACCCCGTTCTTCTTTCTGACCAATACTCCGGATTAGTGGCTAGAATCAGAGATACCTGCATGAATCTGCCTCATTGAAATGAATCGCCCCAAACGGAGCGTTTACAACATTAACATCAGTGAATTTTCATCATCTCCACATCAGTGTGCATAAAATAATCAGTTGATAGAACTAGACGACAAAGCTTGTAAACAGATTTACAGCAATAGTAATACTAAGTAAAATGGCAAGCAAAATGGAGTTGAAGGTTAAAATCGTTCCGGATTTTGTAGCTGTGTGACGTAGAAAAGCTCAGGCAGGGGGATTTTGCGAGTTGCGGTAAAGGAATTACGTCATGTTCGTCACACGTCTCCCTCACCCCCCAAATGTAGGAATTAAACTAGACCCAAAGAGTTAGCTAGCCGGAAAAGTCGGCCAATCGATACAGAAATAGCAAATGCATAAAAACTACGTTTCACCATAAAAACACATGAAATCGGCGAAATGACGCATGACAAAGGGGGAATTCCATTGCTCCAAGACTCCAATAAATCATTTCATGATAATATTTATAAATATATCATGAAGTGCTTTGAGGGGCTTAATGTATCACAAAAATTACGCGAACACTATTTTATAATATTTACTTTTTGGAGATTATTTCCCACAGGTCACATTAAAAATAATAATTAAGTATGATTATTACATTAATATTATCTTTAATAATAATCATGAATTTTTATTGGCATGATTTGTCTAAATTTATCTGCACATATCAGAAAACAGAAAGTTGAAAGTCATGATTTCTTCATCTCTAGATAAGAAATCGGTTTTTGATACAGGGAGGAATCAGTGAGGGATATTTGAAGGCCACATTATCGTAGTTTCGAAATTCAGTTCATTTAATGTTCCGTTGATTATTTTAACTCATTAGTGTTTCCGGGAGAATGAACTGCTATACACGTTAGTTCCGTACATGTTGTGCACGTTATATCCCGGCAGACGACGCTCTTCCCCCAACTGGAACATGTGATCCGGCGTCGACCTACACTTGTGGTTGTATATTTTCCTTGTCCAGGTATCACCTCCAAAAAACTTTAAGCGCCAGACTAGTCTGCCGACATGTGTGCATGTAAGTGTGTGAGTGTGTGGTGGGGAACTAATGGGCGACTCGAATGAGAAAGGAAAAATCGCGCACGGTCCGCTGGGTGTTTGTGCTGCTTCGGCGTTTGCCAGATCTTGATCGGAGAAATAATGGAAAACAATCCATCAGAGCAGTCAGCCGCTAGAATTCACTTCTTTACTGGTAAGTTGAAGATGACATCAGTTATTTCGCCAGTTAATTACGGCAACAAATCAGCATTCTCTCAATATTTAGCTAATCGAAAAAAATTCGCCATCCTTGGGACTCCATGATTTCCAGGTCAAAGTCAATGCAGTGGCAACAGTTGTTGCCCAGCGTTAACTAAGCCGATCCTTGTTTGGAGATCAAGTAAAAATCAATCGGGGACCAAAAAATCAGTTAGGTATTTTCTAGTCTCATGAAAAGAAAATGTATAATGTATCACTAAACAGAAAGAGTGTTGATGAAAGATCTTTGCGCTATTATGTAAAAATTCAAAATTATCACATAGAACTTTATCTTGCTGCATTTTCAGCGTTCATGGTCCGAGTTAAGATCATGTCTTTGATTCAGTAACATCAATAAGAAGGAAATAAAGGAGAATTTTGTTTTCTTTTCATGTTCAGCTTTGAATCAATAATTATCTTTCAGTTTTGTGAATCTTTTATGAATCTTTAAAATGAAATATTGAGTAAATCGCAAGAATTCCAATGTATGCTTGTCAAAGCAAAGAAATATGCTTGGGACCAAACATGTGCAAAGCATTCTGACATGAATAGCGTGAGAAACAATAATATGTAAAATCGCCGTGATAAATGGCTTGCCATATTATGAATCCGTGACGTATTTCGGAACAAATGTCTATCAATGTTACGTGATATATCATTTTATTTTAAAATGTTGAATGTATACACACGGAATTTTTACTCTAGAGACAGAAGAAAGAATTGCCGACGATTTATATTACTGGCCGAAATTCCACATTTAACGAATTTTCATGACGTCAAATCTAGATTTGTCAATACATGTTGATATTCTATTTGAAGAATAAAGGTTTGTGACAGTTTTTCAAAACTTTTTCATAGTTGGAAACATGTTTTACTGCAAAGGTGAAATATAGACACCCTGGGAATTGAATTTTTTTCAATGTATTTCTTACCAAGTAGCAAATAAAAATAACGTAACGAAAATTTAATAATTTCTAACATACCACTAGTTGACAACCTCAAATGGATAATAGAACGGCACCTACCTGCAAAAGAAACAGTTTTTTTAAGATAATATTGTTGAAATCGTAAATAGAAACAATTAATCAATTATAGTAAATATTAATATAAGCATTACAAGCAATAAAATTACTAACTGTAAAAATCTCACTACTTTCTCTCACCTCACACTTCCTTACAAGTTATTCCGTGATACTACAATATCAAAACATCACTATGAACAGTCAATTTTCATATCACTACATTAATCGGTTTATCAAGTAACACTGTATACAGTTCAAACACAAAAATTTATTTGTGATTTTAAAATATGTACAATTAGAAAACATTCAAATTTTTTTATTTAGTTTTGAGACTTTGGAAACTGTTTCTGTGAAGTAAGTTTGGTTTTGTAAGAAGCGTTTGGCTATCACAAACGCTGATTGGGGGAAGCAATTGAATGTTCATTATTTTCAAGAGAAAGTGGTGAATTCTTGTTCGAGGACAAGTCTATAATTATCTACGCTCAATGTTTCAATGTGTATAATGGATTACAACTATAATGCAAATTTACGAGACCATTTTCAACACCATGGTTTTCAATGCTTGGCACCATGCTTTTCAATATACTTCTTTGTTGTTTTTTACTTATTTAAGGTGGCTTTTCAACTGCTAATAGCGACCACCATAAGTCACATTGGGGTAACGGTAACGATATACGGACACCCCAACATCCATACCCCAGTCGGGATTCAAACCCGCGATCCTTCAAGCACGAGGCAGCTTCCGATCTTCAGCCTTAGCGACCTCAGCTATTCAGGACGACCATACATTGTTTATTACGGCACCCAATTTCCGATACCCTCGGAAAATTGGATTTTCGATTGAACAGCAAGCCGCGAATGCACTGCTTCCTCACTTGTAGGTTGGGAATTTCGGTCTCTTAAAGCATTTTTAAATAGAACGAACAGATAATTAGTCGTTATACAATCAAAACTATGTATCAAGGATGCTGTAACCTTTCGAAGTACTACTTTGAATAACTTGAGTGGCAGAATGAGGATGTTCGTTGTCTAGGAAAAAAAGAATGTCTTTTGACAATCCATTTCAGGGTTCCCACATGGGATACCTGACAAACCTGTCGATCATTTTTGAAACTGCATCAATAGTTACTCATCTCTTATTCAAAATCAATGCGTGGAACTGCTAAATATGGGAGTCACTAGTAAATGACATATTAATATTTTCTCATTTAGTATGCTTCATTGACTCCCTTTAAATGATTTAATACACTGGTAAACTCATTTCCAAGGAAAAAAACTTACATCAACATTGTGTTGAAAGTCTTTCAAGGATTTAAGCTTTTGGTACAAATGAAGATCACAAAAAAGGGGTTAAAAATCTTGTTAACTTGCGTTTGCAATCAGAGAGAGAGGTTCAGTCGTTTTTACGTCGTAACAACTCATGCGAGCATTAGGCTGAAATTTACCTAAGCAAAGCTAAAGATGTCATCTTAAGGCTGATAAGTGCACAAAGCCAACGTACTCACAATTAGAACGAAAGGACTTACTGACTTTCCATCGTACTTCAGCTCTTTCACAAAATATTAAGAATTGCATTTGTTACCATGATTTATATCAAATTAATAATTTTATATAATCTGTTTTCGTGTTCGAAGTACTAAAAATCAAATATTAACGAATTGAATAACCCGAAAATCCAGTCCGTGTGTTATCATTCATACAACCAATGTTTGGTTTTAATGTCCGGAAAGAACTGGTCCTAACCTCGGAGCGCCAGAACAATATTTTTTAATTAGGCAGCCAAACTTTATACTTTATAACGTATACGTTCTAACTTAACTTTATACTTTAGGAGCACCCCTATATACATATAGGAAATGTTCTCAGTGCCTCTCGACCGTTCGGCGTACCAGAAGGGAGCCTTCAAAGCCCAATTTTATTTCCCATATAATTGTCAGATATTCTCACACCTATGATATCATAACTTTTCCCGATCGATGAGGAAACTCTCTTATTTTCCTCTTTTCCAGACATTGCTTTTTCCAACCTATAATGTGACTTCTCAATCCTCGAAACCTGGTATGCCAAATGGATTTTTCACTCACACTTTCCAACACTTACACAGTTATCTTCACAATAACAAAACATATAATCCAATTAGCTCTCTCAAACGCAAAAAAAAACCCTTACAATTTTCCACACAACCCTTAGAATATCTAGGTGTCCTCAAATGTTGACTCTCCTAAACATTTCTCTAAAACATATAAGACACTATTTCATCTCTACCCCTTTCTCAGCAGAAGACCGAAAATAAAGCTAAGAATATCCATAATATCCATAATTCTATTCAAAACCATCTGCGGCCCA
Source organism: Teleogryllus occipitalis (assembly GCA_011170035.1). Taxonomy (NCBI): domain Eukaryota; kingdom Metazoa; phylum Arthropoda; class Insecta; order Orthoptera; family Gryllidae; genus Teleogryllus; species Teleogryllus occipitalis. The sequence continues at coordinate 238,936 of BLKR01001058.1, read as the reverse complement.
ATCCTTACTTATGTTTCCTCATTTTTATGTACGGCATCTCCATCCAAACATCGTCAACTTCAAACATTCAAAAATTAATTCCTCAGGAGAATAACCGATGTCCCCTCACGTAACTCCCAAATTAACAGCAAATTCTGCCGTCTTGCAATAGACTCATTCATCCCTGCCTTCCTCCACAAACTACCACTGCCCAAACCGCATCATCAGTTCCAGTGGGAAATATCGTCTCACCCTTTCCAAGGAAAAAGTCCTATAGAGTTCGTGACTTGGTAACAGCTCCTTCCTTAAATATTTACACCCCACAACAAACCCATTTTTCTTCGGAATTAAGCATTATCCATCCACTCACTCAATAATTCCATCTCAGTCCTTTAAACTCTACCTTTACAGAACCACAATTGTACCCCCTGCAGTATTGTTGCACAGATCTCAGTACTCCCCAACGGATACCACCCCTGTAAATCAAAAGGCTGATCAGTGAAATACACTTAAAAAAGAAATATTTTCTATTTCTTGAAGTATTCCCTGTCTACAGAATATGAGATCTGATTTAGACGGCAATAAAAGGATGATTTAATATTGCCGGGAATTCAACCAGGTTTTTTTTCAGCTAGTACATGCCACTATGGATTTTCGTTCTTCGAAAATCCATTCACTGAGCCGGGATGGAACATCTGCCCCAGGGGAGGGCACTGAGCTAACCATTCATCTCCCGAGGAGCACTATTCATACAAAAACATACTGGTTTATTGGTGTAATACAGATTTATATACCGCATCAAAAAAATAAATTAAAATGAGTAAGTTATGTTAGGCACGAAGTGTGTTTAGTAAACAAAGCTGTTTAGTAAACAAGTAGAAGTGTATTTTTTGTACTGACACTTTTCATGTCACAGCCCAATGAGGAACATATCATTTTTACCCGTTTTCAGGTCCAGTCAGCATGGCAATAAATTTCAACTAGGGTCAATGATGAAATTTTAAATGGGGTCAATGATGATCACGGGATCCACACTGTCAATCAAGAAGAATTGGGAATCAATAGTCACCAACTGCATGCACCGGAAACTGACGATAACAAAAAAATATAAATTAAGTTAATTGTTTTCTATGTTCAAAACATCTAATAACACTTGTTGATAATTTTAAAATTTTAATATCATGAAAACTAATAAAATGTAAGCGAAATAAACCACATTTTAAAAACCTTTGTTTGTATTATTTGTCTAAATATTATTAAGTCATTTATTTTTTCTGATGATAATTTTGTACATTGTAGGTGTATATTATTGAAAAGAGTGAAGGGGAATCGATGAAGTAAATCATTCTGTTAAAAGGTGTCAATGTACGAAAAAGTTTTGGAATCTCTGGTTTAGGCGATATTATGCACATGGAAATTAACGACTGCTGCATTTTTATTATATAATATTTGAAACTCGTCATCGACGTACTTCAACAACTCTAGCCACCTGTGTTGGCTAGTGTCAATTTTACATGGCTGAATTTGGGAGTATGCTTGGGAACTGTTCTCATTTCAAATTTTGTCCACACGCGACTTTATTAAATCATTTCTTCAGACTTTTATTCAAGTAAGTGTTAATCAAATACTTCCATAATTTGCTAGATTCCCAACATTAGCCATCACACGTACCCACATCTTTCTTTCGCTACAAAAATTCCCCGAGATTAGGATGATCACTGTTGCCTAGACTTCTTAAAACTTCAATACGTTAATAGCAAGCAGGAGAGGAAGTGTATCCGCCTACACAAAATGATAAATGTCTCCACTGGCCTAAACTTCCTTTATTCTCCGGCTTAAAAAAATTACAAAAACGAGTTTCCCCGACCCTATCATATTTCCTTTAGCGCTCACTACAATTCAACTGCTGGAGGATTTCATTTTCATAAAACGGATCAGGGCGACTACCCCCGCGTTTCCTAGAAACTTCTAACCTCAAGCTGGGGTGATCAGTTTGCACGTGCGCGGGGAGGGGGGCGGGGCGGTGCGATGTGGGGCGGGGCGGGGCGGGGCGGGGCGAGGCGAACCGAGGTGAGGCGAGGCGAGGAGGGAGGCGAGGCGAGGCGAGGCGGGCGGGCGGGCGGGGCGGGGCGGGGCGGGGCGGGGCGGACTGGGGCGGGGCGGGGCGGGGGCGGGGCGGTGCGATGCGGGCGGGGCGGGGCGGGGCGGGGCGGGGCGGGGCGGGGCGAGGGTGAACCGGAGGCGGGCGAGGCGAGGCGGGGCGGGGCGGGGCGAGGCGAGGCGAGGCGGGGCGGGGCGGGGCGGGGCGGGGCGAGGCGAGGTGAACCGAGGCGGGGCGAGGCGAGCGGGGCGGGGCGGGGCGAGGCGAGGCGGGGCGGGGCGGGCGGGCGGGGCGGGGCGGGGCGAGGCGAACCGAGGCGGGGCGGGGCGGGGCGGGGCGAGGCGAGGCGGGGCGGGGCGAGGCGGGGCGAGGCGGGGCGGGGCGGGGCGGGGCGGGGCGGGGCGGGGCGCTGCCGCTCGCGCAGCGCGTGTGACAAATGCGTCGCGGAGACGCGCATCCACTTTCCGGCGATATTGCGCGTAAATCAAGGGCCCCGTAAGGTCGCTCGGAATAAATGTCGCCGGCGAATGTGATTTGTTTCCTGTTCCTTGTCACTGAGGGAGGGGAGCGGAAAGGGGGCAGGGAGGGGGGAGGAGGAAGAAAGGGAAAGTAAAGGGCCGGAGGGAATGCGCACAACGATTTCGCCTCCGCAAAGCCCCCACGCATTAGCATGCGCTGCAGGGATTCTGCTTGTACCTTCTTCGGGAGGAAAGTATTGAATGAACTTTGTGAATCCAAGTTTTTGAGTACGATCTCGAGTCGGTGCCTTCGCGACTGGATAAAACAGGTCCTGCCGCGTTCACGTTTTGCAGAAAACTGGATAATGGACGGAAACGTATCACTATGTACAACATTTGCGTATTTACACGACAGCTACTACAGAATGATAAGAAATTTTGATACATAATTACTGTGTCGCAACTGAATTTCTCCGAACACAAAGATTTTATCACGCAAAAACTTACTTTTTATGTATTAATCTAAAAGAGAAGAAAATTATTGAATGAACTTTGTGATTCCAAGTTTTTTAGTACAATCTCGAGACAGTGTCTTTGCGACTGGAAAAAATAGTTCTGCTGCGTTAATATTTTGCGGAAAACTGAATGATGGATGGAAATTTATCACTATGTTCAACGTTTGCAGATTCACACGACAGCCACAACAGAATGACAAGAAATTCCTGTTCATGATTACTGTGTCATAACTAAATACCTCCGAGCAGGAATATTGTAACATATAAAAGTTATTTTTCCGTGGATGAAACTAAAGAAACGTATTTATAATCTATTTTCACAAACTTTTTTCACAAGTAAAAAGTTTAAAAAAATTAAATAAGTCATATTAGACAACATTGTCACTACAGAGACATTTTTAACATTGCTATAAACATTTCGCACAGAAATCTCCCATTTTAAAGATGCAATACGTGAATACCTCCAGACTTTTCCCCTGTGAGTATTCAAGAACTGGTAATGTATTGCCGTTTTTACGGGTGTTCCATTATATTATTTATAAGTGTGTAAACACTTAGCATATGAGTGTAAAGTAATTTTTTGTTACCCTTAGCAATGTCTATTTTTGTTTATTGTTTCCTAATGTAATACATCTAGAAAAATATATTTTCCATGCGCATTTTACTAGTTAATTAACAATTCATTCCACAACCAAAAACTGTTTTGTATGCTGTAACTTCATTTTTAAATTTCCCTCTTTTAATGATATTTATGTAACAATTAATGGATATTTAATTGTTGTCCAATATATAAAATTCAATGTTTGTTTGTATTATATAGTTTGCGTACCGTTCATCCGACTGCGATAAAAGTTTGTTAGCTTATTGCTGGAACTTGCGCGAAGATTATAGACGTAGTACAATGGGAATGTGCGTACGTATTGTAACCGCTAATGTCGAGTTACACACTCGAAGCACTTCATTCTACCTCCGCGAGAGAGAGTGAGAAGTTCCAAACGATTCAGAAAAGTTGTCATAGATAGTGCCACAAAAAGAAGACAAATTTATGAAAGCGCTCACTTAGGCAAGTTTGATCAACCAAACAGAATTTAGTTCGAACCGTCTCAAGAATTTCTCCAGCGTTCGCAGGAAACTCTGCCATTTTTGCCGAAGCGTTAGAAGCGACGACATCGTTCGTCACACCGAGCTCCAGAGCAAGAGAAATTGGTCGAGAAGCAAGTACGCAAGAAGACTATTAGAGGTAATCTATTTTACGATAATATGAAAACAAGTGTTCATTGGAATATAAGAAAGTTAAATAGTGAATGATATCAAAAAATTGCAAGTGCAAGAATAGCTGGAAATTATACGATTTTTGTCAAGGAAAACTCGTCCATTTAGGCGAACATTGAAATTATTAATAGGAAGCACATCTAATGAAAGAATGTTTCTTTCTATTTAAATTTTTTTGTATTGCTTTCTTACTCACTATTTAATACAAATAATATTGGATTCGCAACTAATTCACAAGTCTCTTAGTAAATTTCAGTTTGGACGATTTAAGAAATGAAAGTTTATTGATCTGATTTGTATCTTTTTAGTGTTATACTTACATGTAATTTTTTTGTACCAAGGATTTATATGTGTGATGTATGAAATGTATTTATATTGTGTTCTGGTATTAACTGAAGTCAACGAGGGTATCAATACTATTGTCTAGAAATGGTTCAGAACTAAAGTTGAAATAGTGCAGGATACTCGATCTGACTTTTGATGTAGTTTCTTTAAAATAATACATCTAATATTTTTCTTTATTTGAACTATATCGACTTTTACCTCTTCTTGATGTACCTTAAAAAGAAGTACCCACTCCTGATTAGGATGATGAACATTATTTTCAACTATTCGTAAAAAAATGCGTGACGTTTCTTATCCACGTCACGAATTCGAGTAACGTCGAGGGATTCCTCGAGTCATTCACTTTACGGTTTCCCATAAATAAGAGAGTGGATGGTACAGCGGTGACAGTATGTCGCACATAGACGCAAAATGGAAGGGTTGTTGATAATGATTTAAGCGTTTATATTTCTTCAAGCGCTCTTGAACAAAAGCTGTACGCAAACCGCCGCACCTTCAAGTATTAAGCGCCTCTTATGCATACCCAAACTTGACGAAGAACGTTTTAACAATAAAATACAACCACATCCAAACCAGGACATATAACAAACCCATACTCGGAAGAAAGTCTGCTATTAAAATTGTTGGAGAGCGTAGTCACGTAATTAACAATCACGTGCGCAGTAGCGTGTTATGTTGGTTGGTTGTTTGGTTGATTGATTAGTGATTCCGGGCACGTCAACAGCTTAGGTCATTAGTCCCGTACGTGTAGTGCATGTTTTTACCTCGGGAGATTGCGGTGATCCCCCGCTGAATAGCGAGATACGGCGCCGACCTACCGTCAGCTAGCGGGGTTTCCCCCTAACCAGGGCTCTCCGATTAGCGAGGCACCTCCCCAGTCGGAACAAGCTCTAAGCTCCCGACTGGTCTCTCGAAATATGTTGTAGTATTGTGCATGTAAATGTAAGTGTGGGTGTAAGGGGAGAGGATAGGACAAGGAAGAGGTAGGAGACATCTCGCGCGGTTCGTGGCCCGTTTGTTAGGGTACTGCTCCGGCATTCGCGTGTTGACCGGAGAAACCACGGAAAACAACCGATCAGAGCAGCCGGCCGCTAGAATTCTCCTCCAGACAGCGACTGAATTCGACCTAGCTGGAAAGCTAGTGTCGAAAATCCTGCTGCCGTCAGAACTCGAACCTAGGACCGCCCGGTCTGAGGCGCTGCAGTGACATATCGTGTTATTTGTAATATATTACACTAGTTAAGCTTTGACGGTTCCTCTATTTTTTAGATTTTAGGCTATGCATCATCATTCTAGTTACCATTTTGCAACTTCGTGATTTCTACGAAGGTGAAACGTCTCATGCGACCACTGTGCAATAAAAAACATTCCACTCGCGCACCTTTCCTTTGTCTAAGACGTTACGAAAGAAAAATCGATTGTTTCTCGAATCGGTGGTCTCCAAGCGAGACAGGCGATCGATTGTAGGGAAATTACGCAACTTCAGGGGTGGCATGAATAAAGCAGCTTGCCCGCCTACGCGGGCGAGTCCACAATCCTCCCAATGTACATGATATTGCCTTGTAAATCTCTGCGAATGCTTTTTTTTCTTTCAACGCGTGAAGCTAATCAGAATCCCACTGAAACCCAGTGTTTGAGAAAAGTACCAGAGATACATATTTCTTTTGGTTAATGTTTCGTATAAAAACTCATTCGGATGTGAGGTAATAGAGGTGGTTATTTCTATTTATCTGCAGCTGTGGTTATTTCTCTAATATATTCCAAGCATTTTCTTAGTTCTAACCATATCCACGTTCTCGTTTTTTTAAATTTTCCTTGGTTTTTGCTTTCCTTTGTCACACTATTGTGAAATACCCCCAGATTAAGAGTTAGGACTAAAAACAAAAAAAAAAAACTCATTCAGAAAGGAGAGCGTATTACGCGAATTAATTGGTTTATTCATCCATATTGCTAACTTTGGTGTGAAGGAACTTCTTAAAAATATTTCCTCAGTTATTTGTCCAGCTCAAAAAGCAACAAAGCGAAATATTTGTAGTCATTCGTATGCTTCTTGCCCAAAACTCGTTGGAAGGAGATATTGTTGCTCTCGACAGTACTTTTTTCTTGGGCAGAATTTGTCCCCTTCTGCAAGTTTTCTTGCATGATTGCGTGCATTTGTAGCACCGGTTGACCTCCGTGCTATTATAGCACGCACTATTGAGCAGGCTTGTTGCGTGTACGGAAGGCCAATGGCGCAGAATGTTTACTCTCACACGATGCTTGCTTTCTGACGTCAGGGATTTATTGACAGAATGCAATATACTCATTTATGTAGAATGACTAGGTATAGTTCAATATAATTAACACGATAACTATTTTTAGATGGTTTTCAAATCGAATTACTTTGAGTCATTGCTACTTGATTGCCTTCCCTAGCACTTAAATATTAATTAAAACACTCAAACGGCAGTGTTGTTTTGGGGATGTTACTCTATTGTGTATTGTATTATAGAACTCTGGAATATTTTTTTTCATTAATTAGTAAGTAACACTATATGTGAGTTTATAGCGTAATCTTATTACCTCATAATGCTCATACATAAAATTTTGCATTACTTGCGTGAACTTTTATTTTGCAGTCATTAAGAATGTTTTAAGCATATAATATATACTTTCAATATTTTATACTCTTTCTAAAGTTTTAAATATTTACTTCTTAATAGTACCATGTTCATAGCAGAAGTTGTAAATCAAGTGTCAATTTAGTTTGTCAATTTCGTGCGCGTGCTTGCTTATTACGAAAAGACTGCTTCATAGAAGTGGAGAGGCAATGACTTCATGGAGGCGATTTTATTGATGAGTTGGATTATGTAGAGACGGAGGAAAGTTCATCTACTTATGAACAGCGCAGCGACGTCATTAAGTATTCATTATTTGCAATTTACTGTCAATTTCGAAGAAGAAGTGAAGTCGATTTATGTGGAAAGTCGTCTAGTGGTGAATTTTTCCACAATGTTCCCTCACTTTTGTAATGAAAAGCCTCGCGTATCCTAAAGCTGATTAAATTTCTTGAAATCATAGCATTTATCTGTCGTCGGATGAAATTACATTCGCATGTCTGCTAAAGAAGACGAAAACTTGCAACTTTCATTCGTTTGTGGTATGTCTGAAATGACAGTGAAGTGTACAGAGACTTTTAAACCTAGTTTTCTACTTTTTAACTATGTTATCTACTCTCCTTTCACTACACGTTCTGAGATCCTTACTTAAAGTTTCCACTCCAACTCCTTCCAACATAATTCGAAAGTTCATGACTTAACATAGTTTATATTAATTTTCTTATATATTGTCTTGTTCTTTGAGAAGGAAAAGCTAGAGGGTTCTCAAAAGCGCACTGAGAAAGTTCTTTACCGTATACGAACAAAGAAATTATGCATGAAATGACACACGAGTGTTTATTAATATATTAGCTTAAATAGCGGTAGCGGGAATATATATTAATCATACATACCCTTCCTCAACAGACACGCTCTACCCCTCCCTACTCTGATATGTTTGCTACGATTGTATTTGCAACGACCATCGTTGCTATAGGCGCGATAAATTTTTTTCATACTCCTGGCAAACGTTCAGAAACAATTTTCACTTTCAATCATTCTGAACTTAACTTAAACTACCTTGACCAACGTCTGACGTGGGAACAATATATCACATCAAAAAAGAAAAAAAGAAAATTAAAATTTTAGCTGATTGCCTGGTTAATCAATCGCCGTTCAAATTTGTCCCTTTAAAACAAAGTACGCTCTACAAAGCAACAATCTGACCAATGTAGAGCTACGGAATCCAGCTATTGGGTTCTGCAGGAAAATCAGATATCAAGATTCTCCGCAGATTTGTATACAAAAATCTTCGTCCATTAGTCAATGCACCCTGGTATGTATTTAACAACACTATAAGACGTTATCTACAAGTTCCCTCCATATACGAAGAAATTATACAACGAAGCATCAAATACCAAGCGCGCCTGATCCAAACGTTCTGGCCTTCAATATTCTGGACAATAGTGAAAACGAACGGCTCAAGACACTTTACATCGTGGACTTACCATTCCAATCAAACTAATTATGCAAGTGATAATCTGTACAATATTTAATGTCCATATATTAATAATCAAGAACCAATCACTGAATGCTTAAATTTTAAAAAATACATTGTGAATACACAGTAAATAAACGTGAAAAAATATTCTGAACCTAATTGCGCTATTGGAAGGCATAAAAGGGCATTTAGTAGTAAACTTTATGTGTTTTCGGAAACGCTTGATACATATTGTGTAATTTATTAACTAATAGCTAGATATTTGTGAAACGGAAAGAATGCACACTTAAATATTGCTCTAAGGAGTAGTAAATGAAGATAGGCGTAACTTTTACAAACTCACAGACAACTTGTCTTTTCTTTTCAAGATCACGCATTCCAAATTATACGAACATTGGAATAAAATTGTATATTTGTATGTAAAAACAAATAAAAGTCCTGTTTTAAGAGAAAATAATTATTAAAAAATGTATCGTAAGTTATGCCCGGCATAACCCACTATCCTTCAGAGCAAGCGCATCAAAATCGGATCAACCGTTTTAGATAATTATTATCACACCTAAGGATAAAAGATAAATATCACAGAATGTTTGACCACTCCTATTCAACTTTTCTAATTAAACATATTCTGAAATGCTTGAGCTTTGCTCGTTTAATTACTTACCACCAGAAGCTACCTGACGCATACGTATATTTCTATAAACAAGAACATGTGGTAGGTAATCCGTGTGTGTAACCTCTGCGAGCAAAACGCATGTCGTACTTATTTATTTATTTCATGTCAAAAATAGCTAAAAACCGTATGTGACATATGTTAGAAAAGCACAATCTGCGCACATTTTCTTCAACTCCGAATTATCTCCTCCGTCATTTGCTAAATTAATTTACTATCTTTTGACAGTTGGCTCACCCGACGAAATAACTATACTCAGCACTGACATATCGCAGAGACCAAGACACCGTGCGGAGATACTGGAACAATATTTACTACTTAGAAGCAAAGCGATAGGCAATCTCGGTATTTGATCATAGGAATCAAAGCATCCATCCATGGTGACTTCGCAGGCACTACACAAGATGTGTTGACAGAGAGAGGTGGCTCAAGGCATCAAATGAAGCCACTGCAGTCCTAGCTTCGAGTCTTGACGGTGGCAGGATACTAGCTTGTTAGCTAGGTCGAATTCAGTCGCTGTTTGGAGGAGAATTCTAACGGCTTTGCACACCTTACACTAACATCCAATACAATACCACACATGCCGGGAGACCAGTCGGAAGCTCAGTCCCGGCTTGGGCGGAGCCATGGGGGATATACCTTGGTGGGAGATACCTGGTTGTGGAAAACCCCGCTAGACGACGGTAGGTGGGAGCCGGACCTCGCCATCCAGCAAGGGGAAGTTCATCACCACCTCCAGAGAAAAAGCATACACTACACTTACGGGAATAATGGCCCTAGTAGTTGACGCGCCTGGAATCACTAACAATCAATCAATTAACGGTTCTGCTGATATAGTAATTGAATGATTATTTTGTGTTCGAGGACGCGTCAACGGCTTTGGTCATTAGGTCATAGTTTCGTGCTGCGCGGTTTTCATCATTGAAGGTGGTAATGTAACTCGCCCCAGATGATGGCGAGTTCTGGTGCCGTCCTACAGGTTGGCTTTCGAGGTTTCCCATCCAGGTGACTCTCCTGTCGAGCACCATCCCAACCAGAACGAGCTTTGAGCTTCCGATTGGTCTCCCGATATGTTTGTAGTTTAGTGCATGTCAGATACAAGTTAGGGCTCAGTATAAAAACAAACACTGATTGATCAAGAAACGCCGACACTACTTCGTTATTGCTAAATCTAAGGTAGAGCATTTGCGGACGCTTTAAACCAGTCTAGAGGAGAAGCGTTCAACGCGAATGGTAAAGGACATTTACGCTTTGGCCTCAGCAGAAAAAAAACGATATTCAAATTATTATTAAAAACGGAGCACGTGGTAAGAATGATTTTGGTAAGAATCGGCTGTTCCCAATAAAGAATTCTACAACTAATCACCAGGGGACAAGACTGAAAACTCCACCTATGTAATTTCTTCGGTGCATCTTCAGATAAATTTCGGTTCACATTTTTATATGCCTCTCCTGTGTTATTCAAAGAACTGAGTTTTCTGTTGTGGGTACTGTGTGAAAGGATTCGTGGATTATAAGTTAATATGTAGTAAACGTGAATGTTTCTGGGGAAAAATTATATTATTAATATTCAATATTATTTACTTTTTTCTTTCAAAATAATATGACTACCCATAGACGAAAACTTTTTCTAAGAATTGAATTGTTTGAATATCCTTTAAAACTCTTTGATTTTATTACTTAACCCATAAGATATGTTAGAGAAAATACACTTTAGCCTATATGATATATTTTAAATTATATATGATACTTTACGTTTTTACGGTTATTTCCTTAACAATTAATCATACTAAAAGTAACCTTTCATAGAGTGCTACGGCGACACGTTTTGACCCTCAAATGTCGTAGAAAAATCATTATATCTTTTATACCACAACAGATATGTTCATTGAAAGTATTGTTATTGAAATATTTTTCATACAAATGTAAGTTTACTAAACATATGAAAGTACACTAAAATCAGTTTTTGAAAATCTTAAAATAATTTTAATATTTTTCACTTATCTATTGAAGCGGTCCATCTATTACACTGTAATGGTGTTTTAGCATGATTGCAGTGCGTTGTGCTTAACACAACTTCACCATGATTCACATGGTTCTTTTTAGATAAATTCAGACCTATTCTGTATACTTCTCGTGAAAATTTCCGCCTGAGAGAGAAATACAAATAAACTAGTACGAATAACAAAGAAAGGGTATGCATTTATTTGAACACGTAGTGTGAGAAGCTCTTTTCAAATACTCTTGGAATCACTGATCAGTTCAGTGATTGAAACCATTAAGCTTAACAATTAATTACCAACGAAATGAAAGACAGTGCAAAACTCTCGCGTCCCCCTTTCTCGCTACAAGTGTTAATGACAAAGTTGGCTTCGAAATGTGAAGCGGGGCAAGTGATGCATATGCATGTTGCATGGCGACGCCCAGTTATCTGCACGAGCTCCTACGTGACGACGCATGACGCTGTCGCTGGCGGTGCGCGACCGCACCTTCAGGCCACGTCGAGAGCAGCTTGCGCGAGGGGGCAGGGGCGGCTGCGGGGGCGGCAGCCACGCCCGCGGCGCCTCGCGCTCCAAGCCGCTTCGCACGCGCGCATTCACCGCGAGCTTTGTCCGCTCTTCCCAGCGCCTGCCCCGCCCCCCGACTGCCGCCGGCAATGCGTCTTCCCCCACACCGCTCCATCCCACACTGCCTGCGCGCCACCAACGTTCCCGCCACCGCCTACAGCTCTGCTTACTTCTCCGCTTTCGCTGTCGTCCCCCCGCCCCGCCACGTTCACGTCTTTTTCGCAGATTGATTGATTGATTGATATTTTTCGTGTTCCCGGGCGCGTCAACTGCTTTGGTCATTAGTCCCGTTAGTGTTATGCATGTTTTTTCTCGGGAGATGGCAGTGATCTTCCCCTGCTGGATGGCGAGATCCGGCGCCGACCTACTGTCGGTTAGTGGGGTTTCCCCCTAACCAGGACTTTTCCCCGACTCCACAGCCAGCATCCTGCCCGCCCTCTGCCCAACATCTCCACCTCCTGTCAGCCGTTTCATCCCCGAACCCGCTTCCGTTCCCGTCCCCGGCCCAGCACCGCCGCTGCCTTCGCCTCCGCTCTCACTGTCACACCTGCCCCCGTTCCCCGCCTCTGCCATCACTCTCGTTCCGTCCCCTGCTGCATCGGCCCCGCCCACCGTCAGCCGTCCCATCCCCGGGCTCGCTCACTGCCTATCCTCCGTCCCCGTTCCCCGATTCCACCATCACTCTCGACCAAGCTTCTCGCATCGCCCTTCCCCGGTCTCCCCTCGCGTTTTGGCCCATGCTCCGCATTGACATTCATTGCCCCCACACGCTCACCCGCTGTTTCAGCCCACGTCCCCGCCTGCGTCCTCGCCTCCGGGTCCTCATTTGTCCCTGCCCTCCGCCTCGTACCCTTATTCTTCCCGCCTCGCCGTCGGCCTACGGGCGGAAGCTGCCGCATAATGTGTACGTGCGGTAGGGAAGCGGCCATTAACAGCGCCGACGTGACGCGACGCGACGTCACACGACGCCACAACACGACACACCACCCCACGCCAAGCCACGCCACGACACACCACGCCACACTACTCCATACCACGCGACTCCACACAATTTCACAATACTCCACACGACGCCCCGCCATACCTAGCCACACCATGCGACGTCACACTACTCCACACTACGGCACACTATGCCACTCTATTCCATACTATGTCCTACTTCTCCACGCTATGTCACACAACACCTCACTACCCAACACTACGTCACACTACCCAACACTACGTCACACTACCCAACACTACGTCACACTACCCAACACTACGTCACACTACCCAACACTACGTCACACTACTCAACTCTATGTCACACTACTCAACACTATGTCACACTACGGCACACTACACCACACTACGGTACACTACCCCACACTACGGTACACTACTCCTCCACACTATGTCACACTACTTCACACTACGCCCCGCCCCGCAACGTGTCACCCTGCAAAGCCTTCCGCGCTTCCCGTCGACCACGCTGCCCCCGCCCTTTGCCGGAGCCATTGTCTTTTACTACCCCTTCAGACTCGTGAATCGCATACCCATCCTACTGCCAGGACGTACTTCCCGGCTTCCCTTACGTCGTTGTCGTCCACCGTTCTGAGGTATTATGTCTATACGCGTTTCTCTGACAGTTCACTGGACATTATTCTGCGTAAGCTCCAACAACAATCTTCGTTTCATAGCCCCATTATGTCACTTACGTTAATCTTTCGTGAACAGCCCTCCCTATTTCGCTTCCCCCCTCCCAACCGTTGCCTTACGTTTAGAATCTGACCATTTATACCGTGCGTTCTCTCTGTATTCGTACGCTAACATCCTGCTTGTATTCTTCTCAACTTGCTGTTTTCAAAATTCCCACGTATGTCTTGTTCTTCCCTATTGTCTTTGAACTCGTAATTATGATCATTTCATATTTCCAGGCGCGTAAATTGCTATGGTCATTATTTCCGTTATTTGTGTTCTGCACTATATATCCCGAGAATTGGAGGTGTTTCTTCCCTGCTAAAAAGATACGCAAAAAATGATTTAATCGTCGATTTCAAGTGTCTCCACCGGATCGCCTTCCAGAAATCTCCTACAGCGAGGGGACTTACTCCTACCTCTGTCGGGACAAGCACTTACTTTGGGACTGGTCTTTCTAAATGTGTGTTAGTGAATATTGTGACTGTACGGGCAGAGGAATGGACGAGGAAGGAAAGATCGTCCGCTCCGCGCCCCCTTTGTTAGGATAGTTCTCCAACATTCGTCTAGTATTGAACGCAGAAAACAGGGAAAACTACCGATCAAAGCAGCCGGTCGCTAGAATTCTTCTGCAGACAGCGGCTGAATTCGACCAAGCTACCGATCTAGTGTCAAACATCCTGCGACCGTGGGGTCTTTAATCCTAATACCTCCCACCGGGAGCGGTAGCTCAGTGCATCAACTGATGTCAATGCAACACCTCTGACCGGGAGGCCCTAGGTTCGAGTCCTCACGGTGACAGGATTTTCAGCACTAGCTTTTCAACTAGGTCGAATTCCGTCGCTGTCTGGAGGAGAATTCTAGTGGTCGGCTGCTCTGATCGGTAGTTTTCAGTGGTTTCTCCGATGAACACCGGAGCAGTACCAGGCGAACGCCGGAGCAGTACCCTATCAAACGGGCCACGGGCCGCGCGCGACCTTTCCTTCCTCTTTCTTGTCCTATTCTCTCCCCTTACACATTCTCTCCCCTTACACACTTACCCAATTTGAAACCCCTTACACAATTTGAAACACTTTTTCTCCAAGTGCATCACTTAATTTATATTAATTAAAAATTATATACTAACATGCACTACACTACCACATATTCCGGGAGACCGGTCGGGAGCTTAGAGCTTCTCCAGGCTGGGGCGGGGCCCCGCTGGTGGGAGAGTCTTGGTTAGGGGGAAACCCCGCTAGCCGACGGTAGGTCGGCGCCGGATCTCGCCATCCAGCGGGGAAGATCACTGCCATCTCCCAACGAAAAACAATGCACTATATTTACGGTACTAATGACCTAAGCTATTGACGCGCCCGGAATCACTAATCACCCAACCAACCAAACAATCAACCCAGACCTCCCAGTCAAATTGCACTCAAGTACCAGCCTTTCCCTCCGTTCAGTATTATTTCCATCACCTGTATGCCATTAGAGTCGCCGCTTCCTAACGTGTGCGCGCATGCGCCACGCTCCACGCCTGCTTGCTCTCTTCGCCCTCGGAGCTCCAGCGCCGCCTGTCAAAGGCAGGCGACTCGCCGCCCCGCGCAGACCGCTCGCTCCCGCGTCCCGGCGACGCCCCATGAGCCGCTATCGGTCGACGCTTTGTTGGGCGGCGAGGGGAAAGCGCCTGTCGGAATACACGGGGCGACGCCACGCCTCCTCGCGCGCGGAAACCAAAAGTCGCCAACTGACATCCCTCAAATCGCCCATTCAAATACATGTTCTCTTCGTTGGAATTGGGACTGTTTCATGTAGCATGAGTCAACGGACAAGCCCTTATAATATCAGACGTCACCATGACATGTAAACAATTCCATGACTCAAGGGACACACCCTTACAATAATACAAGACGTCACAATGACATGTACACAATTCCAAGAGTCAGCGAACAAGTTCTTACAACACAACTTGCCAAGCTCATTTTGGTAGTTATATTCTATTGAAATTATATTTTATTGACCGGAGAATGGTTCATTCTACACTATTATTGAAATCATGTATAAACGCCTTGAAAGGCAG
This sequence comes from Teleogryllus occipitalis, assembly GCA_011170035.1. Classification (NCBI taxonomy): domain Eukaryota; kingdom Metazoa; phylum Arthropoda; class Insecta; order Orthoptera; family Gryllidae; genus Teleogryllus; species Teleogryllus occipitalis. The sequence continues at coordinate 223,213 of BLKR01001058.1, read as the reverse complement.
AAATGCCGAACAAGAAGTAATGAAATTTTTAAAAAAGCTAATGCCAGAACGACACGATGACATGTAAATAATTGCTACTCAGTCTAGTCTGTGATAGAATCCGCTTGAAGTTATCATGCTATTAAGTTTTAAATATCAAATCTAAGTAACAAGTGAGAAATGTTTGTTTTAAATAGTTCACGCGAAAAAAGGATTCTTATGATGTGTCTCTGAAGAATTTTATGTTTCTTCTTGAGTATACATAACTACATACCAGTATCATATATAACTACATACAAACTATCAATTCTCACATGTGTAACATTTCGTCTGTGCTGTTACTTTAAAAAAGATATATATATATATATATATATATATATATATATATATATATATATATATATATATATATATATATATATATATATATTTTGTTTCGGCGACTAAAGTTTTTCACAAAATATTTAATGGTTTAGTTCCGATATGAGATGTTGAGGTAAACATTATTACAAAATTTGGTGTTATTTGCTGAAAAAAAGTTTTCTAGCACGAAAGACAATACATAAATTTAAAAAAACAACTGAAAAAACAAATTCTGCTACTTTCAGAATATTGCAAAGGGATAAGTTAACACTTAACCACATTTTTTTTCCGGAGGAATAATTTGAAACACTTTTTCTCCAAGTGCATCACTTACTTAATTTATATTAATTAAAAAATCCTTCCTGATTAGCTGACTCGTGATTCAATTTTCTTTTACACACACACACACTATTGACTACGCCCGTCCCATATAAGTATATATATATATATATATATATATACATATATATATATAGAGAGAGAGAGAGAGAGAGAGAGAGAGAGAGTCGAACATCGTTCGGTGTAGGCAAACAAAATATTGAATGATAATAGTATTTCCTGATTGACAACTAACGAGGCTGCTCACTTTCCGAGCTGACTGCTTGCAGAGCGGCTTTCCTCGGCATTTTCGCGCGCTGTAATTACCCCCCGGGCAGCCCCCAGGCGGCGCCGAGCGGCCGGGTGGCCACCCGGGGCCGGGTCACGCCGCGCCGCCGGAGAGCCATCGATAAAGCGGAGAGACCGCACATTAAAATTCCAACAGGTGGCGCCCCTGCGGAGCGCGCCCCGGCCACTTGACGCCGCCCGCTGGGCTGCGGCCGCCTCTCCCGGGGCCCCGCTCGCTCTTGGCGGCGCTGCCAACTTTCCTCGCTTGCCAGTTAACGCTTCGTGGAGAGACATGTGGAGAAATATGGTTAGGTACGTAGACACTTTATTCTACAATTGCGCTGTGTTGACCGGTCGCGGAATTACTTTCTGATATCGCGGAGAGCGAGGGTTTATAGATTCCTAGTGAGTCAACTTCTTCGGTCATTAGGTGCGTAAATGTAGTGCATGTCGTATCGTGGGAAGATGATGTTGACACTTTATTCTACAATTGTGCTGTGTTGCCCGGTGGCAGAATTACTTTCTGTAATATCGCGGTGAGCGAGTGTTTATAGATTCCGAGTGCTTCCACTTCTTCGGTCATTAGTTCCGTAAATGTAGTGCATGTTGTATCGTGCGAAGTGGTGTTGCTCCCCTGTTGAAATCCACTTCCAACATACATGCAAGGTGTCTTCCCGAGCACCAACTAGTCCAGTCAGGACTAGTTATGAGCACCCGACGTGTGTGACAGAAGGGCATGAATGTGTATGTATGTATGTATGTATGTATGTGTATGCGCGCACATTAGGATGAGAAAGGAAAGATCGAGAGAAATCACGAAACAACTTCCGATCAGCGCAACTGACCGCTAGAATACTCCTCCATACATTAGTCGCAGGGAGTCGTGCATTATATAGTACGAGTTTTTATACAATGAAGGAATTGTTTAATTTATAAGTCTACATCATGTTTTGCATATTTTCCAATCAAATATTTGTAGTACTGAAGACAGCATGATAAACATAATTTACTAAATAAATGGTAAAATGCAAATATTTGCACTGAAATACGTCTAACAGAATATTGTAGAAGGAAAATACTAATATTTACCTATGTATTATTTCACCGGACGTTTCTTGTTTTTAGAAACAACTGAATTTGAGTTTATTTTCGTTAAATGCGAATTTATATTTAATTTTGCGCCATACACCAGGTCAGTGCACCAAGCCAACGCGGCACATTTATTTCTCTGCTCTGTGGTGCAACCTTAGCTTTTCTTGGGCTGACTCTTGTGAACTCACTCTTATTGTTTGAAAATGGAAAGAGCGCAAATTTCTAAAAGTTTACAGCCACTCATTAATGAACGAGAGTATGTCAGCAAGCGAGGTGCACCTTGATATTACGGTGAGCTGAATGTTCTTGAAAGGAAAATATTCCAAGGCACTAAAAAGTGTCTGAAAATATAAAACTGTAAAAATGTACTTCTTGAATTTGATTGCAAATTTATCACAAAATTTGCGAGATTCCAACAAAATAGGTCACTTAATAATAAGGAACGTCACGTCAATTTAATGTTCTATAAACATTGTTTTGTTTATATATACACATGTCCATAGATTCCACACTTTCGGAATAGATTTTCCCCCAGCCTTCGGATTAACGTTCTTGAAATGACGACTATTGAACTTCAAAATTTGAACCTTTTTGAACATCCATGTTGACAAGCACAAGTCTACCCATTATTAAATGCCAAGCTAAAATGATATGGTTTAGGTTTCAGATGTGATTCGACTGAGCACTTCCAGAAGCCAAGGAATAAAGTTCATTGGGAATTCAGGTCAAATTTCGGCCACAAATGAATTTGCGAAGAGTTGCAAATCTTCCTACGTCCGGTCACAATCTAACGACTCCTGAATTTGGAGTGCATGAGTTTGCAATTCAAAAATGTTCACGTGCGAAATTTGAACTAAGTATTATTTTTAAATTTACGTAGAATAAATTTTTCTTGCCGTTACGAACAGATTTTAATATCTGTTCATTTTTAGCTCATAATAAAAATATTTCTTCAGTTGTATTTCATTTCCGAATATGTTAAAAACTAAAAAAAGTATTGTTATTCTCCTACTATGAATATATTAACAAATTTATCAAATATTAATAAATAAGATATATAAATACTATAAAAATCTAAAAAAAGATTTTTTTATTACTTTCTTTCTTTCCCTATTGCCTATTGTTCGAAAAAGCTCTTGATTATTTCAAATAATATTTTTATTATTTTTATTTATTAATACAACTACAATACATGTAACAAGTGTTTGATCTAACAATATACATATTAACAGATTTTGTGATACACTTCACATGGTCAGAGATCACTAAAGTTAATTACTTCTTCTATTGTCTTTATATTCAAGTCACGATGTAGCCGGCCCATTCGCATATAATTAGGTGAATCGACCGCATTGAGCAATATCTTATTCTGAATTTTCTGTATTATTTTCACATGAACTTTCCTGGAACAATACCAAAGTTGTATACCATACGTCCATATTTGTTTTATCACTTTTTGGTATATTATTAATTTATTATAAACAGACTACTGAGATTCTCTTCCCAATAACCAGTTTATTGATTTCCAAATTGAGTTCCGCTCTCTTTATTTTGACGCGCTCCTTCCAGCGCCGCTTCGAATCCAAAGTCATGCCCAAATAATAAGCTGTATTTGCTACTGGAACGACTTTGCCGTTGAATCTTTTTGGGAGTGCCTCACTTTTACGATTGGTAAAGTTCACGAGATGTAACTTAGTCTCGTTAAGTTTTATGCGCCATTTTAGAGTTCATTCTGTGACTTTGTCACAATCTATAATTTATTTGTTGCCTCTTCCATATTTCTTCCAGAGGATAATCAAGCGGTGTCATCTGCAATCGTTGCTATTGTTGTTTCTCTATAACTGAATATATCACTTGTATATAGCAAGTAGAGGATAGGTCCCATACGCTTCCTTGAGAGACGCCTGCTTTAATTTCACGGAATGTGGTAAAGGAATTTTCTTGCTTAACTCTAAAACATCTATCAGATATGTAGGACTGAAGGAATAAACTAAATGATGTTTCAAATAATAATAATAATAATAATAATAATAATAATAATAATAATAATAATAATGTTAGAATAACAAGTTTTTATTTAGTTTCAGTATAAAAACATTGTTAATAGGAAATGTAGATTTACAAGAGATAATTAAGTGCGCATTGTGTTAACAAAGTTTAGTCTCCCTGTTTTTAAATATCTACCCGGTAACGAATTAAGATCTCAGATTAGGATAAACAATAAGTGTCTTAAGACTAAATAAAAATTATAGCAGCAAAAACAGGATTGACTTCTGCACAATGTCCGGTTAAATAGAAACAGTTTACGGAAACACACAAAAAACAAGTGACGGTTCGATAAGCTGGTAGCAACCAAGGCTCATACCTTTTACTGTTTATGGAGGGACGTTGCTCGCTCTCAGGACTCGTATCTTGTATCAACACCCGTTCGTAAATCGCCTCCGTTAATGTTTAGATTAAATTTCGCAGCTCGTGTCTGCCAACGCACATCCTTTCGCTTTATAATTGCGTCCCTCCCTCAGATGATGAAGTGTAAATTAAAAAGTGGGTTTCCCCATCTGACGCGGAAATTTATGACTTTGAGCACTGTTGCACAGATGGGAGGATAAGGCGAGGAAGTCTAAACCGACGGGATGGCTATTTCATTCGGTGACTAAATTTCACTACTTGCTAAGGATGTGTGTCACTGCAGACGACAATTTTGACAGGCCATTAACGAGATTCTTTTTGAAATTGGGTGAGCGGTTCACGTAAGTGAAAAGGAAAATGTTTATTTCCTTTTAAAAACATTCTTCTAAGGAAAAATTTAGGATTAACAATCAATCACGATCGTATGATGGAATTTTCATTTGGATGGGGAGATACTGAAATTCAATTCATGTATAATCACGTAATGTCATTTAAAAACTTGAAGATTCAGTGACATCATGTAACGAATTAATGAGCAAAAATATATAAATAATTTACCGATCTGAGTATCAGAGATCATTGGAACGGTAGCGTGTAAGTAACTTGGCTCTAAATGGCGCAAGTTTCTCGGGCATGATTGATTGTGTATTGTAGCATTGTAAAGTGGGGTTCTCATAACCTCCACGACAATTCTACTCTTTTTTACTCGCCAAAATAATTACTCTCCACTGCAGTCAAGCTAAATGTAGTGTTCCAAAGGGGAAAAGACAACTATAAAATGAAGCTCATTTCTTGACAATTTAAACACATGTTTAACGCCTGACTGATTTGAATGATTAAGCTGCGTTGAGAACGTAAAGTTCGGGTTTTAAAAACTTTTGCTATAGTAAGTATATAATATGAAACACTTTATACACATTTTGGAAACAAAGTATTTATTAGTTGAGAAAGAAAGAAATACATTTGTTTCCAAATAAAATTGATAAAAAGGAAATGAGTAATAATACAGTATTAATTTGGCCTATCTGAAAACATCTGGCAACACTAAACTTCTCTATTCTTTGATATCCTTTTAAACTGCTAATGATGTAATCTTCAAATCAGGGATTGAAAATGTCCTTCTCCTTCGATGCACATCTTGGAACAATTGTAATATGGAAATAATGAAGCTACAGCACCACATCATTTCGCGCATTATTTCTAAATTTTCAATTATCGAAAGAACGAAAAAGAGGACTGCCCCATTCTCTTAAGTGTTTCTTGTTCTATCCTTGAATAAAATTCGAAGAAAAAAACTTGGATCGGTGCTTGAGAAAATAATGTTCTTTTGGAAATTGTATTGTTTTCAAGCATAAATTTAAAAAAAATAGTCGTTAAAAACTACACGACCTTTTGAAAGAGCTGCGTTTTAAAAGAGATTTTGTTTAAGAGAAAAATCTCTATATTCAATTTTGTAGTTCTTAAATGTTAAAATGTTGCAATATTCAAAAATATAGAAAGTTTCCCAGAAATGAGACTAGCACCAATCTTTTTACTGTCTTTTGATACAAAAGAGGGGTAAATTTAAAGAAAATAATTGGAGCCTTTTGGGGGATAAAAAGACTAAAACTATTCAAATATAAAAAAATTGTGTAATTCGAATATAAAAATGTCTATGTTTCACTCAAAATTACGCCAAAACTTGTCATATTTTTGAAGAATTGTGCGTGACCTTATTTCAAGATATATATTTTTAAAGAATATATTTTATTAAGAAACTAGAGGTGCTAGAGAATGGCACAGACTTTCTCGTGGTAAAAATTTTCTAATTTCCTTGGTGTAGAGTAGCGGCAATACGGGCTTGCCCCATCCTCTTGCCAGCTACCATCTACGATCGTATTGTCTCGTATTGTCGCACAAAGTATTTTTTTTTTAAATTTTCTCATCTTTTCGGTTTCCCAATACTAAAACTGAAATATTATTTTAAGAATATTAAAGAAGGCTATAACGTCGTCCTAAATAGCAGTTTTTATTGAAAAAATTGGAGCCGTATTTAACAAAATAGCGATTAAGCTTTACAATAAAGTCAGATTTGAAGCTCTGTTTCACAGGAAATTATTGAGCTTTTTAAAAACGTCATTTGAAGTCATTTAAAGTACTTTTACTAAAAAATAAAATAATGTATACAAATCGATGGAGATGTGTATATTGATGGCGTGAGAGACATTTAAAAAAATTACACTGGTGTAATTTAAAAAAAACAAAAGAATAAAACACAATGAACTTTAAGTCATATTAAACAGTGCAATTAGCACTATCCCTTCGAAAAGTTTGAAGAAAAAATTTGGAGCTATTTTTGAAAAAATGGCGTTTCAGCATTTCTGAAAATACGGAATTTAGAGCTCATTTTTACAGAAAATTGTTGAGTTTTCGAGAAAATTTAATGGTCATTCTTTAAAGCACATGTACTCATAAATCTAATAAAGTGAAGAAATTGCCTCTAGTGTAAATATTTCTGACGTGAGAGACATGTCAAAACAATTAGAGACATGAGAGACATGAAAATCCAGAGTTAACCGTGGAAATCGGACCTATTCAACTTATATGTGTATTTTAGTCTATTATTACAATAAATTTTGAGAAAAAATTTAGAGCTGTTTTTGAGAAAATTTTGAGTGTCCGGAGGGCTTCATGTAAAGTACCCCCAAATTTTAAAGAACGTTTTTCAGAATTTGAAAGCTTCAACCAGAGCAAGATGGACAGGGGTTTCTTAAGTTTGGAAAAGATCGTAGTGTGGTTTAGGCGGTAGGTTTGTTCACATACGACAGAACGACAGACGTTTTAAAAAAACACTTTTCCGGTAACAGGGGACCCGAAAACGTATATTTCCGTTTAAATCTCGAAATCAATTTTCCGCAGTATTACATAACTTTCTCTAGACTACGTATATTACTCCCGTATATACGTATGTATACGAGAAAGTAAATATCTCTATCTGCCATGTTGTAGTTGTAGGAATGCGCTGAGAAAAATTGAACATACAATTGCAATTTTAGGAAAAATCAGGTATTTCAACGAAATTAAGCCTGAACCACCTCTTAAGCGGCTTTTACACAATGCGAGGACAAAGCTTAATTAAACAATTTGGGGCCATTTTTTTTAGAAAATTTTGAAAATGTTGAGGGTTCATGTAAAATACCTCCAAATTAAATTATCGATTTCAAATCAAAGAGCCGCTATATCAACCAGATCGTTTGGGAAATATCAGTTTTGGAGAAAATCGGCTAAACGGTTTAGGCGCTAGCGTTGGCCACAGCGGGACAGACGTTTTACCGTCAATATAATTTCCTGTATCATGGACCACAACACACGGATTCTGACTAAACAACGGTTAGAAGAAGTAATTTACCATATACAGAAACAAAATTTATCCACCTTTTCGTTACCAGGACTTGGCAACAAGTTTTTTTGTCGAAAATTTACCGTTTTCCGGAGCACGATTGCAATAATTAAAGTTCTTAGGAAGTAAGTGCAAATAAGTAACAAATTAAAGCGGAAATAGTCTCCTTTTATTAGTATTAAGAGAAACATAAATTATTGATTTAAAAATGATCACACTATTTACAAACTATTTCATTGGTGAATAATAGCTGTTTGAATATTTGAGGTTTTGAAAGAAGATAGGTATAAAAATGCATTTGCAATTTTCTGCCCTGTGATTGTTAAGTATGGCTCATTACAAAATATGCCGGAATATTCCGCTTAGGTAGAATTGTTTTTGCAATACCCAACCAAGTAGAATCTCTTCTTATATTCGTTGATGAATTTTCTTCAGCGCTTCTCCTCAAAAGGTCCCTTACTTCTAAATCTGAAAATAGACCTTGTTCGGAAATTAGAGATAATGCATTACTTCTTGCCACCTGAAATGGCGTGTTATCCAAGTATCACTCTTTCCGCACTGTCGTTACAAATCCGTAAATTACGAGGGCGTTTTTCTCATTATTGTAATTTCGCGGCATTGTCATGCAAATGGTGAAGTGAAACGCAAAGACGACATTCTGTTTCGGCACATCCCAAAATATGAGACAGTGGCGCGCCAGTAAGTGATGTTTTCCAACCTGGCGCAATTTGTTACTATAATTTCCACTTCCATAATTATTTCACTTCGACATAATTACTTACTCGTTGGCTAATGGAAAAAATAATTATAGTAATGGTTATGATACTATTACTCAAAGCAACCAGAAAAGTATAATTTTAAAATCCATTTTCTCTCTGGAAACACACTTAGCTAGGATGAGTTCCTTTGTATACCTCGGCAATAATAATAATAATACAATTTTAAAAACTTATCGAAAATGCAGAAATCCGTAATATTGAACACTTGCCATATGGTGAGAAAGTTCGTTAGAGACAGGCTTCATTGGACGTGATATATAGCCCGTTCAAGCAAATGTGAAAACCCAGAAATGCTGTGAAAAAATAATGATGGTAAAAATAAAAGAAGACAGGGTAAGACCGGAAGGTTATAGAGACATAACTTAAAATAAAGCATTGACATTTTTTTCCAAAAATGTGTTTTTTATTTCTTTGCATTTCTCTGGAGTTAGAATTAAGTATTAGAAAATGAAAATGAATCAAAATTCACGAATAATTAAAATTATACATATTTTGACTGATGTTTGAATCGCTATTTCAATGTCAAAAAACTATATTTACCTGAATAAAGTATTTTGCGATGTTACACAGTTTTATTATAATTTAAATAATTTTCGTAGGGTATGGTTTAGTACATTTATAATTATTTTTGGAAATACTTTTAAAAATAAAACTGAATATATTACGTATAAACAGGAGTGATTTTCTCGTAATGGAAATTGCAGAATTTTCTAGTAAGGGAAATTTATATGTTCTTCATTCATAGACAGTACACCAAGAAATTTTTTTATCTTCTAGTGTGAGTTACAAAAATATTATTTAATAAATGAGAGATCCACGGAAGAAAAATAAGCAAATATGTATGTATGTATTTATGTATGAACTTTGGCACAACAGCACTTTACCATCTAAGGCCTACCAACTAAGGCCTACCGGCGGCGTCCCGGCCTAGTGGCCATGGGTTGAGGGGTACGTGTGGTTACCACATAGCTATCCCTACGCCGTATCACTGGGATTCGAACTCGGGTTTGCATCATGAAAAGCGAGCACGCTAATCAACAAGCCACCAGGAGCATAATAAGCAAATTTCGTAAATATATTTTAACAAACCCACAGAACACATTTTAATTCAACGTTTTAATTATCCTCTATCGCTCCTTCCATGTTCATTAACTAAGCCAGTGGAATTTGAAAATACGAATGATCCTTTTTCTTCGCCCTCAGTTCAGAGAACCTCAATTAAAACTAAAGTTTCAGAGAACTTTTGTTCGGCTTTAAAGGATGTCATTCAACAATTTCAGTTTCTGGGAAATTATTTGTTTATAATTAATTTAATAACTTTTTTTTTGGATTGAAGGTATGATGCTACAAAAAGAATACAATGCTTAGAAATCTGATTCAACTATTTATTTTTGAAGGGGCTTCTTCATTGCATCAACTGTAAGTCACACGTATTATTATATAAAACTACTTTGTTTAGGTAAGTGTAAATTAATTTTGTTCGTTGATTTTTCAAAATTCGTGAGATGAGTTCTGATCGATTATCATTATCAAAAGAAGGTGGCCTCTCATAACTTTTTAACAGGATGCCAAATCACGAACTTCAATTTTTTGTACGAGAAACTTTTCAGATTAAATATAAAACGCACAAGAAAAGTCTTTAATGAGTGAAGAATGTAATCTCTTTTTTGGACCTTTTCGTCCAATCATCTTTTCTCATAATTGCATAAAATTGCCTCTTATACATTCCTTCATTCTTTACGTTCTGCTCAATACCTAGCGTTCTTCTGGTGTGAAATATGAACAAAGATTTCAAATTCAAACAATAAGATATTACACACCTTTTATTGGATTGTTTATTCAGAAAAAGTTAAACTTCAGGAGATTATGTTGCTTTAGTTCTTTATCTAAATAAGTTGTCGTGCTTTCCTTGCATTAGAGTAATATTGTAACGTAATTACGTATTCCTACCTCGTACATCGCATGCCTACCTGGAAATTTACGACAATTTACGTTAAAAAAGCAGATGAGATGAAAAGGGCTTTGAGAGTGACATAAGAAGGAAATCAAATAAAATATGCCAATGTTGTGAGAAAAATTACGAGATATATTGAGAATTTAATGACTTTAATAAAGAATCGACAAGGAAGAGCGATAAAAAGAATTAAGTTTTGTAACTGAACAATTAGATTTGAACATTTCCTTGGTGCGTTTTATTTCTACAACAATGTAACGATGGAAGAAAAGTTATAAACATTGTTTCTATTGCGTTTTTTTATTGTTTTAAAAATTGTAGTAGCATATAAAGAAATTTTGTTGTGTCTTTGAATTTTAATTTGCTTGTATTTTTTTCACAAAACACTTATTTTTGCCATATTGTTTTATTGTGACCTACCAGTGAGCAAAGTAAATAAGTATTTGCGATCATATAAATAGTACTCAGCGTAGGCGCATCCATACTTTATTTTGTGGTAGAAAATCAAATAAAAGAAGTAAAATACGAAAGCCTAAAAACAACTACTAATTTGACATCCATAAAATGTAGGTAAATAAATTGTAAAATTATAAATTACGACATTATAGAGAATGGAAATATGTATGCAAGACCCGAAATATCGAAACAATTTCTGATTAAATCAGTAATAGTCTGAATAATATGTGTAGGGAGAGTATTGGTCTTGAAATAAAAAATAATTAAGACGGAGTTCAAGGTGGAAGTGGAAAATTTGGAAATAGATTTAGAAGAAACACAGTAAGTAATTGGAAATGAATAAATACAATCGGAAGAGAATTCACAAAAGCTACTTCGAGCGTGACTTTTTAATGTTAATTTGAACATAGTATCAACTAAATCTGTATACAGGTGAACAAAGAGTTAAAAGAGAATAAAGTTAAAGATTCGGATAAATGGAAGCAACGATTTTCGATAACAAAGATAAAAGGAAGCAAAGGTTAGTTAAGAAATTGTCAGAAGAATAGGAAAAAAGGAAAGGATGTTAAACAAGAGACTGATCCAAATGAAAGAATGAAGAAAACTAATCAGAAAGCATCAAGAAAAAGTAATCAGGGTTTAGTTGTTTGACAGTAGGAATCAACAGCAGAAAGTTTTATGTGTAAACTCATTGCTAATGCAGTTGATACTAGATACTCTAGGTGCAGATCTATAACTGGATATACAGTAAACCCTAATTAACACAAATTGCAAGGGACCGAAATAATCGGTGTTCGTGTTATAAAAAATTGTGTTATCCGAGCATTATAAATGTCAGTATTACCGTAATCCGGTGGCGGGACCGAAGTTTTGCTCCTGTGACTGTAACAGCGAAATTCGTGTTAAGCGAGTTCGTGCCAATGAGGGTTTCCAAATCAGGTGAAGAGTTCTTCGATGGAATGTTTACATTCATATCAGCGATGGATTTATATTACTTGCAGACCCTCAATTAAAGCACCTGGAATATTTTTATACGCATCGATGATTGAAATACTTCTTTTATTTTTTCACAAATCTTTGCACGCCCACTCCTCTCCACATCCCATCACATTTCAATACAACATGTGACAAAATAAAATATGGTATATTTCGTAATGTTTTTGTTGAAACGGAATGTAACGAATTATGACTAGAGAGGGGTGATGGCATGGTGTCCTTCAAACTATCAGATGAAAAATACATGTTACTAGAAGAAGGAACGTATGTGTCGTTGGACACCAAGTGGTCAGAGGAGGTATGTATGATAGTGGGAATGACTCCATGACGACGGGTCAAATCGAAAGAGAATTAAAGTCACCAAACATTCTTTGACGCGCCAATATACAGTTCGCACGCACATTTTGACATGCTGGTGTACAGTTCGGACGGATTCGTATACACGACAGTTTGGAGTTCGGAGTTAAGATTAGATTTGAATGAGTAATTCAGAGAGGTTATATTTACTGAATACTGTCTGAGAGAATTTGTCAAATGCATATGTAGTTCCTATAACTATTCTTTCTTCTTGTGAATACCAATATATATAAAATATTTTTGGTACAATTATAGTGTCAATTTGAGAATAAAACACTTGCAAATGTCATCTAAAAGAATTATGCTGTTTAGAAGAAATTATAATTAAAATAATTCGCGAATTTCAAATTAGTAAAATAAATGAAGAAAGAAAACTGTATATTTCTGTTGTCTGTGTGTTTCACAAGGAGTTTCAGGTAAATTAGAGGAAAGGCAGTGTAGTTTATTTTGTGTATGCTGTCTTATACATTTTATTTTACTATTATACAAAGCATTTTACAAAGGTATTGGGGATAGTGTTATTTGTGAGTCAGAGTGATAAGAGGACCCATGCCCCTGTTTATAAAATGATATGCCGGTGACTTTTTTAAATTGAATTAGAAGGGAAGTTATAATACCGTTTATTACCTTGGGGGTTGATCGGCGTCGATTAATTGTCGAAATTGTATTGTTTGACCTGTCTCCTACTATAATATTCCATCTCACTCTGCTAGTTCAACAACAAGCATCCTTGGATATTTTCGATGGATGTATTTAACTAAAACATAGAATATCACAGTATCTTTCTTGATTTGTTAAACAATAATTCTCACCACCATTATAATACGTTTTTGTGCATGCACACTTTGTCGTAATTAAGTTATTTACTACTCTTTGGTATGAAATTATATGTAATATAATACTCTTGTGTACTGTTCTTCAAACATCTCATAAAACAAACTATAACAGTATTGAGAACATTAAAATCATATATTCAAACAAAGCACCAAAAAATTTCACATAACACACATCAAATTAAACAAAAACTCAGATCGAAGAGCACATGACCACGAGAGAGCACATGTCCTTCTGCTAATGTAACACTAATATCGAAAGTGTTATTAACCGAAAATACTTGTATTACAACCTCTGAAAGAAAATTCAAATATTTATATAAATATAAAATAAAATACGACGCAATTAACGACGAAACACGCAAACAATTACAACAGTTATCATATTATGCACAATAATATGAATTAAAATTCATGTTATTCTGTCAAAACGTATTATCCAAAAATTAAGAAGCAGTAGAGATTCATTCCAAGAGGTAGAAAGGAGAAATTCATTTCAATAAAAGTTCTTCCAGAAAGATGAACTGACAGATATGCAGATAGATCAAAGTGACCATATTTCTAGAATATAGGAGAAAATTTAAAGATCAGATCATCATGAAAGAGCAGAGGAACCTGAAAGAGCATAATCCAACATTTGTCGCGATTCCAATACGATAGCTCTTACCCAAAGAGAAGTGATTCTACACATCTTAGATACTTTGATTCGAATGGATCCAGCAAATGAAATTGAGATTTCATCAGCAGATCAAAGAAAAGTACATTCAGCTGTCTGAGATTTTTATGGAGTCAGTCATCTCATTTCCTGGCATCCTGAGAATCGATCCCTCCGCGCTTTAGGATAAAGTGATGCGATTTCTTTGAATCACATACGTCGTCTATCTTCTTTTAGCTCTCCATCCACTAAGATATTTCTGCAACTTCGTATTCGTGTGTACCTCCGAAAAGAAAATGTGGGAGACCAGCCCATGTTTCTTTCTAAGCGTGCAATTCGTCTTGTGATATCTTTAAAAATGCAGAGGAAACTGTCTTGGGAATGTTTTAATATTTAAATGTCACGAATACAGGGACAGCCACACCCACATCCGGAGAGAACCAGACTTGCACGAACGGGCTTTTTATGACCGTCCAGATGCACAATACAAACTTCTTGTCCAACTCATTTACCACGTAACTACCCAGAGTAAAGTGCTATTATACGTGAGTATTGTCTTTCCATGCAGTTCCATGTTATTGTTAGAATTAATGTCTGGCGTATAAACTCCAGTTTCCTTATTCGCAAACGTATAACACACATGTTTCTTCTTCGAAAAAATATATCTACAAAGAGTATGTCCTATTTATCAGTGCACAATTTCTGAGATGTAAAAGGATGTAGTTGTGCTGGCTGTGTTGAGGCTATATTAGTGTGCTCTGATAGTTGTGTGCGAGGCTACTTGTGAAAAATTGTCTGATTCTGAAACTACATTGTAAATAAAACATAATTGATGATACGCATAATTATATTCAACTATTTTCAATCGTTGTTATTCTGGTTTGTAGCGTCTATTTTCTGAATAAATATATTTTCCATTGACTGAAACTTAGATTTTTAATAATTTGGTTGTTCTATTAATTTGTTTTCTCTAAGGAAATTGTACTTTTTAATAAGTTTCATCTTATATATAGGCCAATACTGCAGATTGAAGATCGTTTCCATAATGTTCATTATGTGAAAATAATTTAGTGAATTATTTTTATTCTTTCCAGGTCTGGAAATATTTTGGGGGCAAAGTGTGACGGAATGGACAATAATAGTTTCACGCTTCTTGTAATATTTTTTTAATTTCACTAATGCATGGACCACCAAACACGGTAACTTCAAGCAGCTGAATATCTGAAATATTAATCTGAATTACACATTAATACACAAGTCATAACTATACCAGGTTACAGAGATACATACTTATGAATATTCGGAGAGGAAATTGCTTCTGCAATCAATATAACAAACGTGATCATTTGGGTGCACTGCATAGGCACATACGGCTTACCTTCAATTATTTATATTATTTTCCATCTATTCTCATCAAATGCATGTATCTCTTCCATAAAAATGACTAATACGTAGAAAACAAGAAGTAATAATATCTTCTGGCTTTTCCAATGAATTTTATATTCCTGCGGCGAATACAAATTTAAATTAAATTTGTGACAAAATTAATTTTGATTAATTTTCAAGAAAACGTCTGCTTTCTTTGTGTATTATTATGTTTCATGTTTATACTTTATTACATAAATACACATAAATTAATATTTTTACATATATATTTTATATATATTTACATTTGTACATTAATTAAATTTTTATATTATATCATATTTACATTATTTATATTTATATATTTATTTACATATACATAAATTAATATTTTTTAACAATAATGGCCCCGGGGCAATAATAAGCACTCCAGCTATTTCCTCACTAAATATCGTTGTCAGGAAGAATATCCAGTTTGCTCATCGTTTCCGCGGATAGTTAAACCCTTACGGCCACCATGCAGCGCCCCTCCCCCTGTGTGGCGTACAGTGCGCGGGGCGAATATAACGGCGAGCAGTTCCGTAACGCGTCGCCCCGGGCCGCCGCTGCTCCAATTTAACGTTTTCCCGATGTTTCCTCGGCCGGACGGCGGGCCCGTCGCCTGAGGGCGCTTCCAGCGGAATAAAAAGTTAATACGCCTTCGTTGTCTCCTGTCTACTCTCTGCTTTTAGCAATTTTTTCCCTCCCGCGTCTCCTCCGCGTTTCTTTCTGTCCCACTCGCTGTTTGCTCCTTTACATAGCTAATTTGTCCCCACCGGGTAGTAGCTGCAGGCGAGAATTTCGCCCCAGGGGCTTATCTGACGAGACCAATTTCCGTACGTTTGCGCGGGAAGGTTCTGTTTGTTATTCGCGTAGTCATGTCGCTTCGTATCTGCTTCTGGCTGTTTTGCTTTCCCTATTCGTGGAATTTTGTAAACTCAGTGGTTTTGTTTATATACCCGAGTTGCATGTAAAAAAAATATGATTTTTTTATTAGAAAATCAGAAAACTGACATGAATGTAATATGTACTAATTTTTATAATGTTCATTAAAATTTATCGTTCTCATAAAATAGACTGAAATGCACTGAACTAATAAATTTGATTTTCAAATATATTTATATTGAAGTGGAAATGTACAATAACAAATGGTATCCAAAAAACAAATTTTGTATTTTTAATTATCAACATTTCTAACATGAATCATTCACGATTATTATTCGATGAATATTTTCAGATGGTAAATCATAAATTATATTTGCTTCTGGAATGGCGAAAAGTCTGTGTTCTGGATCTACTTCTTGAATATGAATGTGTAATTGAATTCTCCATTAATCATTTTTATTACATTTAGAAGTGAGAAACATTGCATATTTTGCAATAAAATACAATAATGAACACTTTTTTAATACACATAAGCGTACAATATAGTAGATCATGGTTAATGTATTTAAATTTTGATAACATATATTTAGATATCTATTACTTCTACATTCGAGAAAATAACTGATATATTTGTTCAGGAAAATTTATTTGTAGATACTTTGCTGTCCGTAAGACGCCGCATCCTGGGCACAGGTGCCTAGGCCCTGTGCTCCTGGCCCCTGTGCCAGTGCACCTGTGCCAGTGCACCTGTGCCAGTGCACCTGTGCCAGTGCACCTGTGCCAGTGCACCTGTGCCAGTGCACCTGTGCCAGTGCACCTGTGCCAATGCACCTGTGCCTTTGGACCTGAACGCGCTGTCTGCCGGACAACCAATTAGTTACTAACTCCGACCGCAGAAGCCTACGCTTTCGTTATTTGTTGATGTTCATTTATGATTAAGGTTTGTTAATATTTTCAAACGTGATTATTGGCATACAAGAGCAGGGCTTACTTGATTTTAAATTCTATTATGGATCTAGTAAGTATGATACGTTTTTAGTGGTTCTAAATCCATGAAAGAAAATGAGGCATTTGGATGGTAATGGTAATTTATATTTCACATATTGCAGAGAAATGCAATGTGGCCCCAGTTTTACACGCAACTAAAGAAACAAAATCTTACGTATAACTAATATCATTTGATGTCAGTTCTTGAAATTACTTGGAAAGAAGACAACTTGCCCTTCATTAGGGCAAATAATCACTATTTCCACCGAATTGTCAGATAGCATTATTCATATTCGAATTACTCGAAAGTGAGGAGCGATATAAAATCGTAAAATAAATGCTTTAGAACGATATTGGAGAAGTTAATAATAATGCATGACCCCTCAAATCGCCGAAGACACGGGAATTCCACATGGCAACACGAGAACTCGGAGAGCAACCTCGGATGAAGCCGTTTTTCAAGCCCTTTCCTAAAGGCTGTGCAAATGTGAATCGACTTCGTGCGTGGCAGTTTGAAATATGGATCCCTAACTTCCGAACCCGCGAGTTAAACGACTTCACTTCTGGACTTCCTATGAGCGAGAAATTAGCAGCGGCTTTTTGAACACCCTCCGCTTCCCTCTCCACCCCCGCTTCCGCTTCCCTCTCCACCCCCGCTTCCGCTTCCCTCTCCACCCCCGCTTCCGCTTCCCTCTCCACCCCGCTTCCGCTTCCCTCTCCACCTCCGCTTCCGCTTCCCTCTCCACCTCCGCTTCCGCTTCCCTCTCCACCTCCGCTTCCGCTTCACTCTCCACCTCCTTCTCCACCTCCGCTTATCCCTCCGCCTCCTTTTTCTCTTCCCTCTCCACCCCCGCCGCTTCCCTCTCCACCCTGTCTCCTCTTCCCTCTCCACCTCCGCCTCCTTATACAACTCCGCTTCCGTTTCCACCTCTTCCCTCTCAACCTCCGCCTTCCCTCTCCATCAACGCCTCCCCCACCACGCCCATCTCCTCCACCTCCATCACTGCCTGCCCATCCTACTCCACTTCGCACCTTCTACCGGTAACTGTCAGCAGGAAACTCCCTGCCGGCACGAACATCTCCATGTTTACCCTAATAAATATTTCACCTTGTTTAATCCCTAAGGAGATCTTACAGACGGAATTTACGTGTCATAAACTCTCTTTTTATGTTCTTCAGAAAGCAGCCGGTGCATTGGAAAGGAACAGTCATGGTTGTAACAAGTCGAGTTCCGGGCCGCTTGCGTCTCGCTACGTAAGGCCAGAATCGTGGAAGATGCGAAGACACGTCCAAGTTCCTCGCTTCTCATGAATATTCGCTACAGTACGTCGATGAGGAATAAGGAAGAAGAGGCGCTCTAGGTCAATTGAGAGAAGTGTCTTGAAAGTGGGACAGTGCTTACTTCACTTGCGTTAAGACGAAACGGAGGGAACTCATTTTCCCGGTTGAGCCGTTGTCCATCAGAGGAAATATTGCACTGGAGTACGAAAATAAACTATTTTCTTTCACAAGAGTGAATGTAACACATTCTAGAAGTATTTTTCATACTGAATTCAAATATCATTTCAGTTTTCCCCCATCAGGCAGGAGTTTTGTGCGATATTTTTTTGAACTTTTTATAATATTTAATGAACTCAGTAGCTAGCTATCTAACTTTAAATGGTATTCTACTAGTCCATACTTACATTGTGTCAACTTATTCTGTAGCTAGAAAGTGGTAATGATGATTTTCGGGCATATTCTCAATCTCTTCTTCGTCCAACAGTAGTCACCCAATATATTAGAACTACACTTGCCTTAGTGCATGTTTTCCATTGTAGAAATGTATTGATGAAAAGGCTTACCACTCTCATCGCTGACAGCCCCAAGATTTTCCGGTTGGAAGTATATGTCAGAGTCTAAGAAGTCCATTTTTGAAGACATGTTAGATCCCACAGCTTTATAAGAATGCAGATCAATCTCTACATCCCATAGTTTTCTGCTTCACGGTTTCCAAGGAAATTGCAATATAAATTTTTTAAAGACTGCCAGGCTGCTTTATCCAGTAGATTTAAATGTTCATTAGGCATTATTAACCGCATTTTTGGTCCTATCCTATACTTCAATTTAGCATTTTTTAGCTAAATCCTAAATTTCAATTTAGCATCACTTACTGTGGGAAATTTCGATTTCAAGTACAAGAATCCATCTGATAAAGATTCTTATGACAGGCCAAAGTTGAATTTCCAACATTGAATTCCATTCCGTTCAATCCAATACTGAATTGAATTGAATAAAATTCAAAGTGAATGTTAAAATCAGATTTTCAAAAGTAACTGTCACAAAAAACTGTTCCTAATGGAAAAATTCTGAACACGTGACTGAATTCAGTAAGAAAAAACACACTAGATTCACTAATCAGATTTCTTGTGAAGAAAACCTTGTCGACCAGTGTTACCTTTGCGTATTTAATGTGATACGAGATATTGTTTTTACTAATAGAAATACTAGTAATTGAGGTATTCTGAAGTACCGATTATTTTAATTTATCTTTTATAGATATTCATCAAAAGTTTTTTAGTTCAAAATTTAAAAACGTCAGAAATCTCTGTTTCAGTCCTACGTGCTGGCAAGTCTTTTCAATGAGTGCGTGCGAGACTGGCCTTCTGTGAATAATTATTCGAATCAGTTAACCCTCTTAATCTCGATTGATACTTCGTAATACGTTACTAATACTCTTCAATATGTAGTTTCTGAGATCAAGAACGATTTCTTCTATTTGACGTATTCATGATGATTGTATCTGAATAACGTTTTCAATATTGTTTGTCATGAATCATTTTCAAAAACAACAAAAATATTATGTATTAAAGACAGTATCATAAAAGATTGAAAATAAACCATTTTGGAAAATCTAATTTTAAACGTTTTCGTTCTTAAAAAAGTGCGAGTTGTTGAATCAAGAGTTTGCAAATTATATCATAACCAAAGATCATCGCTGTTTAATGTGTGCTTCTTATTTTTCACCTGATCGCGTATAATGAAAAACAAAGGAAATTCAAAAAATAGAGGAAAGTTACAATACAATTTCCATCAACCCACAAGAACATTCGCTGCAATCTACTTCTGATCCAGCCACACGAAATGCAAATACATGTGAATTTACTTACGCAGTTGCATGGAATGAGTTCTGCATGCCTTCGACAGAGGCAAAATAAAGCTTAGTGTGCGGGCGCTGAATCGGGGCGGTTATCCACGCAGGGGGCACGGGAGAAGAGGCGTTAAGAGCGAGGGCGTACGTTAAGCTTCCTTTGAAGTGCGGAAGGGTGCGCAGTGTAAATCTAATTTTGTGTAAGGCGAAAGAAACCACGCATCGTCTGAGAACTTCCTCAAGCGTAACCAAGATGCTCACTTCGTTAGCCTTTTCAATTTGCTTTATTGGACTTAGCGGTTGCCTTGTATTTCGTCGAGAACGTTTCATGCGTGCATCTCCCTCGCCGCACGTAAAATTAACAATTTGCAAGAAACAGAAATGAAATGATTAAATTGTTATTTACGTAACTAGAACAGAAAGTAAGTCTTTGATGAACGAATGAGATGTTGACGGACGAGGCGACGACAAGAGTCGAGCCGGGATTTTGTAACGAGTATGTCAAATACACATTTGTAAGAATTCCTCATTTTCAGTAGTATGAAATTATGTAACGTATATGTTTAGAGAATTAGTTGAAGAGAATGGAAGCTAGGAAATGGAAATAAATGTCCAGAAGACTGAATACATGGTGGTGGTGGTGGGGATGCCCCATAATTTAGAGTCTAGTTTAGGAATAGTTAAAGGTAATACACAATACGGTAATTCGTATAAGTATTTAGGAGTCATAATAACATCAGATTATAAGAGACGAACAGGATGTGAAAAATAAAAATATAAGAGAAAAATAGCCACAAGACAGTTGCATACAGTGCTATGGGATTCAATTAATTCACAAAAATCTTGGGAACGGATACCCAATCAAAAAGGATATAAGGGAGGGTCAAGAAGGACATGGAATAATGAAGTCATGCAAAAACGAGGAATGGAGTAAAAAGAAGTTTGCGATAAAGTGACATGGAAATTGGGATGCGGGAAACGGTCAAGGTTGTAAAAAAATACAAAATACAAAAGACGAATTCATGCGAATTCACAGTTTATACTCTGGAAATCATTCTCAATACGCGAATGATTTCCAGATGATACGTGTTTGTTTAATTCGTCCATGAGCTGCTAGCGGTACCATAGAGTACCAATCGTACCGCAAAGTACCACTTTCCAATCATTAAACAATGAAGATAATAACTGTAGCTCGACAATTATGATTATTTATATAACTAACTGCCACCGGGTCGCACTCAATTGCAGTTCAAATAAATTTATCT
Source organism: Teleogryllus occipitalis (assembly GCA_011170035.1). Lineage (NCBI taxonomy): Eukaryota > Metazoa > Arthropoda > Insecta > Orthoptera > Gryllidae > Teleogryllus > Teleogryllus occipitalis. The sequence goes on along the minus strand of BLKR01001058.1, from coordinate 201,684 downwards.
TTATCCTTAACTTACAAAAATATCATGGCGTTGCTTACCTCAGGAGGCGTGGCGAAACCACCCCCTCTATTCCCGAGGGAGAGCTCAGATGAACACAAGGACCGTCAGCAACGATAACTGATTCGCTTTTGCAACTTCGTTCTCACGCTCAAACAGAGATACCCGCCTTCAGCACTCGGAACCGTAGACAAGATGAGGCCGAGCAAGCCCTCCCGCCCAATTGCCCCCGCCCGTCCTCACCTCAGCTCTTCGGGCGGTGAAATTGGGTCGCGAAGAGAGGCAATCCCCCCTCCCTCTGCCCCTTTTCGTGCATGCGCAGTCCAGATTTTTTTCTAAGTTGTCGAGCTATAATTTCCATGTGAGAGTGCTTAAAATAAATGATTTAACGATTTCAATCGCATCTAGATGGCCTAATCGAATGTAAAAAAATTAATATTGTTGGAAATAAGCACGTAATAAGCGTATAAATGTCACGTCACGTAAAATAAAAATACATATTCTCATTAGGAAGTATTGGGTCCTTGGGTATGTTTTCAAAATGTGTAAAATCTGTCTAGTACACTTTAAAAATTTCTAAATGTTTAAAGTTCAAAACAGTATTTATTTGGTGGAATAATCAACATGATCTCATAAATGTGTGAACAACATTTGGGCACGGATTTGATTTGCTAGGAAATATATTACATTTGTATTATTTCCAAATTAACAAAATATCGAAGTACAGTGAATTTGAGTTAAGAGGCCACAATTGGTTCCGGAGAAAAAATGAGCGTTATTACAGGTGGTCTCTTAACGGAGGTTATAAGAAAACGTGAAGTTCACATCCGGTTAACCTTGATTTTGATAGTGACAATGAAGTTAAGTATGTTTTTCTTCTCAAGACCTTTTTATTTTCACTTAATCTACAACACATTGGAAGCTTTATTGCACGTGCGCGCTCAACTGGTCTCAACGATCTAAAATCTCAAAATGGTCTGGAGAGTGCGACCGTTCAATACAGATTATTTTTTTAAATGTGCCAAACATGTTCGCAGCGTTCGGTGATTGCTTAAAACCAAATTTACAGTAGTCTCATAAAAAAGAAGCACTCACACGAAAAATGGCCATTAATGAAGGTGGCCGTTTAAATGAGGTGGTCGTTTCGTCAGGTTTATTTTTATTTGAATTACTGTAGCTTTCATAAATAACAATCTATTGAAACCATAATATGACCAAAATGATTCAACAAACTATATTGTTATGGGTTTGACTGAACTTTTTGGGGACTTCCGTTTGAATTCTGTGAGTATTCTGAGGCTTCAAAGTTTCCACTTTCAATAAAGAATTTCATTCGGTTTCCTCTTTTATGTAAAAACTCGACGTCATATTCCACGGTTTGCGCCAGAGGTCTAGATCTCTCATTTTCAGAGTGTTCTTGGAAACGGAGGCTGTCTTTCCACTTTGAGGCATGCCCATGAATTTAGGATTGAGATTGATTGCGTCTCTTTCGCCGGTGTTGGAGTCGCCATACTTTTCCAGGAAGTTGGCATCGATATTGATAGGATACGGCATCGTTGAATTGTTACCAAGAATTGAAAAAGGATAAACTCGAAAAACAATATGTGAAAGAAAATGTGGTTATCGTCGGGAAACGTTTTCTTACGCACCCTGTCAGAGTAATGAATAATAGAGATTCCAGAAAACACAAAAAGCAAAAGTCTTTAATTTCTTTTCATAGGCAGATATTTGTCAAATTACGATAAGAATATTTTTGTCATGTTTAATAAAAATATTAACATAAAGCCCATTTGTAAATAATTCGTATGTACTCTTTTCTTATCTTATTTTTCACAATCAAAACTTATCTTTGCTTATGCTCAGGAATGTTGACTTAACAAATAAATGTAATCTAGGACGTAATGCTGTGCAACCTTGCTGAATCAAATCCAAATTTCCAAAAGACAAATTTCGCCTCCCGTAAGTACATGAAAAAAGGTCAAATAGATAGCCTAATAGATAATTGTTAAATAAACTCTTAAACCAAACCCATCCCAAATCAAAAATCTAACAAACTGAGCAGCGATGTAAAGCTAAAAAAAGTCAAGGATGTGCATTCCTAATAATGAAAATAGTCATGTATTCAAGCCCTTTAAAGACTTCATGGCCGAACAAGAAGTAAATAAATGAAAAAGAAAAGGAATGTTGCATGCTTAGATTATTTTAAAAGCTTTTGCATCGGGGAAATGTGCTCACAAAATTATTCAGAAAGCACAAATAAACAGAATTATCTTAGTTTCTTTTCCTTGCAAATTTTCTTTCGTGCAAATGTCAGAAATGTACGATCCGTATTTCAGGATTTCAGTGGGTCGGTAATTCAGGCTTTCAGTAAGTACGCAATTATCAACTCCATGACCTACACCGGCAAATACTCAGCCCACATAAGGTTGAACATTAGCACGATCGTTTTTCTTTCGTACAACAAACCTAATAACAGAGTTAGTGTCACACATACGAACCACAAGCCTTGCCGCACGACACCTCTGGTTGACCTTGTGTAAGGAATGAACACCACCCGCCTCGATTTCCTCCAAGTCTTGGCTGCATTGTTCCTTGGCCCGGGCATTCGACCTTCTCGTGAGACGCCATGAATATGCAAATTTACGAGAAGTTTATTCCGTACTTCAATTGTTTTCGTTAATGCCGCGACGCGTCAGGATCAGAGGCTGCGCGAAGAGCAGGGATGGGGGAGGGGCGGATGCGGCGATAGCAGCGCAGGCTAGCGAACTGCGAGAGACATGGCGAAGCCTTCGCCCTAATCGCTTTTCACTTGTCGACGCCGTCGGAGCCTTCGCCATTTCCATAACGACGTCTTCGCCGGCGCTATGCGGCCTCTTCTCGACCCCCGCTGCTTCCTTCTTTCGGAGCATCTTTCTTGTTCTTGTGTTCAGGCGCGCCCCGTCCCGTCCCACCTCGCCCACCCCCACCATTCCACACCCCGCCCCTCCCCACCCGGTCCATTCCCACTCATCCCCACCCAGCTCTCCGTCCCACCCAGCCCATTCCCGCTCATCTCACCCCGGCTCGGATCGAATCGCCCCGCCCCGCCCCGCCCTGCCCTGCCCTGCCCTCTCCTGCCCTGCCCTGCCCCGTCCCGCCCCACTCAACCTAGCTCAGCCCAGCCCAACCCAGCCCCACGCCACCTGGTCCATTCCCGTCCATTCCCTACCCAGCCCAGCCCAGCCCAGCCCAGCCCAGCCCATCCCAGCCCCGCCCAGCCCAGCCCAGCCCAGCCCCATCCAACACCGCTCATCCCCGCTCCTCCCCGTCCCCGCTCCTGTCCCCGCTCCCTCCCGTCCCCGCGTCCCCGTCCCCGATCCCGTCCCCGCGTTCCGCTCCCCCCGTCCCCCCCGTCCCCGATCCGTCCCCGATCCCGTCCCCCCGGTCCCGTCCCCGCCCCCGTCCCCTCCCGTCCCCGATCCCGTCCCCGATCCCGCTTGTCCCGCCTCATCGTCCCTACCCCGGCCCGTCCATCCCTACCCCTTCCCTCCATTCACCTCCTCAAGCTCCCCCTCACCAACAACCCCTTTCCCTGACGGACATTGCCGCACCGCCACCTTTCTCAAAGATTGTGTCTCTGCAAATTGGCCTTGGCTTCACGACCCGTGACGCTCATTTGCATAATTTATCTCTTCTCGGAAGAGCCGGCTTCGCGGCGCCGCGACGCTCTCCAGTATGAGCCCCGAGACGCAGGCGCCGCGACGATGCAAGATGACGCTTATTTCGTTGAACTTTTTAATTACCATATTGCACTCCTGCGTTGTATAGAAATCATGTCAAATAGTGATGTAGGATGAAATACGTGTGCAAATTTTCTTAATCAGTGTTTTGTGGTCTTGTGATCATGGAAACACCTCTGCAAATCCGCGCATTTTGGCGCTTGTTTAAGAAAATCAGGTGGGTCGAAATAAGGAAGTCTGTATCCTAAGGAAGTACGGAAACTTCAACTTAAGAAAACTTTAGCAATACTTGCAAATATGAAATTTCTCAAATTAGACTATGAAATGTTTGCTGAAATGGAATATTTCAAGAGGCTGTTGGAAAACTAAAATGGGTGTTGTACGTTTAATTTGATTATCCATGATTGAAATAAGTGATTAATCTCGTACGAATAGCATATAGGTTACTGTACATAAATGGTGACTGAAACCAGTTAGTTGAGATTATACCAATTAGCTTGCAAACTTTCCTTTTTTAAATGGACACGATTCCTATGATAACAGTTATTTACGGCATATGTACCGTAGGATTTTACAAATGAATATCGTAGAACGTTTTATCCTTTTTGTAAAAATCCCAATGAAATATAAATGTCGTTTAAATTTGACTATCCTGGGAAAGATGACATACTAATGTTGATAGCAGTTAATATGCCATGCATTAGTTCTGTTACTTTCATTAAGAAACCGATAATTGTTGTTAATAATATAATAATGTTGTAGTTAATGTGCCATGAAATTCTGCACTTGAATCACAATACCGCTTATTATGACGCTTATATTAGTTTCGTTTCCAACCAAAGTGGATAAAATCACTTTAAAAACATTTTTAATAGTGATCCATGAAACAAATTTGATAGGAACATCAATTGAATGAGTATCGCTTTTATATGTGACTTCAGTAGGTGCGAAAGCGCTATCTACGAGTTTCCTTTCCATGTAATATCCAACGTGAATAATTCAGTATGTATTCTAGGAAGACTTCACAGTAATTTTTGTTATTTCATTTCATAACGTTATTAACACAGCGTTGTATGAGTTTGTTTCGATAATGACAACTTTAATTGGTTTTGTTGATTTGGAGTTTTTATCAGTAACAGTGCTGTTAATCAAAATAAAAACATCCCTCTCATTATAAAGTTCATAAAATAACATCTAGATGAGACCCCTACTCAGCTATAAGGACACCATCGTAAATAAAATATTATTGATTACCAAATAAATTTATTCATGTATTTGACTCCCATTTTCCCTTATCTTAACGCCATAACATTATTATTGTAAAACCTTCAAGCAAAACATTCAAACTAGCAACCGTTATTTTAGTAAAATTGACGGAACTGCCTTATTTCTTGGATAATAACAATGAATTTGTAGGAAGTACCATAGGTATATTTGAGTTTATTGGGCCTTCAACAGCAAAATAACCTTTGCGAAAACAGTTGTTCTAGTGAGACAATGTTATTTATAATTTAATAGCGAGAATCTCAGCATCCACTTCCCCTGCTTCCGTCAGTATCAGTCGAGGGCCCTCGGCGCTTCCGACTTTCTTGAGAAGGCACGAAATGGCAGCCCGCACTCGTATGTACGAGTAGTTCTGGTGACCTCTCTCCCGCCAGTGAGCAGCGATCCAGAAGCTCCGGAAGTCCATCACGCTGAACGGAACAGCCTGAATACTTCATAACTTGGGACGGGTCCCAGAGAGGCTCTTCGCCAAGGACGGCTGCGCTGCTTTGACTCAAGAGCTCTTCGTGCTGCCCTTAGCGGCCGCCGCCCCCACCACCTCCCAGGGGTGGTCAAAAGCGGGGCAGTTGGGACAACTTGCACCAGGCTTGCACTTTATAAGGGCGGTCGAAATTTATTTCCGTTCGAAATAAAAATATACTAATTCCTAAATCATATTAACCGCTAAAAAATTTTAAGGTCACTTTTTCTCTACTAGGTCATAAAGAGATTATAATTATCATTCGTTTTTGCACTTTAGGGGTAAAGGTAGATGGATTTGCATACTGTAAACGAACACACAAAAAACATTCATGCCGCGAGCGGGATTTGAACTTACGACACTTAAGGCACGAGGCAGCTACGGCCATTCAGCCTTAGCGAACTCGGCTATCAAGGCCTGCTAATTGCTTTAAGTTTTTTCTTATACATGGTGAAATTAATTCTGTTTCGGGATAGGGAGTGGAACTTTTGTTTGAAATGAGGGACCTCAATGGACCTTCGGTATTAGGCCTATTATTTGCTGCCCTCGCAACCTCACTCTTTCGTTGAGTGCTTTGGCTCAGTCCTGCCATCATTGTCTATCCGACATCCCTGATCAGGGGGTACTAGGTCTCGCGTCTGGACGGTGGCAGATTCTCAATACTTGTTACATAGCAGGTCAACCACTCGATCCATAGGAATGACCAGGTTTCAACTAATAGTTCAGTCGTTTCGAATCAATGATTTCAATGTTTTAATTCATCACTCAGTCATCTTTCCACATACAGCAGTGATTTTATACAGTAGTTATTTGTCATCAGATTTCAGCACGAGTATGTTCTACTTGTAGCCAAAGTTGAACAGAACCTTGTCACATTAAACCGTTACTTTTTTGATTTTGTTAGTTGGAAACATTTTATTACAAAGGGTAACGCGACAATATTGAAACCTACAGAGAAGAAACCCAAGCACCCAATCATTGCTGGGACTCTTACACGATTCCCCCATACCACAATCCACTCCCTGTCTACAGCAAGCCTGCCCATCTCGCTTCAAACGAGCGCCAGTGCTTGAGCTAGCTCCGAGCTGAGACGGAAGTTACCGCGGGAAGTTCAAATATAATTGCTGTATTTCTTTTTAACCCTACATTACAAAGGCGACCTTTACCAAGCGTTATGGCTCGACCGTGGATTATTAGGTTTTAAAATACGCGTTTTAGGTGCCTAAAATAGGTCCTTTCAGCATCTTAGTTATGCTTTTCAAATGGTAGAATAGACGCAAAGAAAACAGGAAACATGAATTTTAGAGAAACACTAAATTTAATGGATTGAACATGTATGATATGGAGTCACAAAATACATTTTAAATATCTTAATAGATACTCTTAAATAACTTGACTCTCACAGCACACACTTGGTGCTGTCAACACATGGCTTTTGAGAAGCGTACACAGTAGTACCTCGTCATACGACCTTTGTTATGATCACCGTCGTCCTATTTTGATTGCTAAATGTTCACAACAAAACTTAAATGCTACAAGTCAAGGTATGCATTATTCATTTTCGTACTCATTATTCACAATATTAGGCAATATAGCGCCCAAAAAACGTAATTGTAAAGGCGTAGTCTACTGGACGATGCGTGTTGGTATACACCAGAAATAGACACACACACACACACACACACACACACACACACACACACACACACACACACACACGAGGTTACGCCTATTTCAATGGCTAGTCACATAATGAAGATACCTAGAGTTACAGAAACGGAGTGAGGGGAAGGGAGTGGGGAAAGCTTTTGGCACAAGTTGCGTCGTCTGACACACGAAACCTTTGTAATCTAGGGTTAATGGACAATTGCAATGGGAATTAATATCACCGGATTTGGGACAATAACTGTCAACTCACGTCTTCAAATGATGTTATATGCTAAGTATCCAGTGACATATGGCTACCCAAGAGCAATTTGTTTAATCCTTAATTTAAAACATCGCAATAGTTGTTCTGGACGCAGTGCTCGGAATCAATAGTAAGCTATTTACCTCTACTTACCATTATTATTATTAGGGTACTACCATTCTAGATTCTGATGTTTTATGCAATTTTGAAAATCTAAATATATGTACTCACGATTAACATCTTCATTAATTTCTCCAATTTTAATAATGTATAGAGTACAATAAATGCAACTAAAATAATTACGAACTAACAAGAACAAGATTTAGACATGTTTATGGAAAGCACTATCTGCAAAGTTCGCAGAGATTTTATGAATATCTAGGCACTCATATCCTACGTGGTTTCCTATCATTTGCACTTCAGCCTGGGTTCGTTTGTTCTGTACAGTTTTTTCAATTTTAAGGTGGAAAATTTCTAATTAATCTTCTCCAAATTAATTTTTTTCTTTTTTTTTTTCAATAACTTCTTCATAAGTAACCTGAGTGTTTTTCATTCAAAATTCAGATTTGAAAAAAATGAATTCGATCTCTCCTTCAACCATATTTTACGTCTTGCAGCCATATAATGTAATCAAGAATATTTTCACTGAATTTTGTATGGTTTTTTACAAAAATTACTTCAGCTTTTCCTAATAGACCGTATCAATGGGTAAATTTTGTTGCATGACGCCGAGAATCAGAATTTTTTAGTATATGTGAAGCCTGCAGATCGTCATTTCAATCACCAAGAAATATTTACCTCCAGACTCGTAATCGAGAATGCTACGAAAACAACCGAGAATTTATTCACAGCGTAAGCTACAGCATTCCTTCAAAGAGCAGAACTCTCAAGCTTGTTATAGAGACACGAGATAAAGAAAAACGTCTATTTCAATGCAAACAGAAGCATCGATAAACTAAATTGGAGAAAACTCCTTCCTCGGAAGTTGACTTTTAGTACAAGATAACTAAAACAATAAAGCAGTGTTTCACTGTTTTGGATCCGTACAGCAACTTTGGAGTAAGTGAAACTCTGTATGAAATGCCTTTTCATCAAAGACGGCAGATGTGATTCCTCGAAAGTCGATAAAATAATACAAACAAGACCGACCTAGAGAGCATAGTTCTCCACAAAGATTAGCCGACAATTAGGCATTTAAAATAGAATATGCAATAAAACCATTCTAATTCGATAAGAATCGTTTAATATTTCATATATTATAAAGTTCATAAATACATGTAGTCATGAGATATCAATGCAGCTTTGTTCTTTTCTTGAAAGAAAACAAGTATTAAAAAATAATGTAGCCGTCAAAATGATTCTAATAGTGAAAACGATAAATGCAAATACATTCTGAAAATAAAAGCAACATTGAAGATTTCTTTTCAACGATATTTTGCGGCATGAATGTAGTAACTTTGTTGAACTATTTAATAACGTTAAAAATTTCAGAACACGCCAAATTTGAAAAACAAGACACAAACATCACAGAGGCAATATTCAGAGAAGGTTAGTACTTACTTAGTATTAGTACTTGTGAATTAAAACAAATATGCTTAATTATTTGGTAGGCGATATATATCTATATCTATATCTATATCTATATGTGTATATATATATATATATATATATATATATATATATATATATATATATATATATATATATATATATACATATACATATGCATATACATATACATATACAGAGAGAGAGAGAGTGCGGAGAAGACCTTTACATTTTTACATTTTCAAACATAAAACTGTATACTTTTTTTAATAAAAAATATTACTTACAGGCATTTCCAACCGGCTTTTTCAAACGGAAGTCCATGAACGATTCATAATTCGGTTGCGTCCGCGAGTCTTCGTTTGTGGCACCGTCCGGCAAAATAGTTCGGCTCCAAATTCTGACCGGCACGGAACGAATGCTGGGCGCAACGGATCGGATCTGAACGGTGTGATGTGCGTGTCGCGATTGGTTAGCTTCAATTCGATCCGACGACGGACTGGTGTGGACGGACCGCGACGGAACGAATCCAAACGCAATGTGTGCTCTCCGCTTTAGCTGTAGACGTTCGGTCGACTACCACGGTGCATCTCGCTTGGATCTTTGCCTCTCCACGTCGTCGTCTTGCTCTTCCCGCCCACTACAGGACTCTCCCACGCCACCGCAGTCATTGCGAAATATATTATCACGGATTCGGTGGTGTAACGGTCAGCGTACCGGACTGTTGTACCCGAGGTTGCCGATCGAAGCCGCGGATTTTTAAGGACGAAAGAATCCTTCGTACGCCTTCCTTCGGATTGGAAGTAAAGCCGGCTGTCCCATGTAGTAGATTTGCTACATGTAAAAGATCCTTGAGCCTAAAAGAAGCCTCTGAGTAAAATTGAGATCCGCCTGTTTCGTCGCCCAAGATAATACCTCCTTTCTTCGCTAGATGGTAAAAGGAGCGTAGCGAAATTTGCGCGGTCAGACGGAAGAGCGGGCCTGATGGCCCGCGTCTCGCCACGTAAAATAAGGCATTAACTAACTAACATATTATAAAAGATGCCTTTAGCGCCCACCAGTGATTTTGGTAAAAATTGACAAATTTAAAAGTGTGGCCGTTTATGAAGATTATGAGGTTACTGAAAGCGTTAATAAAATCTACTTGTGCTACTTTAAAATAAAGTAAGTTCTCCTTAACATTTTCAATTAGAGATCGAGATTACTCTTGCCAAGCCATCGTGGCCCCACTTCGAAAGTTATCATAAGATCATCTAAAGACACATGATACATTAATTGTACAGAGGGCCATAGAAGTGGGCCGTAACCGAAGAGGCAAAAAGAGAGGAATCCTAACATCATCGAACCCTAACAGGGTTAAACCTGCGGGACTAAAATACATGGGTAAAATAATTAATTACCCTATATGACAAAATACAATTAAAACAAGGTATTTAAAATAATTTTCCTCCTATTTGCTAAAATTAAAACTTGCTTTGTTGCTCAATATTTCTTCTTGATTGTCAATATATGTTTACAAATAAAAGTATCCAAAGTTTTTTATGACAATCATTTATTTCAACAATTGCACAACGTTTCGTAACTCGTTTTGTTACATCATGAGGTTGTTGCTTTGTTGCTCATTCTCTTTCACGAGAAATTCGCAATCCGTCCTCGCCGCATCCAACAAGAAAATTAGACGGAGATGCAATGTACTACATACATCCTACAGGAACTTTACAGGATGAATGGATCTGACGAAGGGGATGAGATAAAATTCGCACACGCGGCGTGCTTCACAAAAGGGAAGCACGTTTTCGCAAACCATACGAATGCTGAGTGTTTTGTTTCATTAAGAAATATTTATTAAAATCATGATGTGTGAAATGAAAACGAATTTCTCCGTCAGATATGTGCCTCTTCAAAGTAATCTGACGCGACATACCTCAGGAAGAGAACAAATCATCAGCAATCTCCATCACTTTTCAGCTTCCTATTAAACTATGCTCAAAATCGCATGAGTTGACCGCTTAATAAAGGTCTACGAAATATTTTTGTAGTCAGGTGACCGCTAAAAGGAGAGAATATTTGCGCGTGTTTTGTAGGGAAATCAGTTTGTTACAAAATAATTGTCCGTTAAAGGACTTGGCCGCTTAACGTAGGTGGCCGTTAAATTAAATTTCACTGTATGTTTTCTGATGATATTTTGAACTGCCGCTGTCACTGTCCAACGATTGCCGTCTTACTCTTCACTCCAACCACTCAGACGGTCCTATCTATTCATTCCCATTTCCTTGTATTTTCCCCTCTCCTTAAATTCGCCACCATTATCTGTTTTTGTTTTGTTCTTGCTCCAACATTATCACGAAGTGTAATGAAACAATTTAATTTTTTCTTGTAATCGTATAAGTTAGCATGTAAGCATTTCAATCATATGTAAAGTTGACTTAAATTGACCTATGTACAACCAACATTTTTTTTCTAGGGCTTTCATCCAGCCAACAGCCGGTTAACCTTTACGTCCTGATGGGATGCATATTCGACCATACACTAGACCAACACACTTGCGGGTTCCTCTGATCTGGGGTCAGCAGAACGCGAGGCCCTCCGCGACAACACATACGAGACAAGAGACTAACAACCATGCCCAAGGCGGGACTCGAACCCGCGACCCTTCGGACCGAAGCGCTGAATCGGTACTCGCTCTTAGCCACCTCGAGCATCCAGGTCGGCTTCATTTATTTACTCTGACATATTTTTATATTTTCGGAGTAATTCTTCTCTGTCACAACTGCCTTTCTATTTTCTAATACTTCAATGCACCTTGCAGGATGTATTCTTATTCTCAGTTGCATGTAACTCACTTGCTTTCATTTTTATCCGCTTTTTGTGTGAGTAATTTTTGTAGCCAGAAAGAAGAGCGAGTTTAATGTCTAAATATTAACTCCCATGAAAGTAGCCTCGGTGTCTCGAACAACTTTCTTACTCGCTCGAATATTATTGCGCGCATTTCCAAAAAGAAACCAAATAAACTGATCGAAATGAAACGTAATCAGGAAAGACCGTTTCCTTTCCGATTTGTGGAAAGAGAGTCACAGTAAACAAGCCTGGGTTCGCTTACCAAACAACTGCCCGCGTCTTCCAGAAATGCCCGAGGGTATCCTTTCCTCTTTCTTCTTGTCTTCCCAATTCCTAATCCGATTTAACAAGGCTAGCGCTGCAACAAAACACGCAGAGAAGCTTTCTTGTTGAAAGGTCAGTTGAAATTTAGAGCTATATTTTAAAAGAAATTGCAGAAATAACGACAGACATAATCTGCAGCTCTGTATATTTATTCTCTTTCTCGCGTTTACGGAAAGCTATAAAAGTTCTCAAACACAAAAACAACAATTTGTGCCACGAAGATTTCAGTTGCTTAATGCTTGGATACTTTTCCAAAATAATCTAAGGTAACTAAACACTTACGCGAGTGTTGTTAAATTATAAACAAGTTTTTAAAACCTGTAACGAATGATTAGATAATACTGGAATGACCTTATAAAAATCTTATATAAATGAATAAACCAGTAATTCTTGTATCACAAACCTATATTCACATGAAAAGCATCGATTGATGATCAAAATTACATATTCTCTGTATTTTACGTGTGTGTATGAAGATTCAAAGCAGATATGAAAATTAATATAAAAGAGAACTCTATTTGTTACATCAATCTGATTATAGGGAACAAAAACAATCTTTTTTATTGTGAATATTGGACCGAGATAAGTAAAATAGTTTTTAAGAAAACTCGTTCAACATAGGACGTAGTTTCACAGTGAAATGAAACATGAACAAGTAAATGTATATTCTGCTTGATACCTTTGCAGCAATTATTACTTTGCATCTATTGCATCTATTTTATACAGTAAGTAATTCTCAAAGATAGTAATGCAATGCTGTTGTTTCATAAATATCTTATTTATTTTTAAATAGCATTTTCAAATAATATAGAATATAGATGACTTGTCAAAGTTTTATAAAACGCTAAGTTGCTATTTGTGTAGTTTCATTCACGTTTTAAAAGTAAACTAAAATAAGTTGATCGGAACCAGAAGTACATACAATATTTTAAATTTCGTATCTTGTTCACTGCCATCAAGAACAAAATCTCAACTACATTTTGTGTTTGGAAATTATTAGAGAAAAGTTCACAACAGTCTGACGTATGCCACTACGATGTATTATTTCTCTCGTCCGTATAAGCGCTTGCGAGTTGTAAAAATGAGAATCCATTTTTGAACACGTGTTTCAACTATTGATGCTATTGTGGCTACGCTCGTTCAGGACTAAGATAAAAGATTTTCTACAATCGGTACCTAACTTCCCTTTTGTAGAAAAAGATAACGTACGGACTAATCTAAATTAGTATCAAAGAAGACAAAAGCAAACAATCAGATATAAAAACAGTTTGCCACAATATGTAATTCGCTTTGGAAATTTAGGTACCATAACCTACGCATAAAGCTTCCTTGAGTAGCGGCAACTACTGAAACGCGAGCTGTTAAGAGAGCGATCCCTTGAATGCCGCGTTGGGACGACCTTCGCGCTCTCTTCTCTTAGTCCCAGGAGGCCCTTTATGGCGCCCGTTACTTTTGTTTGATCTTCTCGGCGCCGCACGGCTATATCGCCTTCCGCGCCACGCTCTCTGTGGGCCCACCTGCTTCCATTGTGAAGAGCCGGCGCTGCGATTCCATCTCAAGCGCACCGCTCCTTATCTTTCTCCCGCTCTCGAGCAGTTTTAGCAGTCCTCGTTGTCCCCTACTCCCTTTTTTTTTTGTTTTCTCGCTTGCTACATATGTAGTGTAGAGAAAATGTTGTAATGCTGCAGAGAAAGATGGTGAATTGTCGGCAGACAAAGGGTATTTTGATACCTGATACCAAAAAACTGGATAACTCGATAATTCCTCTGCGTAGTAAATTTATTCTCTCTAAAATTGTAGGGTTTCTCTGTGTAGTAAACTGCTACCCTCTAAAATTAGGGGGTTGGAATTCGCGCTGTGTGTGTTCTTGATACCGAAAAATTTGTTTACGGCAAAACGTCCGCACGTCCCACCGTCCGTATGGCTGACCGCACGTCTGAACAATGGGTCTAAAGGGTTTTTATAAAAAATTAATACTCTCCGATCGACCTTTCTGATCTCGCGGCCTCTTTGAATTTGATATGGAAATTTTAATTTTGGGGTGTAACTTACATGAAGGCTCTAGGAAACTTTTTAATTTTCTCTCAAAATTGACTATAAACTTATGGGTTACTTTTTTATCGAATAGATCAAAGTATCCTTACGAAAATGGCGCAGGTCCGATTTTTGTTGAATTCTCTTAATTTCCAAAAATTGCAAAAGTTCAAAATCGTTTCGACGTCTTCCTACAACTGTAATATTGACTACAGAGAATTTATCTCCAATGAAATTTGTCTTTCAAAATTGGATCTTTAAATGAGGTTATGTATAAATTTTAAATATGAGTAGTTTTCACGGAACTTTGCGTGAAATAAAGAAAATTTTATAACAAGGCTTTTCTCAAACATTTGAATTTTTTCTTTCATTTTTTTTCACCGGTTGGAGCAAAGAATGCTTCAAAAATGATAGAGATCCAATTTTTGTAACTGTTTGAATTTTAGAAAATTGAAAAAAGTTATTTTGCGAGAAACTATGCGCTTTTGTAGCACCATTTGTTACAGTTTCTCCTTTTCAGTTCCGAACTGTTTTCTCACTACAGTCGCTGAGCTATTGTCTTAGTTTTGTTCACAGACCTCTTGCTCCATTCGCCATCCGACTCCGTACACAGAATGAGTCATGTTTTAGTAACTTTAGCACATCTCCTGCCGTTTTTGAACGGTTGAAGTTATTGCAATGCAATTCTGTCGGAAGTACATGATGGAATGGGGCTAACTGATACATGTATTCAATTTTATCACTTGTATTTTACGAGTATTGAGGTAACTTAGTTTTTTTTCATATGGAACTATACATATTTTTAGTCTATCATGACGAGCGTAAAAAGACGAATACAATGATATACATTTTGTAATATGTTGAATAAGCAATTTTTTGAGTAATTTTGCTTTTTTTGTGCTCAGCTTTTCTTTCCGGAGCGAGTGTTAACAGGAGAGCACTATGTCACCTTGTAGGCGGACTATGACATTCAAAATATCCGTCAAACACGAGTCGCAAAAAATTAAAACTACTGAAAACAATGCTTATCTAACATATCGCAATATGTGTATCATTAGATTCGTCTTATTACGTTCGTCATGATACACTAAAGAAATACGTATAATTTCATTTGAAAAAACAAAGTTAACTCAATATCTCATAAAATACAAGTGATAAAATGAAAAAAAGTACATCAATTATCCCTATTCCCTCGTGTACTTCCATGGAAACTGTATTGCAATAACTTCAACAGCTCAAAAAATACAGGAGATGCTAAAGTTACGTGACTCATCTTGTATACTTTATGTATCTCTTCCGCATCATATCGCACCCTTTATCCGTTTATACTTCGCAACTCCTCCCTCTTTTTATGTTTTTCTACTTTCTACACATTGTGCATGGAACGGATATTTTGAAGTTTGTTTTTTTATTGGGTGATTGTCAATTCCGAGTGCGCCGGCTAAGGTTATTAGTCCCGTGAGCGGAATGCACGTTTTATCACGAGAGGTGGTGGTGATCTTCCGCCGCTGATAGGCGAGAAGTGGCGCTGCCCTACGTCAGCTTGTGGGTATTTTCCCTAACCAGCTGTCTACCACCAGCGAAGCACCGCCCCAGCCGGGACAAGCTCTAAGCTCCCGACCGGTCTCCCGGCTTGAGTGGTAGTGTAGTGCATGTAAGTGTAAGTGTGTGTAAGTAAGGGGTACAGGATAGAGGAAGTGAGAATCGCGCGCGGTCCGTTGTCATTTGTTAGGGTACTGCTCCGGCATTCACCTGGTGTTGATCGGAGAAAACACGGAAAACTACCGATCAGAATAACTGGCCGCTAGAATTGAATCGTTTATTTCAGAAACCCGTCAAACGCCAAAATCTAAAAAGCCCTTTAGCGGTGGAAAATTGTTCCTTTAGGATAGACACATCGTTTAGTGCACAGATACCTGAAAAATATTCATTTATTAACTGCTTTAATATAAAAAAATATTGCGTAATCAGAAAAACTGGGGCACTTTTTACCAGTTTTCTCGAAATGAGAAATTTGGCGCTTGACGGGTTTTTCGAATAAACGATTAAGTTCTCCTCCAGACAGCTGAACAGAACCTAGCTGATAAGCAAGTGTCAAAACTTCTGCCACCGTCTAGACTGAAACCTTAAACCTCACGATCAGCAGCACTGCAGTGACGTCATTGATGCCCTGAGCCACTTTTGCCGGTGATTGTTTTGGGTATTTTACATGAAACCTCACGAGCATTTTGAAAATTTTCTCGAATAAAATGTTTATGCCTAATTCGCTGCCATTGGAAATGAGTCTTATAAGTGCTGGCTAATATGAGTTAATATGGACGTAAATTGCGGTATTACAATTTTACGTAACCATTATAGCGGGAAAGTACGTGCTGCTGTAGCACCACTCGTTCTTAATGCACTTCCGCCTCTTTCACAATACGTCTCCGTTTCTGCCATTACCCCTCTTACGCCAACCCTCTCCACTCGCTGTACGCTCTCTTCACTTCTCTTTTTTTCCTTCTGCACTCATCTTCTATCAACACTCGCACATTCCCTGGGTAAGAATCACGAGCGTGCCAACAAGTTCTTTTTCCTGCTACATTTTCCGCCGGTTGCGTCCGTCGCCTACTTCTATACCACTCAACTTCATCGCCCCTGTGGAGCCCTAAAGCCTCAAACTGCGAGTGGGACGTTAAGAGTTCACGGAGTTCTGAATGGACAAGAGTGGTATCGAGGGCAGGCCAGGATCGAATGGGAATCGAGTCCAGACCAAAGGCAAACAGAAGTACAAAGCACAAAGGACGTACGCTGTAGGGCTGGACAAGGAGTCAAGTACGCTGACGTATATAGAACTGCAGGTTTATTAGATGTGGCCAAGACCCAAGCATTTTTTTTTGTTCAGCTTCCATGTACGTTATCTCCTCCTCAATAGAGGCATTCACAAGGCACCATTTCATTTTGAAAGGGTGATCTCTTGAGGCCAGAGCTGCAGATTCGTACCCTTCTCATCCTCGCAGAGTCTGGCGTCGCTCCGTTCATACTTTACGTTATCTCCTCCCTTTATTCCAAAGGGCTATTCACTAGTGACTAGGACCTATTATATTCTTCAAAATTAACCGGGCTTGTATAATATTGTAGTAGAGAGATTTGGGTCATGTGGGAGATCGGTTGGCTCGTAATCCTATTCTACGGATTGTGTTCAGTGCCTGTATGAAACGAGAAGATCGCTTTCTGTCTATAATCCTGTGTGTGGTGTTATTAGGACATCCTTCCGTAATGGTTCGGAGAAGACCAATGTACTATATTAGTCGAAATTCGTAGAAGTCGCAAATGATTACTGAATTTACTCTCATAATAGAGTTTTATGTTTTTTCTCTGTTTTGGCTGGTACCTGTATAATGAGAATTGGAGAGTAGAGGATAAATAGATCGATTGTGGATTATATAAATAGTATAATACTGTACCCAACCTTTTCATTGCAATGACCTCTTTTCAAAAACATTGTTTGCTTCTTCGATCCCTTTACACATTCTTCACAATATTCATCTGACAACATTACCATAACACAAAGAACTGCAAATTAAGAATTGCATTCTCAGAAACACTTCTACATACCAATATTGTCGTTTTAAAAATATATTTATGAGAGGTATATTGTTGTATATTGATAGGAATTGCTACTTCCCAATTAGAAACTCCAAGGGTGAGAATGACGAATAACAAGAACTAGTCTATGATCGATATTCATTTTTAATTTTATTTCTTCCTGTTCAATTAATACACAATTTTTCAGAGTCTCTCTTTTTTTCAGGGATTCAAAAACAATACTGTAATTTTGACGAAACTTTTTAACTATGTGTCAGAATTTTTATATTTACGTTTGTGAGTCGATACCATCAACATGAATATAAAAATTCTTTGAAGAAATGTTGTGTGATGTAGGTGGTATCAGATGAACTAAACGTGGAATATCAAACGCCCGTGCTATCGCACTCACGCTTCCCGAAATGCAAGACTTCACACGCTCTACCCCGGAAAAGTGGAAAGGCTCCCACAGACCGGCGCGGTAGATCCGCCACGGGTGCGGCGCGATAAGTTCCGATCTAGACGCGGCCGCGGAATTCGCGGGACCGTTCACACTGGAGCGTCAATTATGAGCGTTTGGTGACTGTTGCCAAGGTCGCTCGACCCAGAGGGAAGGGAAGACTCCCGAACACGGGCGGACTTCCACGAAACTCGAGTTGCAGCGGAAGAAGCGCGTCTGATTGCCTTACAAATTCCGCCGCCGATTAAACGCTGCCAATCAGTTGCCGCGACGCTCGCTTGCCGCGCAGGTCTGAACGTGCTCATAAGGCAACACGTGACGCGAAACTTCTGCTGCGGCCAATCCGCGTAGGCTGCGGATCTTCCGCGTCGGTCTGTGGAAGCCTGAACCCCCTGTGCCGTACTGAGTCACTTTCCTCATTTTGCGCAGGTCCATGTTTTTCCTCGCTTGGCGCCGCGCCAAGGCTCGTCCCACCTGGTGCCGCACGCGGCGGCGTTTGCGGTCAATTGTAGCTCCCGCAGCACCCAGCTTCTGCGCGTGGGTGATTCCGCACGTTGGTCGTCACTGTGCACCCTCGCGGAAGCACGGGAAAATTACTGTTCCTCTGTGGCTCCCACAAGGGAAGGGGGCTCAAATACCTCCCTCAAAGGGAGGGGTGTTTTTTAAAATTTATTCATGGGAGGTATACTTTTGTATATTGATAGGAATTGTCACTTCCTGATAGAAAACCCTAAGTGTGAGAATAGCGAATAATACAGAAAACCTTATGATTGACAATATTTTTTTAATTATATTTCTTCCTGCTTAATTGCTACACAATTTTTCAGGGTCTCTAATTTTTGAATAATTAATTTTTGAGCCCATACAATTCCATGGACGGACAGTTCAGGTCACTGAATAAATTGAAAGGTGCCGTGTCCGCCATTGCAGTGAATGATTTGCGCCCGGGTTTCAAATTTGACTCTGCATTTGCGCTTCTTATCGTCTTTATCTTTGTTCTGGGGTAAGTGTAACAGAAATAAAAATATAAAATGAAAAAAAAACGTTATATATATGAATAATATTCAGATATTTCCTGTTTTCTACGCCAGCTTTAAAATTAATTATTGGTAAAGGAAAAGCACAGATGTTCCCCTCGTAATATTCTAAAGGGTCAAATGGTACGAACTTGTACACAAATTTTGAACTTGGAACAATGACTGTTTGTGTACTCAATATATGTCTGACAACTCTCAAATACATTATTTCAGGTAAATTTTAGTACAGTTATATACTTCACACACGGGAAAGAACATAAGTTTAACACTGAACTTGCACCTATCACAGTCGTAATGATGTCTATGATGCACGCACGTTTCCACTACAATAGGGGCCTTCAAATTATTCCGCGACAGCAGCGCTCTCAGGAACTGGAGTTTATTTGTCTTTGACATGGGTGAACCCGCACGTCGCGTCATCATTGTTCATCCTCGCTCAAGCACGGGAAGATTACACTTCAGTGGCGCTCCCAAGGAGGAAGGGGAAGGCTCGTGTACCATCAGCCTCACCAAGGACCAATGGTACATATTCAAAAATATAACTTTTACTGTCCCGCGGGTGACTCACAGACAGCGTACTAGTTTTCTGTTAAGCGGTCCAAGGCTTGATTCATGGACGGAAGAAAAATGAAACTGTAGCTTTATAATACAAATCGTCACGGTTTCTAAAGCTATGTGACGAAACAAAAAACTAGCTAAGTACGGAGATGGGAATATGTCGCCCAATGTCTCCCTTAGCTCCAGGCTTGGATAAAAAATAAACCAGTGGTGCTACAACAGCAGAAACTTTCTGGCGTTATTTTTAAATTTGCAATTTTCGAAAATTCAGAGAGTTCAACGAAAGTCAGACCTGCGCTAGACTTTTAAGCGTTTCTTATTCTATCCGAGGAAGAAAATTTTAAAAAAATTGGAGTAACTCTTGAGAATTTTTTTATAAATTGCATTAATTTCAAGCACCACTGCTTGTTTTTTCACATTTGAATAATTTTTTTCTTTCCTTCTAATGTTTATATTTAAAATATTGTAAACATGTTTGCACCGATTTGCAGCAAAAATTTGTATCCACATTGTTCGTATCCGTGTTTGTAAACTTCTATGCAAAAAATATCCAATAAGTATACCTCAGTATCAGCACTTTCTTATGAATGATGGGGAACAAAATGATTAACATTACTCACAATCCAAACAAACTGAAAGTACTTTAAATGGAAAAATGTACACAAGTAAAACTTCTATACATTAGTGTGTAAGACCGAATGTTTTGTTTCAATTTTGGAAAGATACAAGAAAACAAACCTAATTTAATAACCTTGAATCGTGAGACCTAGCATATGTATAAGATAATACAATACGTACGCCTGTTTGAAACCACCTTTAAAATTCGGGCAGTGGCATCAGCGATATTATCAGTAGGGTGCGGATTCATATGCACTAAAAATTCTGAAAATATGCATGCAAATATGCTTTAAAAATAGGAAAATATGCATAGAGAAATGTGCGTGTTTTAGTCTCTACAAAATAGTTTAATTTAAATATTGAATGATACTGAATTTAATTTAAATTGCAAGAGATTATAATACATTTTTCCAAATTTTCTGGAAATATTTAATACACAACTTTTTCGTTGTGCACCAACCAGGATTTTTTTTTGAATTTTCTTTATTTCTTCTGTTAAGAGTCGTCCAATTAGTCCTGGCCAATTATTGAATGACATTGCTACAGAGTTCAGTCGGTCATGTTTCGTTCCCACGGACATGTTTGGATCGCCTTCCTGATGAACTGTACTGCTCTAGTTACACATATGATGCAAACTCGAAAGCCAACGTGGCTCCGAATTTTATGAAGGAACAAAGAAATGAAAAATGTAAAATATGCAAATACATGCTCCTAAAATGATAATATGCTCAATCATCATAAAAATGCAAAACTATGCACTATAAAAACTTGTTTATTCATCCCAAACAATAAGAACTGAATTTGTGTGCTTTGTGTATTTCATTACACACATATACTGTATGGATATATTATATATTATTACATTTAAGGGAAAAAATTCAAGTATGCAAAATCCGCAGTCTAATTATTAGTGCATTCGCATCGCATATAAATAATCCTTCAAAGGTCATTTTAAACGAGAAACATTCATTGCAAAAATGAGCGTTTTTAATGTTATATTGCTTGTATTTGACACGTATCATTTATTCATAATTAAAGAATAATGACTTCGACAATATGTATGCAATATTAAAAATTAATATTTCAATAAGTGAATAGTTTCATAAAGTGAACGGTTGAAATATTAAGATCGGATGTAAGAAATGTGTCGTGTGGTGTGTTTCCAGGTCGCATTGTAAAACAGCTTGGAGTTGAATTTATTGTATACCTATTTAATTCTTGATATAGTTGTACAATATAATCATTCTCAAGGACTCTTTTAAAGAGATTTACAAGATGAAGTAGTACCAGTTGACTCTGGACAGAGTGAACTGGAATGTTATCAACGTTCGGTTATAATGATCAGAAGTAATTCCCGAACCACCTACAAACGTACACACTAGAAGATTCTCTTATAGTGAACTCGCAACATCAGTTGTGGTGAACATAGTGAATGCGTATTCTATGAAAACCGTTTTTATGCCAGTACCGAGAATTCATGTAGCACAAAGGAGTTGCAGTCAGAGTGAGTTCACTTTTTGTCATGTTTATGGTAAATAAAATGATCTTAGGGAACCGTGCCACTGATAGAAAGGCTTCAGTTCATCAATGGTATTACTGTCTAGTCTGAAAAGACATCAAGTATGTGGATTACAAATTGAAAACTAGTGAAATCGAACCTAGCAAGGACACTGAACGCAGTGAAATACTGTTTTATGACAGAGGAAGGTTAACGTGATGACGAGTAGGATATAAAGATGAAGGAAGTGCTTCAAAATTCCAAGAAACATTAAAGGCAGATCAGATGACGCGAAATCATTTTTAGCGGGTGGGAAATGTAGAAACATGTCTAAATAAAGCTCAAAGTTATTGTCATTTAGCATTCACAGAGTTTCTATATTTTACTTTGTATAACGTACCTCTGAAACAATACAACCATTCATAGCTGAAAAACTATATTGTATTATGGAGGGAATTTGCTAAAATGATCCTCTGATGTACTGAAACAAAGGAGGTTAGTCTCCAGAGGTTTACTATAACCAGTGTAGAATATACTTTTCTCTGTTCTCGTATGCAGATTGCATGTTTTATATTTAAAATATACTCCTTTTCACTCTACAGGAATATGTATAATGATATAGTCAAAATGATCGACAAAATTTTGTTGCATAGTTTTTTGATTTACGAATTCAGTAATACTGCTACAGTATTCATTGAAATTAACTCGCGAATATTCTTCAAGAACGTTCCCAACGTTTCTGAGGCAGGATATACATTATTTTTTAGAATATAAGGTGCTTGATGGTATTATGGTCCATTTAGGAATTCATTATTTTCGCAGAAGCCATTTTCTTAAAACAATACCTATTTTACAAACATCTTATTGCTCACATTAAGTTCGATAAACAAGATTTCACGTTTTCACAGATACTAACATTGCCAATTTTTACCAACTGCTGGCCCCTGAAACACATTATTAGGGTAATGTATCTCACAACACATTTTTGTCTTGATAATGAAAATTTTTTTTATTTCCCTAAAAAGTAAATTTTGGACTAAAATTATGAGACAAACGACAACATTAATGAATAGATCATATATTATATCGTGTCATAAATTGCATGAAAATACAAGAAAAGGATAAATAAATGTGCAAAATGACAAAAACTTCGAAACAAAAAATAAAGTGGAAAAAAATCGAAGTCATTACAAAATTTCATGCATGATATTTGCTCTTCGTAAATCATAAATTAAGAATGAATCCGAAATTACAATGGCTCAGAATAAATGTCACACACTTGTAGGGCATGTATAGGGATCAAAGTTGAACATTCGTTGTCAAAGAACATGTATGTATTTAGCATTTCGGTCGATTGTCCTACTTTGCCGAAGTGCTGACGGCGTCCCTCATGATCAGACCTAGTTTCATTTCAATGCTTGAGGGATAAGAGAGGCCTGTTGCGAACATTACGTATTCCCGTAACTAGCAAATTTAGCCTGCCTGAGCTTTTCTTCGTCTCACAGCAACAGAAACTTGAGGCGATTTAAAAGGAAAGCTACAATTCTACTTTTGCTCTGACCGATAATCGAACCCGAGATCGCACCATGAGAAGCTAGTACACTACCCATGAGTCACCTTAAAGCTCAATGAATATGGGGAAGAAAGTTGTCTATGAACACTTGCCCCGGCTTGTTACGCAACTCATCATGCATTTGTGTTCGGCAGGTCGTCATGTGCCGAAAAGACATTTCGTGTGCTCTTTGTAATTGTGATATACTCGTAAATATGATATATATATAAAATATATTGTTATATAAAATAACTCTAAGGTTAACTATTCTATTTTTTAATAACAATGACCGAAAACGGTTCATTAGTCGTTGTTGTTTTTCAGAATAAAATGTCGACCCTCAAATGTTTTCATTCCCCTCACTTCCAACAGTAGAAAATGAATACCTTAAATTCTAACGGATCAGACTTTATACCTCACATCCACCAAACGATCATTTCAGAAGTATCGGCCCAAAAATATTATAGCATTTCCTTCATGGATAGATGAGTGTCGAGAGCAGCATATGCTTTATATTTTTGAAGTTTGAATGGTGTTTTCAGAAAATTGCTTTTGTATTCTATTTTCGCAATTATGAGACTAAATATCAGAAGCATAGTATTAATTAAGCGCTAAAGGGCAAAACCATATAATAACCTAGCTAAGTCATCAATCCAAATTCATTTACCGATAAAATCAAAACTGCATTATTTAATTAATTAAATCTATTCGCACTCTGACGTAATTGCGCTAAAAGAACTATATTAAAATACTGGTTAATACCAAGTATGAGAATAACTTTCTTCGGGTGCAGTAAAAAATGGAGCGACCATATGCCTGAAATGGGGTATGAATAGTATTTATTTGTTTCCGGCTCATCACATACTTATACGCGTAAGTGTAGTGCATGATATATCTCGGGAAATGGCGCTGCTCCATCTCCGCTAGAACTTGATTCCAGGCGTCGATTTATACGTGACTTGGGGGTTTTCGCCAACAGGTTTATTTCACTGCGGGGCTATCGATCTCATCGGGACACGCCGACATGTAAGGTAATAAAGTGCTTATGTGTATGTGTCCGCGTACATATGCGTATTTGTGAGCTTGTGCGAGAGAGAAAGTGCGAAAGAAAGAGTGAGAAAGAAAGAGTGAAAAAGAGAGAAGAAAGAAAGAAAGAAAGAAAGAGAAAAAAAGAAAGAAAGAGAGAAAAAAGAAAGAAAAAAGAGAGAGAAAGAAAGAAAGAGAGAAAAAAGAGAGAAAGAAAGAAAGAGAGAAAAAAGAGAGAAAGAAAGAGAGAAAAAAGAGAGAGAAAGAAAGAAAGAGAGAGAAAGAAAGAAAGAGAAAGAAAGAAAGAGAGAGAAAGAAAGAAAGAGAGAGAAAGAAAGAGAGAGAAAGAAAGAAAGAAAGAAACAAAGAAAGAAAGAAAGAAACAAAGAAAGAAAGAGAGAAACAAAGAAAGAAAGAGAGAAACAAAGAAAGAAAGAGAGAAACAAAGAAAGAAAGAGAGAAACAAAGAAAGAAAGAAAGAGAGAAACAAAGAAAGAAAGAAAGAGAGAAACAAAGAAAGAAAGAAAGAGAGAAACAAAGAAAGAAAGAAAGAGAGAAACAAAGAAAGAGAGAAACAAAGAAAGAAAGAAAGAGAGAAACAAAGAAAGAATGAGAAAAACAAAGAAAGAATGAGAGAAACAAAGAAAGAAAGAGAGAAACAAAGAAAGAAAGAGAGAAACAAAGAAAGAAAGAGAGAAACAAAGAAAGAAAGAGAGAAACAAAGAAAGAAAGAGAGAAACAAAGAAAGAAAGAGAGAAACAAAGAAAGCGACAGAGAGAGAAACAAAGAAAAAACAGAAAGAAAGAGAGAGGAGGGAACAAAGTTGAAGGTAAGGTAATGAGTGTTCCGTGACCCTTTTGTTAGGGTACTGCTCCGACATTCACATGACATTGAACCTAGAAAACACGGAAAGTAGTCGAATTCGATCCATTAGTGTACCTAATTCGCTACCGTGGGTGACTCGAACTCTTAAGACTCTCCAGCTAACAATATTGCGAAGACAACGCTGTTGCCGCTGACCTATCGCAGCGGGTGGAACGAGGAAGAGAGACCTCATTGCGCGGGGTGCATGCCCGCCAGCGCGCGCACCGCCTCTAGGACTCCCGGGTTGAGCGACGTCGTGCCAAAGGAAGGCAGCTCCGCTTGGCGTCGTGCCAAAGGAAGGCAGCTCCTCCCATCGGGGAACCCCCTGCGCCGCCGCTCGGCGCCCTCCGGAGTTTTCATGGGTTCCCGCGTGTTTTCATTCACCGGTGCGGAGTTCGTTTAGCACTTGGGCGCGCGCTCGATTGGGCATGTAGCCAGCGAGAAGTGCAAAACTCGCTGCCGCGATATGAGGGCTTTGGATACGCGGCGAAAGACACGCATTTTGACGTGTATTGCTGCCAAACTATGAGGGGCTCAGCGACTGTTTACAGCAAACGCGCTTGTTGTTATTGTTTGGAGGTTGCTGCCTTTTAACTACTTCTCTTTCTTCATTTGTTGCTTTTTCCAATGCGAAAAGAAGTTAACTTATATATTTTTTTGACAATTGAGGCGCTCAGGATGAAAACGGCAGATCCTGACCAACCGCGCATTTTCAGTTGGAAGGATGACAGTAAACTCCTGACATATGGATATCATATCCTGAAATATCAAATGAATTGGGATACGGCAAAACCCTCAAATTTCTCCGTTCAAAATTTGTCTGGAGTAAAAGGGAACGAAAACAGAAAAAAATCATTTTTCTCGAAACGAACTTCGATTGGGATCTGCCGTAATTATTCTGAGCACCTCAATTATCTTTATCTCTGTTGTTGCTGGACTCTTCTTCTTCTACTACCTCTTCTGCTTCTGGTTTTAAAATAATTGCTGACCACCAGATTCAACAATAGCTTCTCTGACTGGTAGTAGGTGAATATAGTTTCCAATAATAGTTACGTTTCAAGCGATGTAATTATAGCATTTTGCAGAATTAAAAAAACAAACAAAAAACAACGCTGAAGCTTAAATTGGTACGCGTTTTCTATTCCTGCGTAACCACCATTGCTCCAGTCAGGCTTTTAATCTTGTAAATTACACGAGACAGTCTGTGGACATTCAGTAACATCATGCATTTGAAACTAGTTCTTTTTTCATCCATTTTCGGCAAATCGGAATCGAACTTTTTTTGCAGAGGCAGAATATTTCCCTATACGGTGCGCATAGATGAGAAAGTACGCATTCAGCGCGAGCGGACGGTTGGGTGTGCGGCGCTGGGGGTGGGGGTGGGGGGTGGGGGTGGGAGGTGCCGCGGGCGTGGCGACGTTGTTAGCGCTAACGAGAGACGCTGTTCGCGCGGGTCCCCCGGCCGCTCGCCAGCCATGCAGTGTCTCCGCTACGCGGCGCGCCTGTCACCGAATTCCAAAGAGGTCCACGAAGACCACACAGTACAGTACTCGAAGTTACCCGATCATTTTATTAAAAAGAATCCGTTTTCAGCAAATTTCGCGAACAAATATAATTTGGCACTCTTAAAACTCTTTTGATAAAAGAACAGAAACATACGTTGTTAAAATAACAGGAAGAAAGAGTAACTACTTGACTATCCGGGAGACATCTGGGGATCATCCTTTTCTATTGAGTGCTTATACTTCCGCGGACGGTTTTAGTGGCTACTGGCTGACTGGGAGATGCCGTGTCCTAGGCCCAGGTGACAAAGTTTCGGCCGCCATTCTGCGACCTCCCTCAGGGCGAAATGCCGCCTTGAGGAATATCTCAGAATGGAGATGTCTCCCGGACTGCCAAGTAGCTACTGACCCCGGCCGCGGTAGCGTATGCTCTCAATAGAAAAGGATGTCTCCAATACGATTCCGTCAGACCTCAATTTTTTTAAACAACATTATTTAATTCTATTGTAACTGATAATAAATACCAAGTTAATGTTATAAAATTTTGTATCGAAAGAGGTGTTTTGGACATTATTTAACCATAATGCAATCTCTCATTTCCTTCTTAAGCAACAATTCTCATTGATATATTTTTAATGTTAAAGTACAGTATGTTTTGTAATCATAACTAAGGAACCATAATTCTGTAAAAACTTAATAGTGTTGATATAAAATGTAAAATACTCTAATTATTTAGTCGCTAAACATCTACACGTTAATGTGACTGAGAATAAACAAAGAATTAAAAAAATAAAATAAAACTAATAGCATTTCTCCAGGAGTTTCATGAAGTTAACACAGAAAATCTCAAGGTAATCCGAAAGTTTTCACAATATTCGTCACATTTGTGTCGGCAATTTCTTGCGAAAAAAACTTAATTTGTCTCTAAACTAATCTCAAAAAGCTTCATAAAGTTAGCTTAGAAAATTCCTCGAAATAATTTCAATATTTTCTCAAAAATTATCTCTCTTTCTTCACTAACTTCTTGGGAAAGAATAACCTTGGTCGCTCTAAAACTAAAACCAGAAATACGCAAGCAGGAGTTTCGGTAATTTGTTGCGTGCACGTCGATCAAAAAGTCCAAAGCCGTGTTCGTCTACATCGTGTCTGAAAGGAATGAATCAGCTAAGTAGGTGACCAATGCGGAAATGAGTATGTAACCAATGGGGGAATCCTATCCAGTGTTAGAACATCGACGCGCCAAACGAACGACGACATCGCGACGGCAACGACGACAAGGTAGAACATCTGGTAGAACATCTGTAATATTCGTGGGAAGGTTGTTGTGCATGTTGTGGTAAATAACACCAACACAACACAAAATACCAAGGCAATGGCATCCCAAGGTAAACATTTGAGAAGAATAAAAATTGTTATCAAAAACCAAATTATTGAACAAATTTCCAACTTCACTTACCTTGGTTTCAAAATATCAAATGACATCAACCCTGAAATGCAAGAGAACGTAAGAAAATACAATAAGTTGAATGGCTTTATTAAGAGACATTTTAAAAATAATATGTTGAATAGTACCCTAATGAGATTTCACAATGTGATATGTCAATCCACACTCTGCTTTATAAGTGAAACGTCGACAATGAGAAAAAATGATGAAAGAAGATTAGAGGCTTCCCAAATCAATTTCTTAAAGAGTTCTACTTGATCTAACCTTGAAAGCCAGAGTTCCAAACGAAGAAATAAGGTCAAGTTTAAATATTAACAGTGTAGTAAATGACATTAAAAATACCAACAGAAATGGTTCCAGCATGTAAACAGAATGGAGCCAAATAGACAACCAAAGTTAGCTCCCTTATATAAACCTAAGGGCTACAGAGATTTAGGTAGACCTACAATGAGGTGGTCAGAGCAGTACTGTCTCGGAACGGGTCATTGGCTTCCAACCCTTGTCAAGGAGAAGGACGAAGAGGAAGAATAAGAGGAGGAAGAAGAATAAGAGGAGGAAGAATAAGAATAAGAGGAGGAAGAAGAGGAAGAAGAAGAAGAAGAAGAGGAAGAAGAAGAAGAAGAAGAGGAAGAAGAAGAAGAAGAAGAGGAAGAAGAAGAAGAAGAAGAAGAAGAGGAAGAAGAAGAAGAAGAAGAGGAAGAAGAAGAAGAAGAGGAAGAAGAAGAAGAAGAGGAAGAAGAAGAAGAAGAGGAAGAAGAAGAAGAGGAAGAAGAAGAAGAAGAGGAAGAAGAAGAAGAGGAGGAAGAAGAAGAAGAAGAGGAGGAAGAAGAAGAAGAAGAGGAGGAAGAAGAAGAAGAAGAGGATGAAGAAGAAGAAGAAGAGGATGAAGAAGAAGAAGAAGAGGATGAAGAAGAAGAGGATGAAGAAGAAGAGGATGAAGAAGAAGAGGATGAAGAAGAGGAATAAGAAGAAGAGGAATAAGAAGAAGAGGAATAAGAAGAAGAGGAATAAGAAGAAGAGGAATAAGAAGAAGAGGAATAAGAAGAAGAGGAATAAGAAGAAGAGGAATAAGAAGAGGAATAAGAAGAAGAGGAATAAGAAGAAGAGAACACATTCACGAAATATTTTCGGGATATACGTTTTCTGATCGTTATAACTCCATGCATCGCTATAGTTCCTTGATCTTCGTAAGGTTGAGCGGTCAATCTGGGTTGAAGCATAAACTAAAGAGGTATAATTCTTTACTCTATGGTTGAACCTCCATGTGTATAACTACTTCGAGACTACCTTACACTAACAGTAAGTTGAAAAATATTAAAAAAATAAAGACGTTAATTATTATTTTCTCTTCACAAGATACAGTATGTAAGTTGACATTCTACATTTCAAATAAGTTTAATCTCTCTTAATGAAGAAAAAATTTTATTGCACCATTTTAAATAGTATATACCACACCAATCATGTCCTCTAATTATATTCCCCTTTTATCCTGTCACGGCTGGAAGGATACGCTAAGTCACCTTGGTTACGTGAAGTGAATAGACATCCCATCCTTTTTAAAACGAACTTAAAATTCGATCACATAACCCTTAAAACATTGTAATAAAAACCTTAAATGTTTAATACGCCTTTTCACGATTTCACAGAACTTTACTTTTCTATTTACGGAGATTAAAATTACATTCGTCGCCATCCAGTATCAAATGATTTAAGCAGGCTTGAGCCAGCTTTATCCGGAAAGCGCTTTTGCTACAGTGCATCCATTTAGCCCTTTTTTATTAATGGTAGGATTTGATCAATTATTCCAGGAGTATTTTATTAATACCAACTCCTGTAATGCATTGCATTAAATAAATATAAGCTTTCACATGCAAATGAGCATTGTCACCTCCAATTTAAAACATATGTATTAATGGATTGCTTTATTACTAAGACAATTCAATGATCTTTGAGAACAAATCTAAGTAAATTTTATGAAAATGCGGAAGTTGCTTGTAAAAAATAACAATTCAAAGAGTTTTATGAAGATATTTTATGGAGTAGAAAATTAATTGTTTTCATCTTCTTTGTTTATTCAGCAGTATTCAAAATGAAACAATTCATTAAAATCATAGTTTGGTTTTATTTTCAGACATTTACGCCAAAATACGTAACACGGTTATTAAAATGCAGAATGAAACTCAATTGAAGTTTTCATTAAAAGGAATATGTAATTTAAGGAAATAAATATATTTTCAAAACTGTATCAGTAATTTATATGAGAAATTTGTTGAAATAATTTGCAAATGTGCTAATAATATATTTCCTTGGTTAGCCTAGTAAAACATGTGCTGTTAGAAAACTGCGGCCCCGGGCGTCGAGGGCAGCCGGGGAGCCCCTCGCGGGAGGCTTTGCGGATTATTCGCAGGACGCGGGGCGCGCTAAGCCGTGGCCCGATAATGAAAGAACGCCCCCACCCCCACCCCATTTCATCCCACACTCAGCCGCCCCCTAGCCTGATCCACCTCTACGCCACCTCCGTTTACTCCCCGCCCGGCAACCATCCGCTCCTGCGCCGCCCATCCCAGACCCGCGCACTGCTCTGCCCCACCTCTACCACCCCCGTTTACTCCCCGCTCCGCCCCTTCCCCTTCCCTTCCCGCCCGCCCATTTCCACCACGGTCCACTCACATACCGCCCTCCTGCCCTCCCACACATCCACTCCACCTGTTTGCTCCCCGCTCCGTCCAACCCCAATCACCCACCCCTTCCGTCAAACCCAGCCACGCCCCATCAGCCTGTTCCATCCACACTCCGCCCCTGCTCTGCCCCACTACTCCACTCCCCGTTATTTTTCCCGCTTCCCTTCGTCCCGCCCTGCCACAGCTCTACTCCATCCCCGTTTACTCCTAGCTCCGCCCCACCCTCTCCACCCTGTTCCATCCTCTACTCCACCCCCCTGGCCTACCCCACCTCTACCACCCTTTACTCTCTGCTTCACCCTGCCCATCCTATCCGCACCTCATTTCCACTCCATTCCATCCCACACTCCGCTCCCACTCGCCTGCCCAACCTCTGCCAAATCCCCCAGCTCCGCCCCGCCCCCATCTCCCCCCATTTATACCACACTCCGCCCCTGGCCTGCCCCACCTCTATTCCCTCTCCGTTTACTCCTCCCTCCCCTGACCACGCCCATTCCTCCGCCCGATGGCGTCCTCTCGCAGTGAGAGTTCCCCACCGTCTCTTGTTATCTCAACGCGAATGTCGTTCGGGATCCCGTGACGTCATCGGCTAGTCCTGGGATTGCAGGCGCTCCCATTTGTCAGGTATATTGACTTTCATTTTAAATTATAATCCCCAAATCCAATGCTCCGCCTCGAATTTGCTCGCCGTTATGCAGATTCGGAAAAGGCATGATGAGTGGGGGAAAGCTGCGCTATGATGGCTAAAGGCAGCAGAATACCTAAAATATTGAGTCTACATTTTGAGTGGCTCTTTTCCTGTAATGCATTTTAATAGAAAGACAGCATTTAATAAATTAAAGGATTGATTATTATTGCTATATGCATGGATGTTACTTTGCTCGCGAAAAGCATTTCAGCGGCAACATATAGACGATATTTAGATTAACGCGCACCAAACTGAACTCACAAGTTTTGACGTCCGCAAACAACGATGTCAACAAATATAAAATTCGACGAGATAAATTAAGAGCTACACTTTTTTTCCAATTTTCGTGTATTTATAAGGTTTTCAGGCACATTCCAGTAAATAGATTACCCAACTGATCGTTATTCGGCGCACTACACAACTTACTGCGCTTGAAAATTTAGAACGTTCCTTATTTAGAAGTATGTCACCGGCAAAACCGCGTGAAAATGTTTTTTTTTTTTCATTTTACTGTGCCGTCCGTACGACCGGACTGACTTAGGTGGTTCAGGGTATCAATTGATGTAACTGCAATGTCACTAGCCGGGCGGTTCTAGGTTCAAGTTCCGACTGTGGCAGGATTTTCGACACTATGTAGCTTGGTCGAATTCAACCGCTGTCTGGGGACAATTCTAGCTGCTAGCTGCTCTGATAGGTAGTTTTCCGTGGTTTCTCCGATCAATACCAGGCGGATGCCGGGTGAATACCTTGGCAAAGTGACCACGGATCGCGCGCGATCTTTCCTTCCTCTTCCTTATCCTATTCTCACCCCTTACTTACACACACACATTTACATTCACTACACTACAACACATGTCAGGAGACAAGTCTGGAGCTTAGAGATTGTCTCGGCTGGAGCGGTATCCCGCTGGTGGGAGATACCTGGTTGGGGAAGAAGCCCGCAAGCCGGTGGTAGATCGGCTCCGGGTCTCGCTATCTACAGGTGATGCTGACTGCCACCTTCCACGATAAAAACATACACTACACTATCGGGACTAATAGCCTTAGCAATTGACTCTTTCGGAAACAGCAATCAATCAATCAATCAATCAATCAAAAATCGAAAGATCGATCGCGGACCCTGACAGTGGTTGCTCTAGTGATGAACGTCAGCTTTCTGCAAAGCCAAGAAAATCGCGGTATTTACGCATAGGGGCATTTACCAATAGTGCGCAACAATAAATACTCAGTTATCTCAGTGATAACGAGCGTGACATCACATGAACGAAGTAGCGCCAATCACACCAAATTCAACATGCAAGTTGCGCCCGAGTCCGGTAAAATGCTGGGTAAAAATGTGTACACTAATTCTTGGTGTTTTCTGTTTTGTTAAACCCATATGATTCAGCTTTTGCACACATTTTATAAATTTTTAATCTTTATTAGAAGGTACTTACAGTGATATCTTTTGGTGCAGGTAAGTACAGATACCTATAGCCATACAGTGGGATTACCAGCAAATATTAAATGCAATTAGTGATCTGAACAGGCGCAGATTTCCGAGAAAATTTCTAAGTTTTCGAAAATTGCAAAAGTTCAAATTCTTTCTTACGATTTTATGTCTAAATGGCGTCTCTTTTTTTTTCAAAGAAATCACGAAATAGGTTCATACAGAATTTTTCAAAAATATAATTCATGTTCCCGTAATTTTGCTTGAAATATAAGCAACTTAAAAAAAATCTTTTCTCAAAACCAGCTCTAATTTTTTCTTTAAACTTTTTTCGTGTGTAGCAAATTTCAGTGAAACTTTGGAGCCGGTCCCATTTTCGGTGAACTTTTTTTTCGAAAATTGCAAAAATTACATTTAAAAAATACAATATTGATTGAGGATTTTTTCTTAAACGAAATCTTTTCTAAAAAATTAGATCTTAAATAAAGTCAGGTACAATTTTTTTTAAAACGAATAGTTTTCGCGGAATTTCTGCTTGAATTTAATGAACTTTGTAAACAAATATCTCAAAAACTGAACCAATTGTTTTAACCTGACAGAGCAAAAGGACGATTATAAAATGTCGCAGTTCTCATTTTATGAAGATAAAATCATTTATAAATCATTCATGTGATTTTAGGTATGCCCGGAAGCACTGTACTTGCCAAACATATGTGCACATGGGCTTGCCTAAATGCCACAAGCTAATGCCCCTTGCATAAATGCTTATAAATCTATTATATACAATTGGCCGAAGTATGCTCAATGGCAAATGATTATCAATCTCTCTACACGACCTACAAGTTTGTAACATTTTTCATGAGATACCTGTAGGTTTATCCTTTCACCGATCACTCTCACATATATTCATTCTTACATATTTTTTGTGTTGTTTCTCTTCCCCCCTCTCTCTCTCCCTGAGGATTGTAACGAGGCGTGAATTTAACGGATTCTCAGGAGTAAGTTTGTAGTTCTTTCCAAGAAATAAAACTTTTTTTACAATGGAACTTCCCTGTAGGTACAAGAGAAACAAATGTTAAAAAAGAATTTCTACTAAGTTCATGTTAAGAATTTCCTCATTGCCTGCGGCAAACATTTCTTTGAATACAAAGACCACTTGTTACTCTTTTTCAGTTTTCTCGTTTCTATTCATCGTTTTCATCGTGTTTCCTTACCTGCCTAGTGCCATTGTTTAGGTTCCCCATTCCCGTCAGCGGAAGTGTGAAGGTAGCCTGGCGAGGTGTGTCGTGTGATAGTGAGTAGTCGGGTACGACGCTTCGCGGTGCATTGTGTTGTAACGTGTCGTGTGTCAAAGTGGCGTGTTGCGACGTGGAGTGGCGTGTTGTGGCGTGGAGTGGTGTGGGCAGGCTTGTAGTGTCGAGGAGCAGTGTGTAGTGTGAAGTGTGGAGTAGCGTGTAGTGTCGAGGAGTGACTTGTAGTGTCGAGGAGTGACTTGTAGTGTCGAGGAGTGACTTGTAGTGTCGAGGAGTGACTTGTAGTGTCGAGGAGTGACTTGTAGTGTCGAGGAGTGACTTGTAGTGTCGAGGAGTGACTTGTAGTGTCGTTGACTGTCGTGGAGTGGCGTAAGGTGGTTTTTAGGCGAGTTCGGCGAGGCGAGATGAGGCGAGGCGGAGCGAAACGGAGCAAAGCGGGGCGAAACGGAGCAAAGCGAGGCGAAACGGAGCAAAGCGAGGCGAAACGGAGCAAAGCGAGGCGAAACGGAGCAAAGCGAGGCGAAACGGAGCAAAGCGAGGCGAAACGGAGCAAAGCGAGGCGAAACGGAGCAAAGCGAGGCGAAACGGAGCAAAGCGAGGCGAAACGAGACGAAGCGAGACGAAGCGAGACGAAGCGAGACGAAGCGAGACGAAGCGAGACGAAGCGAGACGAAGCGAGACGAAGCGAGACGAAGCGAAACGAAGCGAGACGAAGCGAGACGAAGCGAAACGAAGCGAAGCGAAGCGAGACGAAGCGAGACGAGGCGAAGACGAAGCGAGACGAAGCCAGACGAAACGAAACGAAGTGAAATGAAGCGAAGCGAGACAATGCGAGGCAAAACGAAGTGAGGCAAAACGAAGCGAGGTAAAACGAAGCGAGGCATAGCGAGGTGCGGATCACGAGACTGCATGCTTAAAGCGACATGCGCGCTCAGTCGTCTTCTGAATAAGTTATAGCTCGCTCTACGCGGCGATCAGACGCTGTATCAGTTCAAGGACCACCATTGTATGCAGGCCGCTGGGAAATCCAGGTCGACCGGTCGAATTATCTGCTTCCGAACTGCATTACCGCAGCCCTGCATGGGTAAATGACTAACTGCATACGTAGGTCCAATTCATCCGCTGGCTGGAGATGCGGAATGCTACTCGAATGGTACTCTGACGGATCTCTACTCTGAAAGTTTTCAGTGGTTTCTCTGATAAACACCAGGTGAATACCGTAGTAGTACCTCAGTGGGGCGTCTCATGAGTACCCTCACGGGCCACCCACAGCGCGATCTTCAGATCTTCGTCCTTGTCTTATCCAGTGTCCTTACATGCGTAAGGGGCAAAATCGCTACACTTCCGCACATTCAGTACAATTCTACACATGTCAAGAGGCCAGTCAGAAACTTAGAACTTGACCAACTGGGGCGGTTTCCTACTGTGGGAGATACAAGGAAAGCCCTCGCAAGTCGACATTAAGGACGGCGCCAGATATCACTAGTCAGCGGAGACGAAACATCGGCATCTCGTGGGATGAAAGCATTCACTACACTAACGGGACCAATGGCCGCAGTATGTTTATTTACATGTACACCCTCACGTATTACTTTCTATGTTATTTTCAGGTTTTATAAACATTGCGCTAAATACATTAATATATGTAGAAGAAGAAGAAGAAGAAGAAGAAGAAGAAGAAGAAGAAGAGATATGAATGAGACGAACGTGTGTGAGAGAACTACGTCTGCAGGACGGTAATACTCGGTTTAATTAATAACACCACTTCGCAGTATTAAAATCAGATCGAACTTCAATTAGCAGTATATAATATTATACATTAGTTTGTTCTCATAAATTATGTTCTTTTAAATCTTTCCTTTTAGTTCTTAGTAGTGGAGAGAATCTATTTTAATTCTGTTAGAAAAATGGTCGATTTTTCTTCGTAAAAACTCATTTAGTGTGTTACTTAGATCAAAAATTGGATCTTTTCTCCTGTATGTAACAACTTTCTCAAATAAATGAGAGATCGACCAAATCCCCGTTTTGTGGATCCCTGACACCTAAAAAGTTTTTTCCGGCAAAACATCCACCTGTCCGACACGTATCCGACACGTAAATTCATTTTACTTCACATTAAAACTTAAAGTACTTACTATGCGTGGTTTTATCGTACAATCGTGTTATTAGTTACTATGTATCCTAACATTCCCGCTGCTTCGTAGAGTGTGTCTGGTAGTACTTGCTACAGATAGTTTTGAGTAAAATGTTGAGGCGGTTTTTTTTTTGTTCGTTTTTTTACTCTCTCGTATGAATACGTATATACGGAGTAATATACGTAGTACAGAAAAAGATATCAAATTCTGCGCAAAATCGATTTCGAGATTTCAACGGAAATACCCTGATACCGAAAAAGTTGTTTTTGTTAAACATCCGTTCGACTGTGAACACCATTACTACCTAAGCCACACGTAGGATTTTTTCAAAATTGAAGAAACCCCTCTCCATCTGGCTCTAGTTGAAGCTTTGAAATTTTGAAACACATTCTTCAAAATTTGGGGGTACTTTACATGAAGCCCCCCCGACATTTTCAAAATTTTCTCAAAAACGGAGTATGAAGGATGAGGTTTCACTATAAACCTCCAATATAAGATAGCAGGAGATAAAGAATATGGGGATCTGGACGTGGCTACAGAGAAAATTAAACGAAGTGAAATCTTTAAGTACCTTGGAGTTACCCTCTCCTCGCAGGGAATAAGTTCTGATGACATTTTCAACAAAATAGAACAGGGAAAGAGAGTGATAAGACAGTTAACTCTATTCTCTGGAGTAAAAATGTCATAAAATGGAAGAAGGCTCATATATCTACAGAGCTGAAACATGGACATTGAACAAAATGGATAAATGTAGGTAGATGGCCCTTGAAAAGGACTACTGGAGACGATGTTGCCGGGTATCCAGGTTGAATCGTAATATAAAGGAAACAATAAGACAGATGATGAACGTGTAGAGCAGCGTCTTGGATTCAACTGGCACAAAACCTTTGAATTCTTATGGACATCTCGAACATATGGGAAGCAATAGGTGGCCTGTGAAGATCTGGGCATGGACAACCCGAGAGCGGAAGAAGCGTGTAAGACCACCAAGAAGTTGGAGAAAGGACTTCCAAGAAGAAATGGAGGCAACAGGCCTTTCCATTTAAGAATAGAGAAAAATACTCATAAAGGTGGCATAGGTCCGATTTTCTCGGTTAACTCTAATTTTTGAAAATGGCAAAAGTTTGAATTGCTTTCGGCTTCTTCGTACAACCACAAAATTGAAGACAGATTTTTTTCAAATGAAACTTGTTTTCCATAAATAGTTCTTACAGTAAGGTCAAGTGCATTTTTTTGAAAATTTTAGTAGTTTTCGTGCAATTGTGCGTGCATTATTTGCAATTTTAAAAAATTACAAAAATCACATTTTCTCAAAACAGCTCCAAATTTTTTCTTTATATTTTAGGTAGCGGTAGTACCAAATGTACCCTGTACGATGACAAACGCCATATGGCTCTATTCTTTTCTTTTTTTTTCAAAAATACAAAAATGTAAATTTGTGACTTGTCTCTCACATAGGTTATTTACATTAAAGGTGGTTTATTTACATTATTATATTTATCTTTGCATGTGCTTTAAATAATGTCATATAAATTTCTCGAAAACACACTTTTCTGTTAAAATGAGATCAAAATTCCGCATTTTCAGAAACGCTCAAACGCCATTTTCTCAAAAAAGGCTCTAATTTTTTTTCAAAGGATAGAGCTATTTGTACCGTTATAAATGACGTAAAGTTCAGTTTGGTGCATTCTTTTTTTTCTTAAAAAAATACACAACAGTAATTTTTTTAAATACGTCTCACGCAGTTAATATGCACATTCCTATCAATTTGTGTACATTATTGCATTTGTGAGTGAAAGGGCAAATAACCTTAAATAAAGGTTTTCAAAAATTCAATAGATTCTTGTGAAAAAAAGCTTCGAATTTTCCATTTATAGTGCATGCATAATGGCCACTTTTTAAAAACCGCTTCAAATTTTTCCAATGAAAATATCTACTTAGGACAAGATTTTACTCTTCTTTAATATGTTTAAAGTAATATTTGGGTTCTATTAGGAAACAGAAAAGTTGAGAAAATGTCAAAAAATGTACTTTGGGCGAGGGTAGATGGCAGCTGGCAAGAGATGGGGCAAGACTGTAAAGCCAGTCCACACCAAGAAAATTAGAAAACTTTACTACGAGATAGTCCGTGCCATTCTGTAGCACCACTAGTTTTGTGTGTGTGTGTGTGTGTGTGTGTGTGTGTGTGTGTGCGCGCGTGTGTGTGTTTTCTGAATAAAAATATTTTGTTGGGGCTACACCATTTATTTTGCGCACAATTGGTGTTTACAGAAAATCTATCCAAGTGTAATTTATACATAGTTAATATTAAAGAATATATTTTTCTAATTCATTCATCTATTCATTAATATTAATAATATTAATTTATATCTTTGTCGTTTTCGTAAATAGAGGTAGTATTTATATACACTAGAAACAGTTTGTAACTGTAGTTTAGAATATATTTAAATGAAAGAAGTGTAATTGTAGGTAACTTTCTTAACTCCAGAGACAATAAATATCTACGATGGGGAACTAATTCGATGGATAATGCCAGCTGACGATGTATGCAAAGGAAACATTGTGTAATTCTGATAATAAAGAGAACAATCCTCATTCTTGTAAATAGAGAACAAAACAAAAAATTTTAGTCATGAAGCTGAAATGCGTCAAAATTAATTTCAAACTGTATTGTTCATTCTTGAATTTATAAAAATGGATTTATTTGCTCTCTGAAGTTATTCATTTAGTAAATAAATGTACTTCATGAGAATTTACAAATAAAAAAGCAGTGAAATTTCCAATGAAATACACTTAATTACGTGTACGTCAAACTCATCAAAAGTTCGTGTTTAATCTGTGTATATAAGCATTAGTATTCCATGGTTGTGACCAATATTTTACCACCGTCCGCAACCCTGCTATCTTCCGACACCCACAGCTCGAAAAGGTATGTTTAAACCGTGCGTGCCTAGGGCACTCACAAAAAAGGAAATGGTGTTTACCGAGGCACCCTGCATTTACTGACAGCTCTGCAAAGCGTCGAATCGTCGAACAACTCAGAGAAGGGCGCAGGTCAAACGTGCCTGCCCGTCAGCACCATGCCATCTCCCCACTCGAAGCCAAGCGATGCGCCGCTCAGCGCTGGGAGGCGAGGAGAGGACGCATGGAGCGCCCTTCGAGAGATCGATACTGCTCGAGTCGGCCCGCGAGAGAAGTCGGTCTCGAGTTGAGCCCGAAGGAGGTTCGTATTATGTTAAGGCGGTCCAACGCACAACCTTCTCCCTCCCGCTTCGCCTGCGGAAATCACGGAACACCGGAGAGGTTTATTCCACAGCACCACAGCACAACGTTTCGGGTTCAAGCTGTTTCAATTACCGCGGGTCATAAAGGTGTATTGGATTCACGAAACAGACTTCAATGGGAATTCTGGGCTTCAAGCTCCAAAGGACGACGGCGAAATAGCAATTTGTGTTTGCGATTACAATTTCTGGCATGTCGAGTTATTTTGCATAGTGATTGAGAGCAGTTACGTAGTATTTACATTTAGGTATTATTATAGGTCTATTATTTTATATTTCTGTGAGTGTCTCATGTACTCATATGCGATACGATTCTCCACACATAAAGACTCCCTTGTCATACGTTTCCGTTGGTCAATTGAGAATTTATTCATAACAACCTCCTGAATATTGTAAAAATTGATTATTTTATATGTTGAGAGAAACACATTAACAATGTCACGATGACAGAGATAATGAGGCAATTTTCATGATCCGTATAAAAAAATCTCAAAAATCAAGGAAAGTCAGTGTCGATAATTGTCTAGTTTTACACGAAATATTGTTAATGACCATCAATGACACAGTTGCGGTCTTCGTGACAAAAATGGTAATAAAAATAGAAGTAAGCAAAGGTATTATTTTCAATCGTTGGTTTTCAGTCTTTACATTCTTACCCTTTTGTGTCAATTAGATACGCAATCACATTAAGTTTTTTAACATAATGTCCACGAAATAAAAATCGAAGGGAATGTGATAGCGACCATTAGCGACAGTTAAAACAATATAAATTGGAGAGTAATTTAATTTTATCGTTGTAAAAGAAGAATGTGTAGCGATTCTTCGTACTATTGACTAATGACCATATGATGTTGCCTTCAGAGAGAAAACTATTTCAGCTTCACAATAAGTCTATGTCACCACCGTTATAAATTAAAATAGTTATATTTATCAATAGACTTCAACCTTTTGTTGTAAATTAAGACATAAATCTACGACTATTGTTCAAATATCGGAACAAGATTTTTAAAATTGACTTAGACATATAAGCAATAGGAAGTTGCCTATGGAATAAAATGCCAGAGGTTTATATTTTTCTTGTTCAAAGAAGCAGAAACCTGGAATAAATATATATTACACGTACTTTCCAAATAACTTTCACAGAAATCGATCTTAATTACCGGAGTTGCATAATGGCACAAACTTTCTTGTACTTGTTAGTTCTCTTCGGTACCTACAAGCCTAAGGCCTTTCGCGGGACCTATCTCTCATCCCTCCTCTGGAGAGCGGTAAGGAGCACTTTCGCACACCATGTAGTACATTGCACAGACCTAACTCGGTCCTACACATTTTCTTATGGTTTTTCAGACTAGAGACCGGAATTTTATGTAATTATATATCTATTGTCTTTCTACTAACCGTCCTCAAAACTGTAATCACTGTAATCTTGGCGAATCGTCGCCGTTCTAACAAAATATACAATTTTTTCGTTTATTAATTTTTCATATTTAGTACGAGTGTTTTGCAACGTTATACCTTAATTTCTGAATAATTTTCACACCTCTCGTTTCCAATAAAAGCGAAGTTACTTAATCATCAAATTGTTTCAACATTGCACTCGATAACGAACAATATTCTCAAAATAAATAATTCTATGAAAATTTAATAGAATATTATATTAACAGTACATATCAGGTAACGCAATGGTTTACTTCATTTTCTTGTAATACACTTTATATTGAGGAAATACTGTTTTATCACAAAGCAAGTAAAGTTTTTCACATTTTCTCAAGTTTTGGTCGCCTTATAGTAGATTTGAAATACCAATTTAGGACTATTATAAAAGAGTAAAACCCGTTCGCATATGCAAATTTTAATTGAAAACTGTGAATTTTGTTATTTAGATTTTTTTAGATTATTTTATTTATTGCGAGTTTTGGAAAAGCGCAGTTCTGAGTTTTCGAGGAACTACATAAGAAATCAATTAATGAACTTCTCATAAATGCAAAAATTACAAAAAGGTCATAATTTATTCATTAACGGGGG
Organism: Teleogryllus occipitalis; assembly: GCA_011170035.1. Taxonomy (NCBI): domain Eukaryota; kingdom Metazoa; phylum Arthropoda; class Insecta; order Orthoptera; family Gryllidae; genus Teleogryllus; species Teleogryllus occipitalis. Next base: position 159,953 of record BLKR01001058.1, on the reverse strand, counting down.
GTGACATACATAAAAATTACTTTTGTGTAACTCAATTACAAAGTTAAAAGAATACATCAAAATGGCGTTTAAGCCGTGTTATCTGCGGATTGTGACCAGATTGTGTCATACTTTTAACATACATTTAAGGAATTAAATTAAGAATATCATAGGTAGTTTGTTAACATTCTTTGATCATCTTTCTTTAGATACTAACACAATTCGAGTAACAATCCCATTAATCAGGTGCTTACGTTTTCATTTTTACGAAAACCATTTTGACTGATTGGTGGACTGATTGATTAGTGATTCCGGGCGCGTCAACTACTGGGGTCAATCATCCCGTTATTGTAGTGTATGTTTTTCATCGGGAGGTGGCGGTGATCTTCCCTACCGGATGACGACATTCGGCGCTGATCTACCGCCGACTAGCGGGTTTTTCTCAACCAGGTATCTCCCACAAGCAAGGCACCGCCCCAGCCCGGACAACCTTTAAGTTCCCAACCGGTCTTACGGCATGTGTGGTACTGTAGTTCATGTTAGTGTAAGTGTGTGTGTGTGTGTGTGTGTGTGTGTGTGTGTGTGTGTGTATGGGGGGTGAGGATAGAACAAGGAAGAGGAATAAGAGATCGCGCGCGATCCGTGGCCTGTTTGGTATGGTACAGTATTACTGTTAGGGGAGCAGCCCGCCGCTAGAATTCACCTTCAGACAGCGACTGAATTCGACCAAGCTGAAAAGCTAATGTCGAAAATCCTGCCACCGCCGGGACTCGAACTTAGGACCTCCCGGTCAGAGGCCCTGCAGTGATATCAGTTGATGCACTGAGCCACCGCTTCCGGTTTTACGTAAGGATAGTGATTTCTTCGTGATGTAAAAGCTACACCTCGTAATTCTAAATAGTTTTTTTCTCTGCATCGTTTTAAACGTCTAATTAATGTAATGAATGCACTAACGAAATTAATCGTGAACAATACAGTTATAATAAGGAAAGAGTCCAAGTACTAGTTTTTGTTTATATTGAGCGTTTTATCATCGAGGAATAGAGTTGTACTTGCGTAAAAATACACCCGCGCATTTCGTATTAAAAGAGACGGGAGAAAAAGTATCCGTCAAAATTGTAGTTTTTCGAGAACCATAATTTTTGTCTCTCTCAATCTGTAGTAAGCGCGTCGTCTTTCAATTTATGGTCCATAAGGGTCTCTGTTGTCTAGTCACGGTCGTGTGAGCATTTTTAGGTCGATCATTTGACCGTCTCAATGAAAATGTTCACTTACATTCGCATCTGAAAAGTGTTTCTGGGTGGGTTATCCTATTTTCACTCGAACCCTTCTATTATTACTGTGTTGGCCTGCATATTATGAGAATGAGGGAAACCACCAAGACCTCGATATTTCGGTGCATATTTGCGGTTGCAAAATCCACCGGCACGCAGATGCAACCTACAGGAACGAATAAAATACGCTCTGCAATTTATAACAAGCTTTATAGAGGCATTTATTTACATGACTTGTTAATAGTACACTTGCAATTCATTTTATTGTTAACACTTTTGTTGCATGTATTCAAGACATTTTTTGAGAAAAAATATTTTGAATACTATGGAGTGGTTTCGAATCATTTACGAAAGAAATGTTTTCGGAGTTTTACTATTGTGTATTTAAATATCCCTTGTGTAAATACTAATTATGTGAAAAGTATCTCAAATATCATTAAGTAATTCATTAGCAGAAAGTCATTAGTAAAATTTACCCATGAACGTTTAAAATTCCTGAATTAAAAGCTAATGAGCAGTAGCAATAGAAAGTAATGACATTACAAACAATTAGTACTCATTTAATACGGCTCAATCAAATTAAACATCTTAATGAAGTTGGTTCTTTAAAGGAAAACCCCAGAGCCCAATGTGAATTCATCGGTTTGTTAGGAAATACATTTTGCTGCAAAATTAGACATCTCATGACTGACGAATTCTAGGTGATTTTTCAATATTTTAGCAAAATGGAGTTGTTCTTTGTCAAAAGCAAATTATTCTGACATTACAACACAGTTTTTATTAAAATTGCATAAAGATTGTCACTAGTACGCACTAGCTATCAAAATAACAATGAGGTGTAAACTTTCTTGAAACGTCGATATTGAAATTGAGAATTCATTCGTAACCTTAGAACTGCACTCTAGGATCTACTGGACCCCAAAATCTTTTCAAATTCATACTGAGAGGAAATTTCTTATCACAGTCACATAGCGCTTTACGTAAATTTGAATGAAACTGCGTTCCCTCATGCTTCTTACAGAATCAATTGGCGCCAATACTTAGTCGAATTGAAGGTAATGTGTCAGTGGCCCAACAAGGGGTCTAATGAAACCCAATGTGTATACGAATAATAAAATAGAAACAGAATTCTTCCTATAATGCTAATCCGATGTGGCAACGGGAATTCAAAACATTTCGTTTCATCTACATTCCTGTGTGACATGATTTCAACAGGAAATTGTAATCATCCTGATTTGATGTGAATGAAATCTGATCTGAATCTGAAGAAAGATTATACTTTAAAAATATGACAAATGTTAATTTTTAAATTCCATTTTTGTGTTTTTCCTTGTTTTCATTCATTCTTCAATTAAATTGATTGATTGATAGTGATTTCGGGCACGTCAACTATTACGGTCATTACTCCCGTAAGTTTAGTATGAGTTTTTTCTCGGTATGTGGCGGTGGTCTTCCCCGGCTGGATGGCCAGATCCGACGCCGACCTACCGTCGGCTAACGGGTTTTCCCCAACCAGGTAGGTATCTCACACTAGCGGGGCACCGATCTAGCCGGGACAAGTTCTCAGTCCCCGCCCGTTCTCCAGGCATGTGTGGTAGTGTAGTGCATGTTAGTGTAGGTGTTTATTCAAGGGGTTAGGATAGGACAAGGAAGAGGAAGGAAATATCACGCGGTCCATGGCCCGTTTGTTTTCTTCAATTAAAATAAAACACAATAACACACTTTTGAATCGTGCATACTTTTCTGAATCTTTTGAAACATTCAAAATCATTGGAGTCCGTGAGACCTCCAGTGTTTAGTAAGTGTGTAGATGCAGGGTTAATATAGGGAACGATAATCTGGAGATAATTTAGGGAACGAACACGCAATCTGGTAAAGTGAATTGTGATTTGTACGCCTAACCCTTGCTCTGCAGAATTCAGACTCTCGCGTCGATCGTTGCCACCACGATTAGAGGGCAAGGACATCCACCCTGCTATTATTAATTTACCCTGTTCCGAGTTTCCTTGCACAAGTCTATCGCACACTTCGCTCAAAGTCAAAAACAAATTCCAGGTTTCTACTGGGTTGGCAACTTCTGTCGTAGGGCCAAACACACCAATATCAATCATATGAATGGAGGCACATGCATATACCTGGCCAATAACTGCGATTCCAAAGAAGTAACTGAATTCAAACAAATAACTTGTAACTCAGACATAGAATGTTCAATTGTAAAAATTCCAAAGCTCAGTATCCTCCTCGTAAGCATTTACCGAGCACCTGATGGAAATCTTCAGATATTCTTAAAAAACTTAGAAATAATCTTGAATAAATTAACAAAGCGGGCTCATTTCTCTGTCATAATCTGTGGTGAGTTTAACATTAACTTCCTACCTACAGCTAATATTACTCATGAAAAAGATATAATAAAACTAAAAAACTAGTTTCGCTCCTGTAATCTAGATGCAGTAATCGACACACCAACCAGACAATCCTAGAACTCCCAAACAGCAATAGATCAAATCATTTTAGACAAAACAAAAAGCACATACACAATTACCACTAATGATACGGGACTCAGTGACCACAGCGCTCAAATACTCACTCTTAAAATATATTCCACCTCACCAGGATGTTGTGAGAGCACAACAGAGCCACAACATCCTGGCGCAGTACAGCCCTGAAGAGGACCGCGATATGTCGGTCGAAACGTCGGCACCCCAGCCTTCGACGCGGCGTCACCCGGACAGCCCAGATCATACCTATGTTGACTGACCTAACCTTTAACACTTTCTTTAATACAAACACTATTTCAACATCTCATATCCACTACAGTACCTCAAAACGAACAACACACAAAACAGCAAAGCATGGATAGCAAAAGGTATTAAAATTTCTTGTGAAAGGAAAAGAGAACTTCATACACGCATAAAACAACTCTCTTTCGATCATAAAATAGTTAACTAGTATAAGCGATATTCATCCATACCTAAAAAAGATATAATAATAATAATGGTCAAACAATTGTCAAGTGATGAGTACATAAAAAATCCAAAAATAAAACAAAAGCTATGTGGAATAGTGTAAAAACAACATTACCAGCAAATAACAAAACAGAAAATATTGAACTAGTCCATGAACACAGAAGAATAACAAACCCTAATGAAACAGCCAGTATATTCAACAAACACTTCTCTGAAATTGCTGGTAGACTTCTACAAACAAGTAATCTAAACACTACACCGCAACAACCACCACCTTTCTTTAAAAACTCGCTTTCTAGCGTGTACATCACAGAAACAACAGAGAAGGAAATACTTTAAATTATAAACAAAATGCAAAATAAACAATCCGCTGGGATAGACAACATTCCAGACTTCTTAGTAAAAAAGATTGCTCCATATATCAGCAAACCATTAGTATTTATACAACCAATCACTAACTCATGGCTCCTTCCCAAAAATATTTAAAACTGCAGTAATTAAACCTATACACAAAAAATATAACAAACAAGATGTAATGAATTATAGACCAATATCATTCTTGTCAGATTTTTCAAAAATATTAGAAAAACTCCTCTATGAAAGGTTAAAAAGCTACTTGATACAATGTAACATTATCACTGACTCACAACAGGGAAAAGGGAAAATCGATCAACTGCAACTGCTCTATTCACTTTGCAAATGAAATCCTCGTGGCATTAGAGCGAAAAGAAATTCCTGTTGGTCTCTTCCTTGACCTGTAAAAAGCCTTTGACACAATAGATTACAGAATTCTATTGTCAAAATTAAAATTCTATGGAATCCGAGGAATTGCTTACAAATGAATAAAATCATACATATCAGACCGAAAACAAATTGTAGTATTACCTTACCAACAAGACAACAAAATAAATAATCATCACTCCGAACCAAGATGTGTGACATATGGGGTCCCGCAAGGATTCACACTAGGCCCTATTTTATTTCTTATATTTGTAAATGACTTGCCATCAAAAATGGAAAACAACAAAAGCGTACTTAGTAGTAGCAGTAAAACCATTATACCAAGTAAATGTTATTTTAAAAATGGAACAGTACAAATCTTGTAATGTTAAATTATTTGAAATTAAATTAAATTATGTTAAATGTTTAACTGTTTGGCTACTAAAAATAATTATCTACTATATCATATCTTAATATATCTGTAACAAATATTGTGGTATAATCTCTAGGTCAATGACGCCATCTCGATACTACTTTTTGGCCAGTTCCCCTGGTCCTTTGAGCAAATGCTGAAATGGCCCCTTGTTTTGCTTCTGGACAATAAATGTCACTTCACTCGCTGCACTCACGAAGATGCATGCAACTGTACTTCCTCCCTGTACATCATATTTGACGCGCCATACACAATTATAATTGTATATGTGACTCAATAAATATTACTATTTTAAAAAAAGTTGCTGGCGAACCCTCACTGCAAAGGATAGAATGTTACGTCACTGGAAATTTCAATGGTAATGAAAATAGCTTCGTTGTTCACATTCTCAAAAAAGGTGGAAACGAAGCTTCCACTGCACACCGCAATTACATTCTCTGCCGTTATGGAGACGTTTGTTCTTCCTGCATCGACAATTTTAATAGAAATATAACGGATAACGTTTTTATCACTTTGTAATAATAATGCTGCGGTAACACGGACATCGTTATCTCAGTAAAATATTTCCTTCGAGGAATTAGTATTACTGTATAATATTTTCCACATGTTATGGGGTTGACCCAGATTTGGGGGAACAATCTGTACATAGAGGGGAAGGGTAATGCAAAATATTACATAATATTACATACAACACACAAAAATGTAGAGAATAAAATCTTGTATATACAAGGATACACTACATATGTATATTCTAAGTAAAGATATTACGCTTCCATACGCAATACTACTGTGCGTAAAACGAAAACCGTACGTACGTTTAATGCCTTAAAAGCTTATTTTCGGACACATTTGCCTCCTAGCTATATTTCTTAAATTTTAATCTATAAAATGAATCCTTTGAGAACTATTACAATTTTTTTAGGATTAGCTCTTTTGCATACCCCCCCCCCCACTCTTTGGCCCGCATAGTCGGGAATGTGCAACTTCTTGATATATACGTAAAATGGAATTGGATTATATTTTGTGCAATAAAATTGCGGGGTTCTAAGCCTTTATGTTTGTTCATAAATACTTAGCAACTTAAAATTGTAGCTCATGCACAATACAGGTCATTAGTAATGTAACATAGAGTTCAGTACCTAACCGTTCGAATGTTCGATGTTTGCCGTTGGGAATAAAGTTAGTTTCAGTTTCAAAACAGTTACGTACCAACCTGGATGGCCGTGGTAGCTAAGCGCGTGTACCGACTCAGCCCTTCAGTCCGAAAGGTCGCGAGTTCGAGTCACGCCTTGGGCGTGAATGTTTGTCCTTAGTCTCTCAGGTATGTGTTGTCTCGGAGGGTCTCGCTTTCTGCTAACCCCAGATCAGAGGAGCCCGAGTGTTTGTTGGTGTCTAGGGTATGGTAGCCATGTGTACCATCGGGACGTTGAGAGTAACCGGCTGTCGGCTAGATGAAAGCTCTACAGAGAAGAACAGAAGAATGTTGTGAGAGGTCCAACTAGTTAGTAATATTAGAATTACATATTTATGTAACTTCTTTTGCAAATAATGCTTTGCAATTTTGAAAATACAATTTTAAAAATCTCATTATTATTGCCGTAGGGTATTCTACAGACTTTTAAGTCCTTAATGTTATAATGGGTAATTAAAATTTACTGAAGACGTGTTCTACAAACAATACTTAACGCATTGTATCGCATGCAGTTCTTTCGCGACGTCGCGATGGCTTATAATGAGGAACTAATCTGGAGTTTAAACACCTTTGGAACATCATGTTCTTGTGGACTATAAAGTTAATAGTGAGCTTTAGTGCTCTCGCGAATAATTTATTAATATGTTTTACATATGTTCCCAGCATTCTGCATGCATGTTATCTGTAAATTTAAAAGCAAATTGAAAAACTTAATTACGTGATTTTTATTACGAATTACAAACTTAGTTATGGCGACGAAAGTGCAGTGTCACTCCTGGCGGATGAAACGGGAATCAAAGGGAATAATCAGATATTCGTATCAGCTGTGCCCACGTGATTCAAATACGAGATTTTCTTTCATTTGTTCCATGAAGTATTGTTGGGGAAATGTTATAGATTTTATGGTTTATTAGTTCATTGCTGTGTGTTTACGGACCTCAAACAAAACACATAAAGGTATTGTTAATACCCTTGCGGGCCTTTCTGATTCTTTATGCCCTCAGGCCTTTTAAATACTTTATGGTCCGCTCTAATACCAACACAACACATACAAAAGTTTTATGAGTTCCATTTATTAAAGTTGCAATGCAAGGAAATACAATTAATAAATGGCATAATGCTCAAATCAATAAAATAACTCGTCATAAACATTATTTTGCTTAAATGACATGAAAATCGCAATTTTGGAATGTTCCCGTGAATATACAAATGCCACCAGTCACTCATACGTTAGTGTAAAAATCTCCCGATCTCAGGGTCATTGAACACTGTATTCGTTTCGAATAGATTGGGGTAAGGTTGACTGTAAAACCACAAACTAGAAGGTGAAGTGTACTTTACGCGTAAGATCTGTTGTTACAGTTCTAATGTCAGTTCGGCGACGTTTAGTGCATAAGGTCAAGATGTGATAAATAAGCTGAAACTCTCTTACAAGTATGCGTATGAGATCAATCGCACTGGCTTCTTCAAAACTCGTAAGGTTATGAATTCCCGACTTCGATACCTAAAAGTTCTGAACAACATAAAGACGAAATTCAAAGTTCGATGCCTACTTTATATTAGAATATTGGCCGAAAAAAAATAATTATTTCATTTACGTATTAATATAAGGTATATTTAATATTCACCGGTACATTAAAGGTTTAATATTTTAAAATTTGAAAGATTACATGATACGCTGACACGAATAACTGATACTAGAAAGTTCTGACTCGTCGTTAAGTAGTATTAAAAATAGTATATTCACCTTCTTACAACATTCAGGGCTTTTTGTGAGGCATACAGAGAAGCAATCTGCTGTTATCGTCTGCAATTTGAAAACAGCCCCAAATTTGGCTCTCCTCGTGAAAGGAAGTCATATCTGTGAGCGTGCATCTTCCTAGCGTGAGATAATTATCAATCTTGAAAGAAAGTTCATTAGACTCTAGACAGCGGATGAGTATTGCGTGTAAGATCATTTCTATTCAAGGAAACGATTTGACTAAATGAATTTTTAAGTATTTTCATTTACAACCAAAATTTCACACGCTATGTTCTGTGTTTATGTAATAAAATGAGGTATACAGTATTCTTTAACATTTTGTAACATTTGAAATTCCTAACTATTGAGAGATACGTAAAAGGAATCACTGCGTCGTGACCTCTTGTCCAGTTTTACGTTGGGCTACTCCCATATTCGGAATAGGAACATTAAAGTTAAATTATATCCACATTGCCACTGCTGAATTCAGTAACTCACTATTTAATCAAATTGTACATCAATAACAGATATATAAGCTCTTCACTCAATAAATATCTCCATCAGGCGAACTTTATTTATAATTTTCCCCTTACCGAAAGATATCTTAGAACGAGAAAGAAGATTAGCTAGCACTAATATTTAAAAATTTACCTCTCTCACTGGAAATGAGTAAGTACAGCTAAGTAGATCGGTCAGGACAAGCTTTAAGGTCCCGACCGTCTTCCGGAATATGTGGTAGTGTAGTGCATATTAGTGTGTTTAAGGGGAGAGGACAGGACAAGGAAGAGGAAGGAAAGAACGCGTGACCCGTTTGGAAAGATACTGCTCCGGCATTCGCCTGATGTTGATCGGAGAAACCACGGAAAACTACCGATCAGAGAAGCCGGTAGCTAGAATTCTCCTCCAGACAGCCAATGAATTCGACCTAGCTGAAAAGCTGGTATCGAAAATCCTGCCACCGTCAAGACTCGAACGTAGGACCTCCCGGTCAAAGGCGCTGCAGTGACATTAGTTGATGCACTGAGCTATCGCTCCCGGTCGCTACTCGAAAGGGAAGAAGTGGTTCGCGTGGAAGGAAACTGTGCGCAGCCGACAGGCAGGAAACAGCAGACACGCGGCATACGACGGCCGACGACGGTGCGTCATCAGCGGAGTCGCCCGATCATTAATTACGGGGACGCGCCTCATGTCGCTTTTGTTCGTGCCACAATAGCCCCCACGGCTTTAAAAGCCGGGTCCCGCCCGCGATTAATCAAGGCGTCTTCATCGCGTCCGTGATTGGCACCGGCCATAATGCGCGGCTGTTGCGCTGCCCTCACATCTGCGCCCCGCGCTCGTTTCCCCACTCCCATCCCCACCCCCTCCCGCCTCACGCTGGTTCCTGCTGCGGCCGCAGCCTCTTGCACGGCCGCGCTGCCAAACTGGACCTCCGTAAAGGCGGCTCCACACGTTCGTTATTCGGCGAGTAACCGCTCGCCGAATCCCGAGAAGTGTGGATGAGTTGCTTGCTATTTGCCGAGCGACGAACATTCGGTGTTCGCTCTACCCATCGCGTGTCGATCTTTTGGACACATTAAAAGGAGCGAACATTCGCCGAGCATGTCACCTACTCGCAATTGGGCGAGCACTAGCTCGCTGCTCAGCGAATGTCGTCTTAGGGTTAAACTAAGCGCGCAGGTGCGCAAGGATGCCTCCGGCTTACTGGGCACACGCACGCAACGGAGCTCTGTAAATAACTGGCACCAGTACAATTCATGTTGACTGAGCTTGGCCAGATATATTGCGAGCATGATGATGCTGCTTACTTTTTTTATTTTAAAAAATGTCATTTTGGAACAGAAAAGGTTTTATTCTAAGCAAAGAGGTTCATTTCCAACGAAAATACTGGCTGCAATAAACGCTTACGGGCTGCAATAGTGGCACATCAGAAGAAAATTGAATTTTCAGTTAATACACTCTCCATAATTGCAGATTGGCCTACCTACCGGCAGCAACCGTGGCATATGATACAGTATCCCACCAACACATGGCAAAAGTGTGTATGCAAGAATGAAGGTGAAATATTCAAACTCTTTTACCTCATCTAATTAGTCGTGTCAGTTTTACATCCCACGTACGAAATGGTTTACTTGAAGTAGTCTTGAAAACAACCAGTAAAATTTGTTCGTGCTAGCACAAAAGTCTGTTGTAGTACTTTCTGCAATTAACTAATAACGATTTTTGAGATTCTTCACTTCTTTTGTGGGGTTACAATCTAATTTTCCAATGTGTACAAATTCTTCAAGGTTATTATTATTAGCAAGTCTAGTAAAATCGAAAATCTCTGTTTTGTGACAAATGTTTCTCTTCCAATTTGCATGTAATGTCAAATTAAGGAACAAAGTTCTGAAGTACTTTTCTGTCATAACCTCAAATGCAGTTCTTAGTTTTAATTCTCCATTTTTAAGAATCAGTCCTATTGGCTTATGAATATTTTTTCAATAATAACACAGTTCATAAATAATAAAATTTCTTTCTACCTATTAATCCAACATTCTCTCGTAAAGAAAAGAAAAAAGAAAAAGGAAAACCAAGGAAACCACTCATCAGAACAATTGGCCTACAAATTTTATTTAAGTGGAAGCCACGTAGTCATCGATGTTTAACACTTCAAGTAAGTTTGTAGGACCTGGTAAGTAGTTGTAACGGAACCCGCGACATCTCAATTAACGGTACACTATCACTGTAAGGCATAGGTTTTACGATCTCTACTACCGGTGTTGGTGCGCTTTGTGTTACTTTATATAGCTTCTGAAACTTGAAATATGAAGTTCAAATGCACTACATTGTCTTTATTATGATTAACGTTACAGTTTTAACTAAACAATGATGGCGTTCGGTGGTAACTGTATCTGGCCACTGTGATTCGACCGAAAATACCCACGATGAGCCAACGTTTTGCGGTTAAACTGGTTCACAAGGTCTTCTCTTCTGTATTTGCAGAGTCATTAGCAGCCAATCTCTGTTGCCTTCCTGCTAGCGAAGCCAAGCCGATCCCCACCGCAAGCGATCCTCGCCGCTTGCATCGGGTATCTTCAGCGCCTGGCGAGTGGGTCGCTCGCTTGAGAGACACGACCCATGATGCTGGATTGGGAATCAACCACCGTCGTGGCGCCTTTCTTACACTGGATATCTTCAATGTCTTCGTTTCATATCTATAGTTTGCTCATCTGCTTTTTAATATTTATTTATATTTATTCATCTATCCTATGAATTATATTTTATTTTATCTATTCTATTTTATTTCAACTTACGATACTTATTATATATTTCGTATGATAGTGTATGTCCTTTTAAAAATTATTTCATGCTACGTTTTTTTTATTTTACTAAACATTTTATTTAAGTTCATTATCAGTTATTTCCTTTCGCAAATTTGTTATTTCAAATATTGTTTCTTTATAATTGCAAATATTTGCAATTTCTTCTTGAATTTGTTCAATTTGTTTACAAAAAATTACAAATTATATTTTTCGATTGTACAAATTTTAATTGCGATATTTTTCTTATTTTTGTAGCACTAAAGACGGCCATAATCCAGCCGAAAAAGCTTTATGCTGAAATAAACGTACATAACAAAAATACGCCTTGTAATTACTTTTATAATGACCCTAATGACAGAAACCCTATAGCATTTCTCAGTTTAACGTCTCACTTTACTCGAAATCCTGTAACAATAAATTACATTTTTTGAGAGGTTGTTCAATTTGAGTACTTGTTCAATTTGAGTTTCAAACTTTCGAACTAAAACGACAAGTATACTGTAAAAAGAACTTACCTCAGTTCCCAACTGTTTCTGTTTTCCAGTCTCAACCACAAGATACTTTCAAATCTAGTTGGGAAACTGAGAAGACCAGCTAGCTCGTATGTCACTCGCCGACAAAAGGATGAGTGGATATTGAGACGTTCCTTAAGGTTACAGGCCTTGACTTTGCATCTGGTCGTTCGTGAGGATTATGTTTCTCGTACAAACTCATCAGGTTCTCGCAAACCATTTTCTTTCTGAATGACACGACCATCATTATGGAGAGCCTTTCTCTATTATTCTCCATTACTTCTTCCGTGGGGGTTTCTGCATTATTCCTTCCACACGTGTGGTTACCTCACGCTTTGCGTTATTACTCTGCTGAAGGTTTTTACGTGGAATAGACAAATAAGATTAGATCTTTTCTCAAAAGACAAACATACTTTCTAACCCTAAACAAAATGTTAGAATTTTGCATGAATCGAGGTACTGAATGTACAAATGTATAACCGGTTTTCTAAACGACGTGCTACTTTAAAGACTCGTGCTCACACAAAAAGAGTGACAAAAGGGGAAAAAAGATAGTACAATTGCATTATTCAAGATAATGAATGAAAGTAATGCATCTTCTTAACCGACATCAAAACGATTATCCAAGAAAGTTGTGACGCATATTTTTACTTTCTCACTTTTACGAAGGTATTTTGTGAGAAGAGAAAGTTATGTAATCATCCGCCGAAAATCGGCGATTTTTCGGCAAAAAAACGCTTACTGCCGAGCCCTGGTAAAGAAAAAGAGGAAAGATCATGTTGCTAAATATAGGGAGAATTACTCAACAAGTGATGTAGCCAGAATGCATGATTTGTGAGTCCTTGGTACCGAAAAATCCGTCCGTCTGCTTAAACTGACCTTCATCCGATTTCTTCAGAATGGATTTTGTTCAATCGATCTGAATTAACTCGGGGCTTTCGAAGTTTCAACAGGATATTTTGATCTTTGAGGGTATTTTATATGAACCCTCAAAAACATATTCAAACTTTTCTAAAAAATGGCGCCAAATTTTTTGATCAAACTTTGCCTTCGGATAGCGTAAAGGACGCTTAAGAGAATGGTGCAGGACTCGTGTTCGTTGATATCCCAGATTTGTAATAAATTGCATAGGTGCAATATTTTTGGGCGTCTTCTTACAACAAAATGTTCATGTTTAATTTTTCAATGAAAGCATTTTTAATGGACACTTTTTTTGAATTGATGGAAGTGTTTCATCAAATTATATCAGTGAAGTATTCATTAGTCAAATGAAACTCTCTATACTTTCGTCTTTTTTGCATTATTCCCGAAAGTACTAATAATTTTAGAAAAATGGAGCAGGAGAAATGAAGGTTGGTTGATACCAGATTTTTCAACCACTTCAAGTAACACTTGCGCTACTCATTAAATCTTTTCAACAAGAATTACACATGTTCGTTATATCAAAGACCCGCGGTTTGTCACTCGTCAATGTCATTGTGTGATTGAAATGTCACTAGACTAGCGATCACTACTAGAGCGCAATATCTGATTTTGGCGACTGTACTCCCAGACGCCTTATCTCTTATCAACAACGAATAAAATGTTCGCGCATCTAAATCGCATATGTATCAGTACGTACTGGGATGAGAAGATTCATCCCTTTTAATTGAAGGAATATATTTGCGAGATGCTGCATTGGTTAAAATTGTTACTTCTGAACCGTATATAAGTGCATGAAAATGTACGAGTGCACCAGTCTTTTTGGTGTCTGAGCCTATGAGTGTACTTTTAATGATATAGTGGATGGTTCTGGATCGTACATGACTTACTTTAAAACATTCTTTCTTCTTTCTTTAAAACATCTTTACTTTGCTTTGGGTAATTAGAGCTTTACTATTGACTATAAGCGGTAAAATTAAATTTAAATAAATATTAAATATCGTTTATAAAAGAAAGAGCCTAATGAAAATATTCCTTCTTGTAATGACACACCCGGGAACAGCTACACTATTTTACTTTGTCATTCTTTGTTTTTTTACATCCAACATCCCCACCATCTCCTTGTGAACGAAACTAACAATGCGAACGGCGCGAGAGGAACGCACAACCTCACAAAACATAAAAAAAATAAAAAGACAGACATATTTTGCAGTCGATCAATTTTTCAGTATCAAGGACCCACACGAAACATGGATTTCTGCTACATCATGTGTTAGATAGAAGACTTTTTACTGTATTTAGCAACTGGATTTATCCCCATTTTCATTACCAGGGCCCGGAAATAAGAGTTTTCTGCTGAAATTTTGCAATTTTCTCGCGCACGATGACATAACTCTCTCTTCTTACAAAGTGTCTTTGAGAGGGCGAGAAAGTAAAAATGCACGCGCTCCACGGAATGACAGACTGCTTACTCGAGGAAGACGGATCAGATAGCTCGAAGTGGGACAGATCTGCTATGGGGCTCCTAAAGTGAAGACAGAAAGGATATGAGAGTTGTGGAAGTGAATCTTTTGAAACAACTACAGAAGTCAGCAAACGGGTGAGGGGAAGGCAGTTCTGGCGTGTGTGACGGAGATAAAAATAGCAAGCACGTACTGATGCGTTAATATCTGATATTACAAATCGATCTACTAAACAGAAACCAAAGTAAAGGGGACGAATAGATGACTGAGTCGTCAATAGAATCACATCTCAGTTAACATAATAAAATACTTTCATTTCCATTTGAAATACACACTTTCTTTCAAATTATATTCATCTAAAAATATCGACCAATTGGCGAGCTTTGTTCTATACATTCCTAATAAGTATTTCATAAAAATAGAGAATCTTTTGATAGTCCCTACAGAATTTTATTCTGACTCTCCCAGCGGTAAAAAGGTCGTCTTATTTTTGAAATATACTTTCACTTGAATATTCGAGTCAATTTTAAACAAATGCTTGTAAACTACAGAGATTCTGAAAGCCCAGCGTTCGACCCGAGTGGCCTCCTGGGTCCCACTTCTGGTAGAGCCTGCCCATGCACGTATGGAAATGGGCAGGGCGGGGCGGGGCAGGGCCGGGCATGGCGCGACGGCGAGGGGGCGGGGCGGGAAGGGACGCAACAAGGACGTGACGATGAATAGAAAAGCGAAGCGGCGCTGTGGCTCGCATATCGGAGGCGGCGGAGGCGGCGGAGAAGGCGGTGGAGGAGGCGGAGGCGACGGAGGCGGCGGCGGAGACGGAGGCAGCGGAGGCGGAGGCGGCGGAGGCGGAGGCGGAGGCGGCGGAGGCGGCGGAGCCGGCGGCGAACGCGGCGGACGCGGCGGAGGAGGTGGAGGAGGCGGAGGCGGCGGAGGAGGCGGAGGAGGCGGAGGAGGTGGAGGAGGCGGAGGAGGCGGAGGAGGTGGAGGAGGCGGAGGAGGTGGAGGAGGCAGAGGAGGCCGCCGCCGCGTGCGGCAGGTGCGTTGGTTATTGATCTCACCCGAACGACAGTGAATGAAGTTCTCTCGCCCGCAGATATTGATTGCCCCAAGCGCTCGCGCCCACTTCCCTCCCGCCCCCCTCCATCCCCCCTCCCCCCACCCTCGAGGCGCCGCGCCGGCTCGCGCTTAACAGGTGGATTTCCCTGCCGTCGCCAGTCTCCCCCCACGCTCACCTGCAGTCAACTGCGTTTACCCCGCCAACCTCTAACCATACCAACTGCCGTTCATTTGGTATCGGTATTCTCAGAGATGGCTCACGGCAACAACTGATGTCACTGTAGACCGTCTGACAGGGAGGTCCTAGGTTCGAGCACCGACGATGGCAGGATTTTCAACACTAGCTTGTCAGCTAGGTCAGTCACTTTCTGGAGGAGAATTCTAGCGACCGGCTGCTCCGAAGTGTTCCGTGGTTTCTCCGAGCAACACCAGACGAATGCCGAAACAGTAACCTAACAAACGGGCCACGGACCGCGCGCGATCTTTCCTTCCTCTTCCATGTTTTCCTCACACACTTACATTAACATGCACTAACAGTACCACAGCTAAGCGACGGTAGGTCGGCGCCGGATCTCGCCATACAGCGGGGGAAGATTACCGCCACATCCCGAGGAAAAACACTTATGGGACCAATGACCTCAGTGGTTAGGTGCCCGAAATCACTAACAACCAACTATCTAAGCATTCCAATTGTCATTCATTTACTCTCGGCATTCTCCATCCAGTATAGGGAGATTACTCTAAAGTGGGACCGCTTTGGCAGCTAGTGCTCTAATATAAATACAAGTTACGTCTACTTATTTTGTCACTACGTTCGTTTACAGTTTGCTCAATTTTAAATGACTTCATTACTATCTCTGCAATGACATCACCCTGAATGACGTTCATTTGTTTCCCGATCTCTCAAAGTTATCTCTTCTTAGAGTAATTCCTCTATACCATAGGAATCGGTGCAGCTAAAGCGACGTTTTAACAGGCACGCACCCAAGGTCATCGAAGATCCCACCAGAGAGTTTTCCATTCTCTCTTTTCTAATTAAGGTAGAGCTAGTTTCATCGTTTAGCGCATTTATTATCATTACCTTTCTTAACTATAATGATAAGTTCCACGCTTCTCGGATGTTCACAAAAAATGTGCACGTGTGCACTACGCAACGATTTTACTATACGTTGATGTAATGATCAGTTGAGCTATCACAACATAGAAAATGTTGGACAAATTATTCAAAACACGAACCCCCTGTGGTGGCTCAGGGAATTATTTGATACCTCTGTCCGGGAGGTACTAAGGTTCGACTCACGTCAGCGCACCGCGGTGGCAGGATTTTAGACACCAGCTACATAGCTTGGTGAGATTCAGCCGCTCTCTGGAGGAGAATTCTACCGGTCGTCTCCTCTAACCAGTCGTTTCTCCAATGAACACCAGGCGAGTGCCGGAGCAGTACGCTGACAAAAGGGTCATGGTTCGCGCGCGATCTTTCCTTCCTCTTCCTTGTCCTATTCTTACCCCTCACTTATGCTTACTCTTATATTCACTATACGTTTGCCGGGAGTCCACCCGGGAGTGTAGAGCTGGTCCCGGCTGGGCTATTACCTCTTTAAGGAAAACCCTGCTAGCCGATGATAGGACGGCGCCGGATCTCGCCATCCAGTGGGAGAGGATCACCGCCACTTCCCGCCATACAAACATGCACTACAGTCACACGACTAATGTCCATAGCAGTTGACGCGCCCGCGAAGAATCAGTCCATCAATCGTTAAAAAATGGACGTACCCGATATGTGTCCTCAAAATAACCGCAAGTATAGAAAATGTTAAAAAATTTATGCAGTTGCCATGCCATAAAATATGAAAATATTTTAACACAAACTTGCAGAAAATGATTGTAATTGGGAATGGAATAATCTATTAAGGGAAAGCAGATCCATCAAAGACGTGATGAAATTCTGGTCAAAACAAATTCATAAGTTATTTTACTTTGGCAAAATGTTCAGTGCAAAACTAAATCACAAAAAAATGTCCGTGCATTTCTTTTATGCTTTCTCCTCATTCTGTGCTTCTCCTATTCTGCGATGAATGGTGCGATATTAATCGAATAAACCAACGAAGTTGAAGTGTGAAAAATGGCGAGCTGTAGTAGGTTAACAGGTGCATTTCTCTGTCGTCGCCGTTACTATAGTCGTCATCATCTTGAATCATGTTTACCTGCTGTCCACAACGTATGTTTACTTCTAAAATATTCGGCAAAAGTATTCTTTTAACGGAATTCCGAATTACGTAAATACAAACACATTTTTTGAGTAGTTATAAGCAACATAATAGTAAGAGTTTTTGAAAAATAAAATTAATAAAAATGAAAAGCTAAGGATATACAGGAAGGGGTTTTCAGTATTTTGGTATATATTTAATTGAAAAATAAGAAAATAGTTGAAAATATTACTTAGAAAATTATTGAGGATGTGGTAGGTCTTTAGATTATCTAGATTTCATACATTGGAAATATTCGTGTGGTCGACGAAGATATTGAAGAATAAAAACTAGATAAAAGTATAAGAATCCTTGTTATTAAGGTACTTTTAAAAATACTTTTAAACTCTTAAAACTTAAACTTCGCTCGCTCTTACGAACCACGATGCTTTCAAAATTTGTGTTAAAAATTTGGTTACAATCACTTTAAATTTTCGAAAGCGATTGCCTTGGCAACAGAGTCAGGCCAATCGCCGTTTATTAAGCCTCGGTATTTTGTATCAATATCATAGGAATGAGAGCCGCTATCGCAATGTCACTGTAACAAATGTATGTAGTCCATTCGTTTTTCTCAAGACAATTTATTCACATTATATTTATAAGGAATTCAAAAACTAAGGAATTAATAACTTGAGAAGTATCAATGGAATTAATCAGATTTTAAAGAACTGTGTAGCTTTTTTCTATTGTAGATGGCGGATCTGTGATCTTTGCGTAAATCATAGTAAAGTAGAGCTTATTTTCTATTGACAAATTGTGCCACTTGGGGCTATACAACTAACATCTAACTACCCCCTATTCGTGTTAGACCTACGGTTTTGAGTTGACAGTCCAACATCATTGTGATTGACTTCTTAACATATTTTACCATATTATATATATATATATATATATATATATATATATATATATATATATATATATATATATATATATCCGAAGTCAAGATTAAGTAGAAAATCTTCATAACGATTGATTTTATTAATACAGAAATACAACAAAATATATTAACAGCACGAACAGAAAATTTCAATATCATTATTTATCCCTAAAAAATAAATTATTTTCGAATGTTTGCTTCAATCATTTTCATTAGTAATTACTCTATATCCTTCTCCAGAGTTCGTGCTCTCTCTTTCCTTGAGTCTGCCTTGTCCTCTGTGCCTAAGAATCGTAATGAAGTCTCGACACCTTTCAATGTCTCGCGCTGATGGAACACAGTACCACTCTCAGGTACCTCCCTCACTCAAGGCCCTTTTACTCGCCTAAATACGAAATGCTTTCGGTGGCAGGATGGCGCAAGCGACGAATGAAATCGATCGTTTTTCCGAGCGGCACAGCGGATATCGCCTGGCTCTGGCAGTCGCGTGCTTCCTGTCGCATACATCGCGCTTATCCCGCGGCATATCGAGTAACATCAATACTGAAACTGAAGCAAGCAATCGCGCGTTTCCGCCGCCAGTACCCCTACGGCCTTAGTTTCCGCAGTGAAAATGGGTGCCATAAGGTCGTCAGTAAGGTGCCCATTCCAAGTTCGGAAACCTTTACCTCAGGAGAGACTTCTTCGATTATAACGTTTAGCCAACAATATTTTTTCAAGTAACCTAGTGTTGTAATTTTTAGCTCTGAAGCTATGTATTATTTTCAAGAAGGGATTCAATTTCCGGGACGTTGTATTTGCTACGTTCACTATAACCGAGGTTGAGCTTCACAGGATATACCAACTATCCCAAAGGAAATATCTGCACAATATAATCGAGAAAATAACCCTTTATTGACGTCTGAATTGGCAATAAACCAAAACACTACGTATTTGCAAACAGAGAATATGGTAGTCATGTTTATAATAGTGGAAATCAAACGTCAATATTATGATGTACATTTGAGGACTCTCACGTGTTTGAGATTAAAAGGGACAATAAATACATTGAGCACCAGGCTAGTGTTTAGAAACAGTCGTAACATGGGACGATTTGTATTTCAGAATATAGATTTTTCTTACATTTTGTCAAATGATATGGCCAAGCGAAAGTGAATGAACAATAGTAACATGTTTCAATACCAGTTATGAATTGTTTTAATTACCAGGTATGATCCAAGATAAATCTCTATCAGGAAACGAGGGAGATCATGACAAAAGTTATTACAAAATTTGAAAATAGATGAAATAGGAAAGTGTCATTTTGTCAGGGAGCTTTTTTTTTACGAGAACGAAGCCAGAGACGATAGGCGACACATGTCGGTACGAAGCGAGTCTCGATAAGACGCGTGTCACATTGAAGTTATATTCCGAGTGGATAATAAAAGAGGTCTTGGTTGCCGACATTACGAAGAAGTTAAATAATTCTGCATGCAGTGATATTTATTGATTCGTGAAATTACTTTGCTGGGAGTATAAAATTAAATTTCATTTTTTAAAATTGCTTTATTCTTATTCAGAGACAAGCTTTACTGAATATAACAACTTGGAAATAAAACGCGTAGCTAACGAGAGCAGAAGTCGCTATAGAAATGTCCCCTCAAGCTAATCCTGATTTGTGAAAATAGTTTGATAATAGAATTATAATTAGATTTTAGTAATTTACGATATGTGTCGTAAACCATCTGATTACAATACGAGATTGGAAAATTGCCAAACAAGGCTGTTACGCCACACGATATTCGTACATTTAATCCACTTTGTAAAAATTTGTTAGATTTAAGGTGAAATTTCGTTCTATGCCTTCAATTAGTATTCACATTTTTTTCTCCCGTAAGTGTCGGCACTGTTCTCAACAAAGGGAATAAATTGAAATACACTTGCAGTATACTTTTCGACGTGAGGGAATATAGTTAGAAATAACAGTAAATGCTGCTTTAGAAACATTGTTACCCAATAAATCAAGAAAGAAATATGAGTGTAAGTATTTAATTTTTACAGATTGGGGTGGAAAAACACGTTAATTCCTCACGTTTCGATTGCTTACTTTTCTGGCAAGTCAGAGAAGGAGAAACCAACACCTCAGCTGTTCGAGTTCATGTCTTCTTGGCTGGCCGGGTGAGTCCGCGTTGTTGGCAGAGAGGCCGACTTTTCGCCTGCCATGTCGCAGGCTTCCTCAGGACAATCACACCGCGGTGCAGCGCGACCGGTATTATACTCGTATATCGGTATTATATACCGGGCAACCAAGAAAGCATTGATATCAGTAAGTTACTCAGTTATTAGCGTTTGTAAAGGGGAAAAGTATAGGATACAAGCCGAAGTCCAAAATATGTTCAAATAAAGTGTGGCAAAGTATGTCATTACTTTACCACCCTAGTGTGGCAATGAAGTACATTACTAGGGCGGTAAAGTACTTCAGTACGAAACTGATTATAATGACATAATGTTTCGCTTGACCTAACCAAAGTGGATAAAGGAATTTAGATTTTTATATTTTTTTTTTTTTTTTGTATATTGTAAAATGCGCGATTTAGTAAATGTGTTGGTGTATGTGGTCATTTAAATTCACGGTTCAGAAGTTGAATTTAGAAAGATTTCTGGTGGGTTCGATAATATCAAGAGGACTGAACTTCCAACACGATTCCATCGTCGCAAATTTCGGTTCATCGGAATGTAAGCTTCTCAAAAATTATGGACTTGCAATGAATAATGTCGTAAAAAAATTTCATAACATTGAAATTTTTTAATAAAGGATTTATGAAGTTGAACAAAATTTATTTCGAACAAAGGCACTTAAAAATCATGTAATGGCTCGATAAAATTTGAAGTGAATAATTTAAGGCTGGTATCAAAAGTAATGTAAACTTGTTAACGTTGTACTACATATCACATTAAACATTTCATTTTTGGCGAACATTTTCCAACAATAAGAATGAAACAAATGAACTCCTTTCTCTATTGAAAGTTAGTGACATGTCAAAAATTTGAAAAGATTACTTGAAAGTTTCAATTTATATTGAAAAGGTTGATAATTTTCCAATTTAATCCCACAAACCAATCTTTTCTGATAGCATAAATTCTCAGAAAGATTCGAGACTGTACTAGATGTTTCGTCAACCCGCGTAAGTATAGTTAAGATAATGTACTAAGTATATTGATTAGTCGGACATTGACAAGCATGAGTGATTTATTTAATATATAGGACATGAATTAAACATTTCAAAATCATTTTAGTAACGCTAAATGCGGTACTGAACTAAACGTTTCAATATATTATTCTTCCTAAAGCAGTATTTATGACCAGTTTCAATAAGTAAGAATGAAAGATGAAATGAAAACAGTGCGATACCAAAACAATTTTATCTCATTTCAACTCTCACAAGAGTTTGGTCATATCTGAATGCATCGTATTCTCGACTTCTTTTACCATCATACAAATTCTTCATTGCCCAAATTTTGTAACTTTTCGATATTTCTTTTATTTTGACAAGGTTTCTCAAGATGATTTTTTAAACTTGCAGATTCATTTGTTATTCACTTATTTTTCAATTTTCATCCATTTTTAATTACATTTTCTTTATTTGTTTTCATTCTTATTATTAGAGACTGATAAGCTAAAGAAACAACTTAAAATTAGGGTTTTTGAAAAAAGAAGTTGTCATATTAAGAACCAATAGACGTCATATTTCCACTAACAATGAAAAACTAATCGAAGTAAATAGGATGAAAAACATAAACAGGGGAAAAACTATTTTTTTACTGTGCTTAACGATTCGTTTCTATTTAAATTAAAGTTCTGATTTAAAAGTTAGCTTTGTTATTACAAAATTTATCATATTTTTCGGTATGTTCTGCACAAGCCTGTCTAACTGCAATATCGATTTGGCGATTTTTATGTAATTTCACAATCACTTTTTATGAAACATTAAATTGAAATTAGTGTATACAGATAGTCCAGTTTATAAATAGACTCATTTAAATGTAGATGGTTCTCGCATCGTAACATAACTCTTTCTTGTAATAGTTTAGTGTTAATAATAATAATAATAATAATAATAATAATAATAATAATAATAATAATAATAATAATAATAATAATAACCGTTGAACCTCCATGAACGAAATTGTGAATTAAACATCTATATCCATCAGTCAAACTTTAATGAATGGAAACAACATAAAATTCATGGAAGATACCCAAAACTCTTGTTTCGAGATGATGTAGACAGACGTTCCTCGGTGGAGTGGCTTTTGGAGAAACAAATACAACCTGAAACCGAGGGTTTTATAATGTCAATTCAAGACAAAGTCATCAAGACAAGAAAACTATCGAAAGCATTGTTTAAAAGAAGATGTAGTGGATAAATGAATTAAGTGTGGAGCTGAAGGAGAAACTATAAAACACATCAGAGCTGCATGCTCTTCCCTCTCAGACAGTACTTATTGGGAAGACATAATAAAGTTGCACAGAACAATCACAAAAGAGCATAATGTATTGGATGAATCGACACCGCCATTCTATAAGTACACACTTGCTCCAGTTCTGGCAACAAGTTCCATCCTTTTGTACTGGGACAGACCAGTTCTAACAGATCGTACTGTCGATCACAATAGGCCAGATATTCTCCTTATATATAAAAAGAAGAAAGAAGGAGTAATAATAGACATCGCAGTACCATTATCCCACAACATCAAACAGAAAGAAATAGAAAACATTTCGAAATATGAAAACTTATCTTATGAACTAAGACATATTTGGAAATTAAATGCTACCAAAACAAACACACTCGTGTTATCGGCGGAAGGCCTCGTCAGTAAAAACTTCCTAAAAAACTTAATATAACTTAAACTACCCAAAAACGTAATGAACATGGGTCAGCACACAGTTTATTGCAAACAGCCCAGATCATACGAAAATATTTATCTTGAGTCCAGATACAAGATGTTCTCTTTCTGAGACCGAACCTGTCCCCAAAACAACATCTTTACCAGCGCAGCTTTACCTGCGAAAATAGCTGAGAAAAATAGAATAATAGTAAGAATAATAAAAATAATAAGAATATGAATAACAATAATAAACGTAATGAAACAAAGAAGCTACATACTTATATGATAAATTAAAAGGAACTTTTACATTTTCATTTTGGTTATTTCATTGTAAATGAAATGATAAGTAATAATTCTTTGAAATTCAAATTTACTGCTACTAATTGATAGTGAAGTCTAATCTTTGAAAAAAATCTATATATTTAAAAAAATAAGGTATTCTGCCATGGCTTCGTTTAGAGCTTCTACTGAACCGATTGTAGAATTTTTTCCTTTAAATGAAAGAATGTGATCCCTAGATGTGTTATCAGATATTGTTTGTGTTGATTCACCAACATTTACGGTGTAAATTAATTAATTAAATCATTCTTTAATAGTATGCTTATCAATAGTCAATTGTTTTCTTCCAAAGGGTGGCTGTTTGAAATATATATATATATATATATGAGTCTATAGATGTGCGTCCCCGCCGCTTCATGGTGGCGCTGCTTTTTGTTTTGATTCTTGAGATTTGTTCACAATTCGTCAAGGTTTTGTTTCAGTGTAATAATTGCATTGTGAAGATGACAGTTTGCATATACATATTTGCTTTTGTAGTGTATTTTGTAGAGAACATTCGGACAGTGGGTTTTGTGCGGTTGTAGTGAAGTTGTTTACAGGTTATGTCGAATTCCGAATGGTTGCCCACGCGCCCCAAAAGACTCAAACGCACTACATTGACTGGGAGCAGGGAAAGAGAAAGTCAGCGTATGTGTCGTGATAGTGAGGTCATTTCGATTTCTGTTGGGTTATTGTCTAAGAAATGCCAGTTTTGTTCTAGTTTGTACTTCCCATGTCAGAGAAATTCTGTAAATGAGTTTACTGTGTGTTGCTTACATGGGAAAATAAGTTTACCTTCGAGCAATATGCCAGAAGAAATCAAACAGTTGTTTATAGGAGATTATGACACATCAAAAACCTTTAGAAATAATATCCGTCAGTATAATAGTGGTCTTTCTTTTGTGTAATTTGGTGCCGATATTGCATTGCCACCTGGTCATGGGCCATACGTGTTCAACATTTTGTGAACTCCACATCACAGAATATCTTCGTTATACCCTGAAGATTCAAACAATGCAACATTGTGAACATTAGTCTGGGCACAGTATTTTACATTTATCTTAGATCACACCGTCATATTTTGACGGGTTCTCACTAGTGAATGTTTAAAGTACGTGTAGTATTCAATATATCATTAAAGAATACTCGCAGGTATGGACAGAAAAATGAATGATGTTCGCTTACTCTCTTAACATTTTCAGGCGCGGACCTTGACGGGCTAAAAAGTAAAATGTAAATGTAACCGATGCGATACCTAGCCTACATTTTTCTTCAATTAAAAGAATAAATCTTCTATGTCCAGTACACATGATTTAGAAGCGCAACATTTCTGTTCGACATTGTCAAGAGACCCGACGTCTGCTCATTCGGATATTACATTCCAGAAGTGACAGCTAACGGTGCTTTAATCTCACTGTGACATTGAGGAGTGACAAACAGCCGGTCTTCGGTATAACGAACGTATTCAATTTTTGTTACAAAGATTTATAGGAGAAGGAGCGTAACTTTTCAACTAATTAATTAGGGTCTCATAAATCTGATAACAAAATATCCGAATTTCTCGAGTCTCCCATTCTCAACAGTTACTATTCAACATTTCAGCAATACAAGAAGCGAAGAAACTATAAAACGTTTCATTTGACAAATAAGGACGCCACCAATGGCATTTCATAAAACCCTCTCACTAATTAAGCTTCCATTCAAAAAGATTCATTCCTTGTATACGTTGCTCTAGTTTCTCGGCATTGAACGTGAATCGATTAATGGCTTTCTAGCTTTGAGAAACCATACTTCTGTAGAAGGAGGAACTATTAACTAAGTCAAGACTCAGAGAACAAGATTAGACCTATAGAACGAGATATTGCACCCTAAATTTTTCTTCAGCTCCAAACTCTCGAAGCACACATGTGCTCCTTTGCACACTCTGTTGAATGATGAATAAAAGATAGCTTCGAGCATTGTTCACATCTGACAACAAGCAACGTTCTCTCTCAATTATTAGAAACTGTTTCCTTTCACAAACTACCTACAGAGGGGATCTGAGACTGCCGAAGTCAAAATAACTCATTCGCTCCTTTTGCATAGATAGAAATGACAGCTCAAGAAAACGTGAGCGGGTTATACACACTAATTGTACAAATTTCCACCTTTGGATCTTCGATGGTAATTACACCAGTTGACAATATCACTTCACTTCATGTTGAAGAATTGATAGGGTGATGTGAACCTCTCGCGGTTGTTAGAGCTGTGGCTCATCAGGCAGGAACACTGTGTTTCTTGTTTTCTGCCCCGAAACGTAAATGTTCAGATGCCATGCGATGCCTTAAGCACCCATAAACATCATTACTTCTACCTGTTCGTCGAAATGTAGAAAGCACACAAAATTCTATATTTTAAGTATAACTATCGTATTAAAATATCAATATTATGTTTAAGCAGTGGTATCATTTTCACGCACACTACTTACATAAAAAAGAGAAAGTATTGAATGCAGCAGCGGAAAAGGCAATTTATCGGTAGAGAAACTCAAGGGTTCATGTTATCGAAAAAAATGGATGAATCTTGCTCCTATTTGTATTAAAGTATAAGTGTGTAAGAGTGTAACTCATTCCCTTACACGTAAAAATGATATTTTCACTTACAATCAGTTATAAAGAAAATTAAATGTTCAATATAAACTTCATCTGTACTCTATACTTCGGGTAAAATATTATAAACATGTCACGCAATGTAGTAACTTAAGAACACAAACAGAAAATACCCCAAATAAGGACGTCATTTCGAAAAAGGAGTTTCGTGCCATGTCAAGATGAAGTAGATAATCCAGAAAGTTATTGCTAAACGTTTTATAAGTCCGCCTCAAAGGCATGTTTATAGTACCTGTTCCGTTGGCAATAAATTCGCGTTATTCATCAACCCAAACTACTTAGTCCCATTTGTTTTATATATTTCAGTTGTACTGGCAAATACAGTTCTTGAAGAATGTCATCTGACATATTCCTCATAAGTTTTTCTAATTCATGCTTATAAGAATTTTGGTAACATAAATGTGATTTGAGGTTAAAAATAAAAGTGCGAGTATTATGGGTGGAAAAAAGTAAAAGTGGTTTAAAAATAG
Source organism: Teleogryllus occipitalis (assembly GCA_011170035.1). NCBI lineage: Eukaryota > Metazoa > Arthropoda > Insecta > Orthoptera > Gryllidae > Teleogryllus > Teleogryllus occipitalis. Next base: position 132,960 of record BLKR01001058.1, on the reverse strand, counting down.
ACTTATTGGTTCCAGTTTAGATGTAATATAAAGATAAAAAAATATTTTCTTTGCTAATTCTTCACTCATCCATTTCTTCTGTTTACATCTAATCCTGTTTTGAATTTATTATAAAAATTACAAACATATTACAGAAGAGGAAGCTTTTTCAATTCCTTTCCACAAAACCATTTGCTCGATACTATCCGTATTTTTAGATGAATCCTTCCGGAGTATTTTAGAATAATAGTAAAACAACTTTTTGTTACGGGGTTGGAGGTTCAAGACTTATATAAATTTTTTGAATTACTGTTCTGTCTTTTCAACATAACATGAATCAATTCTGTAGTGGCAGTTGATATTGCGGTAATCCATAATGATTATTAATTAATGATCATAGAAGTATTAACCACAAACTTTATTACGACATGAATTCAATTTAAAAAAAACTACCATATTGTGTTTCGGGAGTAATTTATCCCATCTTCACGTGCACGTCACTGACTTTTACCCCTTCGACAATGGGCTCGGATCCGTTAGATCGCGGAATTACCAGACGGTCACCCGACCACGAACCCGGGAAGTCTCGAATTGCTCTACTTCCATGGCTTCGCGGAGCGCAGTCAAGGAATTCGGATAGCGCCACCGGCCTTTCATTCAGCATGTATTTCAAAGACCGCTACGATGGTGTTCAAAAAATACTATAATTTCAAAATATCGGTGGTTATTGAAACTACTCGTAAATAACATTGGTATTTTGTGGATGTACTGAAATTGAAAAGGTTATTTCAAGTGACGCATCTGGATGAAACAATTTTTCAAGGACGGAAGGTATTCACATTTGTAGTTCAAGATGGGATTCAATGGTTTTCGGATACCGTTTGTATATGGTGCACGTAATTTTCGAGCATTTTATTTGGCAGTACAATGTAGAGCATTAGTGAATAGAATCATAAGAATATATTGTTATGTAAAAATATTTTAAAAATCAATCGAAAATGGATAAATGTGACTTCCAAAATTAGCTGAATTCCACGAATAGTCTGTCTTCAAACTAACTACCTTCAATTCCTGGAACACGAAAAGCGGGCTATTCACACCTCGTTCGAGCAGCCCCCGACCACTTGGCAGCCATTGTTTGCAGACTTGAGCACCTCTCACCACCTAGCCGTCGTGTTAAACCCATAGATTTGCAGCTATCAGTGTTTCGATGCACACAAAGCTCACAGCGGGCATTGTAGGCGCCGGCTCGTTATGCGGCCACGGAACCGCGGGGGCGGCGCGGGGGCGGCGCGGGGGCGGCGCGGGGGCGGCGCGGGGGCGGCGCGGGGGCGGCGCGGGGGCGGCGCGGGGGCGGCGCGGGGGCGGCGCAGGGGCGGCGCGGGGGCGGCGCGGGGGCGGCGCGGGGGCGGCGCGGGGGCGGCGCGGGGGCGGCGCGGGGGCGGCGCGGGGGCGGCGCGGGGGCGGCGCGGGGGCGGCGCGGGGGCGGCGCGGGGGCGGCGCGGGGGCGGCGCGGGGGCGGCGCGGGGGCGGCGCGGGGGCGGCGCGGGGGCGGCGCGGGGGCGGCGCGGGGGCGGCGCGGGGGCGGCGCGGGGCGGCGCGGGGGCGGCGCGGGGGCGGCGCGGGGGCGGCGCGGGGGCGGCGCGGGGGCGGCGCGGGGGCGGCGCGGGGGCGGCGCGGGGGCGGCGCGGGGGCGGCGCGGGGGCGGCGCGGGGGCGGCGCGGGGGCGGCGCGGGGGCGGCGCGGGGGCGGCGCGGGGGCGGCGCGGGGGCGGCGCGGGGGCGGCGCGGGGGCGGCGCGGGGGCGGCTCGTTCCCGTGGCTGCCGTCGTTGCTTCCATCTGAAGCTTTATTTGAATTTCCGCGTAAAATGTTAAAAAGTTGCTGAATCGAAATTCTAAATGTTTGATTGATATTTTTTATTTTTAAGGCCTTTTTAAGACGTATTTTTATATTTTTATTTTATTTTTACCGCGTGCACTCTGTTAACGTATATAAATAAATTAAAAAATTGACCTGTCTAGAACTATAATTCCACCGAGGTACTAATATCAGTTTTCCTCTTCCTTCAAAATTTATATACCAGAGATGTCCATGTCAAAGGTGGGTATTACGCTGAAATAAAAACTTTGTCAAAGATGTTTTACAAAAGAAAACAAGACTACGCAACGCAACATTTTTATAAAAGATTTGTTTTGTAAATTTAATCTGAAACGCTCAATTTTGATCGTATGTTTGGTAACATACCGATCGAGCAGTATTTGTGGAGTACTGCTGCAACCAAAGTTTTAATTGCAGAGTATGAGCAATTGGAATGTTTTGTTTCACGAGACTACAGATATAAAACCAAACGAATTGATGTTTATAACACAATTTCCCGGGTATTGGAAAATAAAGGGCATGTAATATGTCCAATTCATGAAGTTAATATTTTTTATCTTGAAAATCAGAGAACCTGCGAAGAAGAAGTGAGAAGACGGGAAGAAGAGAAAGGAAATTCAATGTAACTTCGCCCATCTTCAAATAATACAAGTACGTCTCCGGTTCTGCAGATTGCAGATTCCTTAATTAAAGCACAATTGAAAGCTTACGACGTACATGGTCTCACCCACAAATATTTCCTTTCTATCACTTTCTCTGAATTCACTGAACGTAGGGTAGTTATAATGGAGTACAAAGTAGCACAAACCAATAATTTGTGCGTCATCCACCTTGAATCGCAAGCAAAACTAAATAAAAATATTGGACGTAATGTAATACGTTTGTCAAGTTCAAAGATCTTCGACAAAGATATTTGTAGCCTTTCTGGGCAGCCGAAGTTGCTAAGGCTACAGGGCCATGGCCGCCTCGGCTCCAAGGGTTGCAGGTTCGAATCCCGCCCCAAGCGAGAATGCTTGTGTGTTCATGTTGTCCTTATGTGTTTCCTAACAGTTTCCCTAATGATAAAATTCACGGTGGTAACTAGGTGGTCAAGCAGTTAAAAAGCGACCGTAAATAAAAAAAAGTATATTTGTCAAACGTATTGTGATAAGTACTAGCCGCCTAAGAGCGTCGTCGTCGTGTTCCCTAGCTCCGCGTGGAAGCTTCGAGTAAGACCCGCTGTCGCGCCGCTGTTTCCTAGAACGCCCGCGGTTTGCTTTTTTCCCCGACTGCGCGAACGTAAACTAGGGTACAGGGACACTCGCAATGAAAACAACACAGATGTGAGGACATAAACAGGTACTTTAACATGGACGTACCATTTCAACGACTATGGACTGAATGTAAATGTTAACGTAAGCACAACCACTCATCGATATCTATACAATAAATATTCCAGACAAAAATTGTCAAACAATAGATCAACATTGACGCAAATACGCAAACATGCTTTGATGATAATTATTTCCATAAGCTCGACAAATGATTCTATGGAGCGTATAACGCATGACGATGTATGTTTTAAGTATGATATTTCAGAAAACGTTCAGTGTTCAGCGAAAACACAACTCCTTTGGGTTTTGCTGTGGTTCACGTTAGTGTGTGGTAGAAGTTATCATGATAATGTGGATGTGATAACTGGTATAGCTAGCGAACATTGCCGGTCACATTGTAAGTCTTTTTAGTTAATTTCTTAATCTCCAATTTCAAGTTCTACAAAATAAGTTCCTAAGAACAGTTGTTAATGCCCCTTGGTATTCAATCAACACCCAACTGCACAATGAATTTAACTTGGAACACATAGAACATTACATTACACATCTGGCCACCAAATTTTACTGTAACTTACTTCAAATCCCAGCCCTACCGTATTTCAAACCTGCTAAAAACCCCACATACCAAACAAGAATCGAAAACAAACTATCACATATTCTTGATCAAAATTGCTGATTTAAATCACACTGAGGACACGAAATGGGATTTCCTCCCGCTTTGTAATAGCATTTAAATTTTATATTGAATAAGTAAAACTGTAAATGCATAATGAATAGTAACATATATTAAACTAAGCAATATTCTTCAAGAATAATAAACTAATAAAAATCATAAGTATAAATTCCGTGGTGGGAGCTGATATATGGTGGTAACTAATAACTGACACTGATGAATGTTGTTTGTACAAAAAACTGTTTGAATTATATTTATATATTAAAAATATTCAGGCGGACATGTTTCGAGAATTTTTTACCGAAATCTTTTCCTTTCCCTTTTTACTGTCTCGCCTAAAAATGTACGTGGTAAAGAGAAGGTATTATAATCGTGCGGCGAAAATATGCGAATTTCCGACAGAAAATGTCAGTCTGTCTGTTTTCCTCTCGCTCTGTCAATTTGTCCGTCTCTCTCCCTCTGGAACTCTCAATCAGTCTGTGATCATAGTCCCTAACCGTTCAGCCGAGTCTCTCCTAAATAGATATTCACAGATCGATCTGAACGAAATCGAAGTTCTGGAAGTTTGAAACGGATATTTTAATTGGAGGGCGGGGTTACTTTACACAAAGCCTCAACATTTTCTCGAAAATGGCTCCACATTGTTTTATTAACACACTCTTCGAACGTCTTCGAATACGTAAAGAACGTTTATAGGAATGTTTAGCTTAGTTCTGATTTTCAAAGATCTGATTTTCGATGATATCACTGATTCTTTAAAAATTGCAGAAGTTGAAAAATTCAATTTTTTTGGCTTCTTCCTTCATCTTCAATTTTGAAGGAGAGATTATTTTCCTTTATTCATTTTTCCTCAATCTGTTTTTTAAAAGAAGATCTTGAAATTAAATCAATAAATTTTCGAAAATGTGAGTGGCTTTTGCAAACTTTTGCTTCAAACATAGACGATGAAAAAATTATCGACTTTCTTTTCCCATCTAACAAAAAAACGGTAAAAAGCTAGTGCTGTTCCTACTTTCGGCAAACTTCCTGTTTATATTAAAAAATCCAAGCAATTATCATTGCAAAATTACGAAATAATGATAGAGCTTTATTTTCGGTAAACTCTGATTTAAACAGATATTTGAAAAGGTCATATTCAATTTTTTTCAAAAACAAATACTTTCCAAAAACTTCTTGCTTGAATTTAATATAATTTATAAACAAACTTATTTCTAAAAAACGGCTCATTTTTTCATTCAATTTTTTCTTCGGAGTGAGCAAAGACTAGAGTGGCTACAAATGAAGCAGGACATATTTTCGCTGAACGCTCTAAATGTTTCGAAAATTGCAAAAGTTAGAAATAATGCGAGAAAAAATATACAGTTGCAGCACCACACATATGTTTATGTTTACATTATTGCTTACTAAATTCACTTTCACCATTCTGAATGGTCCTATCGACTAAGAAAGGAACAATCTTTTGGTTTCATTTTAAATTTCATTTTGAATAAGTCTTAATTTGACTGTAATAAAATTGGCTTACGGTAAAACTTTGCTTGTGTGTGTGTGTGAATAACGCTAACAGTTAATCATATTGATGCGCGCGATATCGCTACCATTTGTAGTATTTGAAATGTCTATTTTTCTTTTGGAGGGTACTTTACATGAAGCTTCAAAGACACTTCCAGAATTTTCTCAAAAGTGACTCCACATTTTTAGAATATTTTCAAAAGTCCAATTTTTATTTCTCTGATTTTTTTTAAAACTTGAAAATGTTTAATTTTTTCGACGTCTTCCTATATCTACAATATTAAAGATTGACATTTTGTCTTTAATGAATTTTTTTTCAAAATTAGATTTTAAATGAGATACTGATCAAATTTTCAAAATATGATTAGTCTTCAAGAGTAAATATTTTTCAAAAACTGCTTCTTTTTTTTCTTTTTTCTCGTGTAGTGCTAGTGCAAAGTTGCACACTTCTAAAAACGACGCAAGTTTGATTTTCGTTGTACTCCCTGAATTTTCAAAACCACAAAAGTTAAAAATAATGCACGAAAGTACGTATTATCTCTACTAGTTTCGTTTGTCTTTCGTAGAATATATTCTTGTTCGTTCCCACATCGCTCCTCTACCTATGGCTTCACAAAAAGTACGAACCTAGATAATGAAAGCCTTTTTTACTAGGAAAAGTGGCCTTAAACGACTTCAGATTTTGGTCTGGACGCTTTTGATGTTTAAATGAAGTCTCAAAAACAAATCACAGACTATTTAGTTATAAGAAATGCTCATGATTAATACTTTTGTATTTTTGTCGCAATTTACAACAGTTAAATAATTCCGTATTACTAAATTTTATTCATTTAACATCCATATTACATAAATCACTTTAACTGGTATGTATGCACTTTCGACGGATTAATTTGTTTCATACCTGCTTTTGATTTTTATTATTCGTGTGAAGGGAACTTTAAACAGAAGAAATACATATGTACAGCAAAAAATTAAAGAAAATATTTATTCCTTTTTACATTTCAGGAATTTTCTTTTGAAATGCACAAAGTAAAATATAATAAGAACATCGTAACTGTCATGCTATCAAGCGTATAGAATTATAGTACGCGCGTCTACGGACTACTCGTACATAAGACAGGCGAATACTTGTAGTCCATTCGTTTTCTGTAATGCAATCTGTCCTACGTCTCTGATGTTTGGTTGACCTTGGCCAATGCACTCGAGTGTGTAACTGCAGTGCCTGTTTCATTAACTCTTTTCCCAGACACGGCGTAACTCAAGTCAGATGGTAAATTTCATGATCTAAGGATGAGCCGCATGCATACACATAGAGGGAAGGTAAGTGCAAGGAACATACCAGAAAAAGCTTTTTAAGTTCAGAAATCGAGTTGGGAGTGGCTGGAAGAGGGACTTTTGTTAAACGAATATATTCTTGTGCAATTATTGGGTAATTTGTACGTTCTGAAGACTTCATCAATTAAGTTTGTCTTGGTTGTCTGTCTTTGTTCAACTCTGATATTTACTAAAAGTTAATCGAATAACTAATTTAATAACATTGTGACTTCTTTCTTGACATCAATAAGATTATTATTTCATTCATGGATTGCTCGATTGAAAATAATGTAGCCGAGTGCGAGTTAATGTGGAAGGTTTCCATGCAACCAGTGAACTCTAATGGTTTTACACTTTCCAGATCAATGAACATTTCACAACAGCGCACCAAATAGATATTGCTCATTAATTAAATTATAATACACTCGATTTCATTCGAAAGTGAACAGAGAAATTTCCAAAAGTGTCACCGAAGTTGGAAATTGTCACAAAAAAGTTCGTTCTGGAGTTTTGTTTTCCTTGTTTATATGGAATAAAAGCATTAAATCACTGATCGTGATGCAATTCCACAAAAGAAATAAAACTATTAATGGAATCGCGACAAAAAATTAACATTTAATTGGGTTTATAATCATTGAAAACAGTTTGAATAGATAATGACCAAACACATGAATCGTCAATCTTTTAGAAACTGATCCATGTATGACAGGTTTCATAACCTCAATTGGCTCTTCAACGAAATGCATCTGCATAGATAAGGAACATCAGTTAACAAGAAATTGCTACTAGAAGTGACACACTTGAGACTCATATAGGTACAGGATGTTTGTTGCGGATGCTTATCAGAATGTATGTACAAATTGGGATGAAGTGAATAAGTCAAGTAGGAATCGCATTTTATTATAAACTACTTGGATTATTCACGGAGAATACCATTCCTTTCTTCAGCTAACTAAACAACACCAAAATCTGTCATTATGGGTCTTAAATATTCCAGTTGATGATATTTTTGTGTTTCTAAATGCGTTATTTCCTTTTTAATTAGAATAAATTGTTTTGACAGTATTCGTTAACGTACAGTAGTATAATACTATGGAAATGCGTTATCCATAACTGTATTAATTTTGACCTCAATAAAATGGTTTTACTATTATTTTTTTCTATTTTCAAAATGTAGATTAAGTTTCGATATCTCTCGACATGCTAGTACATACATCATTTCACACCACACAAACATTTCATTTACACAATAACCTTGATAACTTACCTTTAAAACAACAGTTTCGCAAGCATGGTTCTTCGCAGTTGATCAATTCATTGCCATGTCAGCCGAGGACAGATGACAAACTCACAGACACTCGCTCACAAAAAGAAAAGTGCGTTAACAAAACCAAAAGGAGAAAACAGTCCAGCCTCGTCTTCCCGCACAAAAACCTCGCGACAGCGGCGCTCCATCGCAGCGGCGCAGAACTCTTGCGGGAGGCCAAGGAGCACGCGGCCACGCAGGGCGCAGCGCCGGGCGAAGACTGCGGCTGCGGTGGCGGCGGAGGCGGCGGCGGCGGCGGCGGCGGCGGCGGCGGCGGCGGCGGCAGCGGCGGCGGCGGCGGCTCTCGAGAGCGCGAACCGGCGGCCGGGCGGGCGACGACGGCGGCGGCGGTGGCGGTGGCGGCGCTGGCGGCGGCGGCGTCGGACGCGGACTGTGGCCGCGAAGCCTCGGGCACCCGCGGCCCCGCCCCCCCTCCCGCGCCCACGCCGCCGCCGCCGCCGCCGGCGCCGTCGCTGCCCCGCGCAGCCGCGCACGCCCCGCTCGGGGCGCATGCGCAAAACGCTGCGAATCTGCGAGGCGGAACAGAAGACGCGAGGAAACAGCGAGGCGCGGACGCAGAAGAGAAAACGGAGCCATGAGGAGGCCAGTCAGTCGACCATTCAGAGGTAGCTCATAAGTGATGATCGTAAGGATGTATTTGGCATTTTGGGTCGATTGTCCGACTATGCCGACTAGCTGACGGTGGCCCCAGGCAAGGAACTAGTTTAATTCCCAAGCTTTGTGGGTAAGAGAGACATGAGGTGAACATGACGTATACCCTTCACCGTAACTAGCAAACTTCACCTGCCTGAGCTTTTCTTCGACACACGGCTACAGAAACTGAGACGGTTTTAAAGGAAAACTACTACTTTATTTTTGACTCAACCGGGCATCGAACCCGGGACCATTCCACGGGAAGCTAGTACGAAAATAAACTACTTGGAAGAATATATTTTTCTCTCCAGTGATAATTTATAGATCATGAAAAGAGGAATCCAATGATGTATCATATTATAATATTGTGATAGTAATTCGAGTGTCATATTAGACTTTCTGATGTGAGATTGTAAATTAAACGTACACCATTCTCTGTATTATTCGCGCACGTTTACTAGAGCCCTCACTTCACTAGTTGTGAGAGGAGTGGGTGTTTGGTTATTTTGACAAAAGACATTTTATATCAAATTTGTAGTTCGTTCTTCAATGTCAAATTGTTTCTATTACACGGGAGCGAACATTTCTGGTAATCAGATTTTGCCTACAATTCTCGTTGCTATCACCTATTCTTAATTCAACTAATGTTGGTAAAGGAGTGGGGGTAGGTATTCCGTGGCTCAAGAAAACGTGCGCGTGTAACAGCAGCCCTTGCTACTGTCGCCTTTAGGAAAAGTGTCCTTGGCGGCGCCGGTACTATTGCGAGGAGAGGGGAGGGCCCGCCAAGGCCATCTCCTGCAAAGGCGACAGTTGCAAGGGCTGCTACAGGAAATATTGCACTTTTAAATTAAAATCACTTGTCAGAAAGAATAATTTTATACTCAAAATATCATCAAAGCATGAACGTATGTTACATCGCTGCATTCCTCCTTTTATTGCAACATGTACTGCATGTGAGACAAAATATACGATTCCATTTAAAAAATCAAAGGTGACTAAATTTCTCGAAAACTAAAAATATCTCAAACAATATCTCTACAGCATATTACTTGCCCTACGATTGCGCATTGTTGATCGAAAACTGCATTTCAATACCATGAACTGTTCTGAAGTTATGGGGTAGGCCCGTACTTGGTGGGACTTTCTATACACATAGTGAAAATAGGAACAAAATCTACATTAATATTTTTATATTTCATATAAAATTAACTGTTACGGATTACGAGACGTTGGAAATTTTTTTCTTCTCCAAGCGGCTGTGGTCCAGGAAAGGTCGGGAACCTCTGGTGAATCCGAAATAGTCTTTGAAAGATGGAACGGAGAGGGAGAGACGTCATTGAGGCAGCACTCGAAGAAGAATGAATTTCCCTGAGTGAAAGGGAGGAAGAAAATTATCGAAAGAAAGAAAGAAAAGGAAAAGAAAAAAAAGAAATGAAAATGAAAAGAAATGAAAAGGAAAAGAAAAGAAAAACGGAAAAGAGAAAAAAGTTAAAGAAAAGAAAAAAACAAAAGAAAAGAAGAAAAGGGAAGAAAGAAGGAGAGAAGGAAAGAAAGAAAGTTCTTCGTACACAACAAAAGCAAACAAGCAGGGCCATGGTGAATAAAGAAAATGAAAGAATGTATGAAAAGTGCAAATAAAGAAGAGAAGAATTTTTTTTTCTTTTTATTTCACACTTTAATGATTAAAGATCCTGTGCCGGATTCCAATCGTCAAAGCAATTGAGACAGGTCGAGAGTCCTACGTTCGTTTCTGATGCTTCTGAAGTCTGAAGATGGAAACGCCCGCGCATCCCCGGAGATATCCCCATAGCCCACGCATCTCGTTAATTACTTTCATCCCAGGGTAGTGGTTTGCTATCCGACACAAAACAGCACGGAATTTGTTTGTGAATTGGCCGTCGCATTTACAGCTGCCACTTGATCTCGAGGTTAACGTTACTCAATATTCGGGGATTGAGAATTATTTCATGATTATAGATAGCAAAATCTTACTTCAGTATTACGTACAACTACATTGCATTTTTGAATGTTAATGTGTGATTTCAGATCTTCCACGTAGTCTCGTATTATTTTGCAATATTTTTTCGTATTGACATTTTAATCACAAATGTTAAATCTAAGTGTAATCCCTATTTGATTATATACTTTTAGTATCACAAGTTGCATTCACTTCAATGAATAAAAACTTCATTTTTAATTTATTTTATGCACATATTGCAGCAAAGTTAAGTATCTTTGCGAATATGGAAAACACTTCAGAAATGTAGCTAGACACCTAAAATATATTGTACTAATACATACTAAATATGAACACATCTAATTCGTGGGTTTCTTTTTCTCCAAAATCGCATATTTTCTGGTGGAATCTTCAGTAAATTATTCTCTAAATGGGTCGTGTATATATATATATGATTATTTCACTCATTTGTTCCTCTTCAAATCTGATTAATAAGGTCATTGAATCTGCAATACTGTTTTATCAATAATACCGTATCCTTCTGGAATCCTGCATTAACAATCAAGATAGGAAAATTCTTAGGAGACGAAAACATCAGTGCCATTTTACCATCACCGAGCTATCAAGACGAATTGATAAAATTTTGTAAAAGTATTGACATTATCAAAGATTTGCGATTGCATTTAATTATTGTTTTAGTCGTTCATGACCTTCGTTGTTTATGTGACATAAAAATAAAATAATTAAAAAAGGCCATGGAATCTTGATATGAAATTAAGTTACTCAGCTTTCGTCTTCCGCAAAATGATGGCAGGCCTTTTGAACACTGGACCGCCCATACATAATTCATGATACTGCACCTAGTACGTCATGGACAACAGGCAGCACAGATAGATTCGCTTTGTGTGTGTGAAACAAACTAGTGGCCCTACAACAGCATATTTCACGTGTTATTCAAAACGATTATGTGAAATAATACAGCAACGTATATTATATTGAGCAATTACTTGAAATATCGGAAGTTCTACCAACAATAGACCACATCACTAACTTACAAATGTTTTGCGCTATGGAAATGAAGTTCGTCCAACAATACTGAATCTCCAGGCAAGTAATATCCCGAAGAGATATTCTTCATGTTATTTTTAATTTTGGAGAATTTTAATCCTCTTTGATTTTTTAAATGAAACTACTACTTAGTTTTTTCACCTGCAATGGATAGATCATAATGAAAGGAATGTAGTGATGGATCATCTGTTGATAATTTTTTTTAAAAAACTAGACGAACCCTTCCGATATTATCGCTCAAAAGGAAGAGTTGCAGATTAGAACTACTAGTATAGTCAAGATTCGAAAACTTAAAACCCTGTGAACTCAGAGTGAAACTTGTTTCTGAAAATACAATTGAAATGTTTTGTATTCACCAAGATCCAAACTATTCTATGATATTCAAGAAGAAGAAGTCATGATATTCACATCCAATGCATCACATATAATTATAACCACTGATATTTTTTGAGAAGGTACACCTGTGTCAGATGATTGCTGAAAAATGAGTTTAAATTCGCTCAGTAACTTTTGCTTTTAAAATAACTTTTTGGGAAAAAAATGAAAGAGGTCATCTTCGTCAACATATCAGCTTTATTAAGATAGCCGGCTTTCGACGGCTTTGCCGTCATCGTCAGTCTACAAGATACAGAAAGATATAACAAAATTATAAATAAATACACAATAAGATAGAAAATTAAATTACAATTAATGGATACATCTAAAGTATTTAGTTACAGATAGCAGATAAAATTTCAAAAAAATTAGTAGCAGTTCAAATTAAACATTAAAAAAACAAAATCAATAAAGAAAGACACATTATAGGATTGCAAAAGATAAGGAACATATAGCAGATAAAATTGCAAAACTGAACTGCGACGGGGGGGGGGAATTATTATAGATAATAGCAGTTCAATTTTCAGATTATAAAAATATGTGAAGAAATATTGAATATGAGAATGTATATTTAACTTTTCGAACTTTTATAATAACTTTTCGAACTAATTACAAAACTTGCTTATATATCTGTAACTTCACGCCAGTGTTATCATATGCCAAATGAGGGAATGAGAAATCGGATCTGCGCTGCAAAATCGAAATGAGCATGAAGCCTGACAGTTGAAGTTGAACTACCTTGGCGATTTCATTAGCCAATGCTGTATATTATTTTCGTTTCTTTGAGTAGAAATCAGAAGATAAAAGGCGAAAAAGTTCTAAAAAATATAATTGACGCACAAATGGTAGATGTTTAATCGTCGAAGAAAAATTGCGGAATTTGTGTCCATTGGCCCGGATTGTGGATTGGACCTTAAATAGGCTGAAAGAAATTCGGAAATTGGGGGATTTGGTTCACACCGGGGACGGAGGGCTCTTGGGCATCGTATCAGACTTCAACCAATGAGCTTTAGACACAAGTTTGCGTCACAATATTGGCAGGAATTTTAAATATAGACAGATACCAGAATAATATAATATAATAATGTATAATATAATACACATCATTACAAGACATTGAAACAGATTAATCAAGTATTTCTTTTAAATATTGTATCTTGTACACCTTCATCGTTGTATTTTCGATTGGTTACCGTTGAAAATTATCACCTTGTACCATTTTCAAAATGTTTCTCAACACTTTCTCTCTCTCCATACAACATTGCGGCGAGCGTCTGGTCTGGCCCTTTAAACGAAGTGCCCGTGCTGTGGTTACGTGGTTCGTGACGCAAACTGGTGCTGCGCAGAAGCTAAAATCGGTGATAATTCTTGATTGATTGTTTCGTGTTTCCGGGCGCTTCAACTTCTTTGATCATTAGTGCAGTGCATGTTTTTTTCTCTGGAGATGGCGATCATCTCCCCCCCCCCCGCTGGATGGCGAGATCCGGCGCCGACCTACCGTCGGCTAGTGGGGTTTCCCCCTAACCAGGACTCTCCCACCAGCGGGCCACTGCCCCAGCCGGAACAAGCTCTAAGCTCCCGACCGGTCTCCCGGAATATATGGTAGTGTAGTGCATGTTAGTGTGTGTGTGTAAGGGAAGAGAATACGACAAGGAAGAGGAAAGAAAGATCACGCGCGGTCCGTGGCCCGTTTGTTAGGGTACTGCTCCGGCATTCGCCTGGTGTTGATCGAAGAAACCACGGTAAACTACCGATCAGAGCAGCCGGCCGCTAGGATTCTCCTCCAGACAGCGACTGAATTCGACCTAGCTGAAAAGCTAGTGTCGAAAATCCAACCGCCATCAGGACTCGAACCTAGGACCTCCCGATCAGAGGCGCTGCAGTGACATCAGTTGATGCACTGAACTACCGCTCCCGGTACTAATTCTTTCTAAATAAAACTCGAACGATTTAAATATCAAGATATATAGAGAAGAAATATTTATGATACTAGTGGTGAAAGATACCTTTTATTTTACGAGCAGGAAAGCTTGCGAAATGAGGCCGATTGGTCGAGTGGTACAATCTTACGTGCAGAATAAAATCACTTTTAATACGTGTCATACATTATTTCTTAGACAATTTATTATTTTCACTTTATTATTATATCAATCATTAAATCAACAGTCATTGCAGCAATATCAATCCCAACTTTATCTAATTCCTGTTCTAATTCAGCTTCTTTATTTGAGAAAGCTCTAACATTCCATATTCCCAGCTTTAATATTTTTTATATAGATCGTTTATGCGTGTCCTTTTTCTTTGCATATGTTGGCACAGAAGAATCAGTTCGGAATGAATCTTTGAGAAATTTAGATTCATGCCGGACTGACTCTTCTATGCCATTTCGAGACGGAACAGATCAAGAGGTCTAATCCTTGCTGTCGATGATGATGATGATATTGAATATTGAAATAACGCTTTAAAGCAAAATATCCATCCGTCTGTTCGACTTAAACAACGCTAGCGGGGCAGAAGTAAAGAGAGACCAGCGATCTGGCTTTTGAAATTCAAGTTTTTTCCTCGGTTTTTCAAGTTTGAGAATATAAATTCTCAAGGTTGTGTTTTTCACATTACAACATAATTTTTTTCGGTTTGTTACTTAACAGTATTATGTTACTCACGCACTTTTGCCCGTTACTCTTGCAAATGAGTTCTAGAGTAGACCTTTATACAAAAATGAAATAATTTTTTCTGATTTTTTAGGGAACACTTGTTACTAATTAATATTCAAACTTCGCTTAAAATATTTAAGAAAGATATTTTTTTAGCCGGAAAATTGATCCCATGACTGATGCCAACTCAGAGTTTGCGATACCGTATTCCTTAGATCGATTTTGAAAAAAATGTCCTCCCTACTATGAATAACATTAATTTTAAATACTCAAGTAGGATTTTTTAAAATCGATATTGACCTGTCGACACATTGTGACTAAACAGATCTCACAAATTTACAGTAAAACTGTAGATTATCCATATCCCATTTTCAAGATTACGCAAAAAATGCTAATTTTCTTTCAGTTATACGAGTAAAGTACGCTTAATAACACTGTAAGATTTCCATTTTCAAAAAACATTTTTTCATACTGAATTTCTTCATTCTTGCTTCACACATCCCAGATAGCTTAATTTTTGAAATTTTGAATAGTACATAATATATTTTGCAATACAACTAAAAAAATATTTCTAGTAATAGTATTTAAGATTGCAATAGTCTTCACATCAATTTAAATTAAGTTACAAAGTTCCGGATGTTTTCCAAAATGGGGACTTTATTTTTTATTTTTAACACAGTTTCTATGGGTAGAGAACATTTACTCATTTGATTTGAACTCTGTTTTCATTACTTTTGATTTTTAAACAATTAAAATTTTAAATGTTTTCGATCTTGTCAACTATCTTGCATGAAATTAATTTACGATTGTATCTAACTATTGGCAGGGGGATATAATGATTTAATGAATTCGCAAATAAAAACTTGATTTTACGTGCATATATGTCCGCAACTTCTCAACTGCACAATTTCGAATGCACTCGGAGCATCTCAACGGCCGATTTCACCGACCTCAAACACCAGCTTTAACGGAAATCAAACTGCCCACAGCTTGTTAAAGGCCGTATTTTTACACTTCACCTAGATCGTCTCGCTTGACGATCATCAAAGCATTCGTCAAAATTTGGCTGACTGGTACACCATGCACTCAATGACTTTGATGACTTGTTAAACACCTATTGTGAGATACGGTGCATCAAACGCGTGTATTTCGTTGACATTGTTCTTTTACTCTTTTGCTGTTAATGTGACGCGTGTATGATAAAATGGGAGATAGTTTTATTAACTTCTGTATATTGAGTATTAAGAAACCATGGGTCCAGAACGAACAATTCTTCCAAAACATTTATAGGAATTGGACGAACGAATTGGACTCAAATTGTAACAAGAGGTAGAATGTCTAAGTCGATGATCCTGAATTCTTAGAAGGAAATCAATAATTGGAATATCCCTTAAACAATGTAGCCGAGTGCGAGGCCCCATATGCATCTAGCGTCCATGTAACAGTGTTGATAGCTTCAAAATTCTAAGATACAAGACATCTCGATCTTGTGGTTGGCAATTGCAATGGAATTTTGTCATTCACAGAGTGCCATTATGTAAATAAAGGGTCCTTTTTCTTTTGTAATTGCTTCACTACCGCTACAATATGTAGTGTTTGCAAAAGATGATGAAGTCTCAGCAGTGGCACAAGAAATATTTTTAGAATAGAGAACTTTTCTGTGAGAGAGGCGATAGACTCCACTCACGTGCCAATTCTCTCCGGGAGGAAAGAATTAGAACAATTCAGAAACCAAGAAAATATTTCTCCATAAATATGCAATCATGCCACTCTTCTTGAAATATTAGATCATACGGCATTTGTATGCAGTAGCCAATTCGGTACTGCGTTGTGACATTGTACTAAACCTTTGTGCGAGGATGATAAATCAACGTACTTTCCTTGACAAATCGTCAGTGGTAATAGAGCGTCATTTCTACCCCAAAAGTGCCGATGAAACTTACCGAAGCCTCAAACATTTGACGTTCATGAAAATGTCGATCGTCAAGTCCGACTTGAACTTGCTTAAGAATGTTTGGTTTTCTGTCATAATCCCATACAAAATATCTAGAAATTACTATGATTTAAGGCAACTGTACATGAAATGATTTTAGTACTAATTCTGGAACATAAGATGCATTAAAAAATATTTATATTTAATAATGAAGGTTCAACGGGCCGTCGGCCAGACAGACAGATCTGCAGACGGACAGACACTCAGAGAGACAGTCGAACAGGTAATCTGACAGTCAGAAAGTCGGAGGGACTCACTGTCCTATTAGAAGACACACTAAAAAGCAACTGTTCGGTATGAGAACCCTATAAAATATATTTCCTTTCAAAAAAAATTAATTTTTTCCTGCTTTTAATTACTTTCTACTAGTTTCCTATACACGTATGTATTCAAGGAAGTAAGATAAAATGAAAAAAAAACATGAAAAGTAGTTTTATTTCATCTAGATTTTCATGCTATCTTCAATCTATTTGAAATGACAGATTTTGTTGTAAATTCTGGTTGCTAATTCATACAGAAAAATTCAGTCTTATCGATATTTGAAAAAACGATGATGTTATGAAATCTGTTCAAGATGAAAGAGACATCTTTTTGGAATGAAAACGATTTTTTTAGTATTTATTTTCATTCAAATGTAAACAATACATATCAGATAACAGAATAGTATCTTACTTCGTTGCACAATTAGTTTTCAGGACAATAACCATTGTCTTGCGTTCTCCGACGAGATGTCGCAACCTGCACGCGTTTAACGGCAGATTTTTAATTGAATTTGATAGTGATTTCGGACGCGTCAGCTGCAAAGATCATTAGTGCGGTAAGTGTAGTACAGGTTTTTACCTCTAGAGGTGATTTTCCCACGCTAGATGGTGAGATACGGCGCCGACCTACCGCCAACTAATGGGGTTTCCGCCAACCAGGTACCTCCCATCAACGAGACACCGCCCCGCCGGGCCAAGCTCTAAGCTCGCGACCGGTTTCCCAGAATGTGAGGTAGTTAGTGCATGTAACTGTGTGTGCAAGGGTTGAATATAGGACGAGGAATGAGAAGGAAAGATCGCGCACTGTCCATGGCCCGTTTGGTAGGGTACTGCTCTGGCATTTGCCTGGTATTGATCAGAAAAACCACGCAAAATTATCGATCAGAGCAGCCGGACGCTAGAATTCTCTTCCAGACAGCGACAGATGGCTATGCAGCTTGTGACAAAAATCCTGCCACCGACGTGTCTCGAACCTAGGATCTCCCACTGAGAGGCACTGCAGTGACATCGGTTGATGCCCTGAGCCTCCTCTTCCGGTGTAGAAGTTATTTAAAGATTTTGTGCTACACGTCACCATTAGCACCCTTAAAAATACGGACCCTGGCAGAAGAATTAAAAACAGTTGTATTTGTAATTTATATCAGCTGTTTCGGTGTCATCCCATTGGAAGGCAGAGCGCCACCATTATGACGTCACTGTAGTGACATGTAGGGTCCTGATTGGACAAAACACAAATCACAAAACAACTGATATACTTCAAACGCAGCTCTGCGAAAACCGCAGTATGTTGCGCCTGCTGGTTTTGTCAGCTGCTTTAGAACGTTCTGGTCACTGTCACTGACAATAATATCGGGTATAACTGCGCACTTTCGTTGTTTGCTCGAGTTAAACCGGTTGGTGCCGCGCTCCCGATCAGCTACGAGTATACTGAAAGTTATTGATTTATAAATTCGTCTTAAACCTTGGCACATTTTTGTTGTTGTTGGTATTTAAGGTCGCATCAACATCTTAGGTCATTAGCGACCACTATTGGTGTTAACGGTATGGTAAGTATGAAGATGAAACGAAATGGTGATGATAAGGAATGAAAGGACAAACACAAATACAACCATGCCCGAGGCGGGATTCGAACCCGCGACCCTTCGGTCCGAGATCACTACGACACTACCTTGGCACATTTTTGTGTTTACTGAAAATTACGAAACTTTTCTTTCAGTAGTAGAGATCTGATTATAAACTACGATATGAATATATAATATGAATGTGTACGCCGATAAGTCAATGACTCGTAAGATACTGTCATCTAAGCTAGCGATATGAGATTTATCAGCTCTCATTGTTTGCGAAAAATACTAGATTAGTATTAAATTCGACAGCTTGCGTTGTTATCGTGAGAGTGAAGATAAGAAAGGTTGAAAATATTACTTCTCTTACATTGTTTTGATAATACTCGACATTGCGTTAATTATTTTCCTGAAAAAAAAATGTCAATCATACCTGGCAAATGTTTGCGTGACTATTGAAATAATGAATTAGTATCAGTTACTTTTTCGCGTCTATTGTCAGTAATATGTAATGAGGGCCATTGTATTAAATATTATTTTTGATTGATAGTATTAAATTATCTGAAACACTCGAAGGGGAGTGTTTTTATTCTTATTTATAGAGCCCGGAAGTTCAAGTATTTATTTCACCAAAACTAGACAGTAAAAATATGCACTTATTCTTGATAGATTAGAGGCGCAAAAAGAGAAGTAAACAAGGAAAAATCAGATTCAAAAGGAATAGAAAAATAGAAAAATATAGAAATATAATTGAAATTATTCTCAGTTTTTTCTATTTATAAAATTTACATTAGCACTTACGTGTAAGGAAACGAATTTTCTTCGTAACGTCTGTTCTACATGTTCACCCAATAGACTACAAATACGTTTTATTCGCGATGCCATCTCTTGGAAAGTCTATTGTGGACTCCCTTTTTATCTTCTCGCTACGGAGTAGAGAGAAAGTTATGTAAAGCTGCGCGAAAAAATGGGGAATTTTCGGCAGAAAAACTCTTATTTCAGGGATCTGATAACCAAAAGTGAATGAATCCAGTTGCTAAATTTATAAAAAATATTCTAACCTCACCGCTGTAGGTAGAATTCATGTTTTGTGAGTCTTTAATACCGAAAAATCGCATGACGACAAAACTTCTCTCTGCCGGTCCGTCTGTCCATCTGACCCTCTGTTAACAATGCTAGCGGCTAAACTGTTCAGCCAATTTTCTCCAAAATTGACTTTCCCCTATCGATATGACTGGTATCGTGGCCCCTTGAATTTGAAATCGATATTTTAATTTGTGGGGGGGGGTACTTTACATCAAGTCCTTGGGGCTTTTTCAAAATTAAAAAAGACTCCATCGTTTTTTATTAAATTTTGTTGCTGGGTAGTGTGCAGGACGTTTAAGAGAATGGTACAGGTATCGTGTTCGTAGAAAACCCTTGCTTTTTCGAAAATTGAAAACGGTCAATTTTTTCGGCGTCTTCCTACAACTACAATTATGAAGATAGAGATTTTTTCCTTAACGGAATTTGTTCCTTTACGATAGACTTTGAAATGAGGTCATGTACATTTGTTTCAAAAATCTGAGTACTTTTCGCGTAATTTTGCATGATTATGGATGAGTGAATACGTACTGTTTTAGCACCACCAGTTAACTTGAAATAACATCAATGAAAATGCAATTATATTTTTCGTGTTTAGCACTTGTCTGATCGCCAGTAATGAGAATGGTATATCATACCTGTATACAGAGAGCTCTTTCTTTAAAAAGGATGGAGTTCCATAATCAAACGTAGGATAGCATTTCTCGAAAGCGAAAAATAACATGTTGATATCAATGAAAAATATAAACAATTTTGACTGATGACATCTTCCTTTTTCATTTAAACACTCTCTGGTCCTGGAGCCTCCACTTTCACAGAAAGACAAAACATTACCGTGCATTTGTGCTGTTCAGGCTTGCAGGTATGCTTCCAGTTTGAGTGAGATCAGTGCCAGGAGAAAAAAAACACAAAATAATAAAAAAAGACAGAAAAGAACAAAAATATGGCCAAAAAAACAACAAAAATAAGCTTGAAAAGCTAAACCAGGCAAAATACAAATATCCGAACTTCTTTCTGGCTCCGCTCATTAATATTGTTTATTTTTTAGATAGAACATTTTGAAAACATGTGACTTATCCAAGCGTAAGATTTAGACTCATCGCTAGGCTTTCCAAAATAGGATTACCATCTCTTCATACGGCCGAAGATACAAGCAGAACAAAAAATGTATTTTGATTTTAGTCTGAAGCCGACCTACGTGTTGACTTTCGGGTATTTAGCTGGTGTATCTCCCCAATGGGGCACCGCTTCGGCCGTGTTCAACTCTAAACGTTCGACTGGTCCACAGATATGTGTATTAGTGACGTGAAAGTAAGCGTGTGTGTATTAAAGGGGAAATTTGGGGACAAGGATGAGGAAGAAAAGATCGCTCACGGTCTGTGGCCCGTTTCTGGGGTACTGCTCCAGCATTCGCCGGGTATTGATCGGTGAAACCACGGAAATCTACTGATAAGAAGAGCATTGGCCCCGGCATTAGATCCGGCCATTGGAATTCTTCTCCAGTGACAGAATTCCATCTAGCTATTTAGGTAGGGTCTAAAATTCTGCCACCATCGGGTCTCGAACCGTTGTATCTCCCGGACAGAGTATCTACCGTGAGCTAACTCAACCAAGTAGACCATAAAACGTTGACTAGTAGCGGCGAAGCACGTTAACGTATTTACGTTCGAAAATAGCGGCACAAAAACAGCAAACGACCCAAGTGTTTAAACTAACTTGGCTGCGGACTGGTGCTACTCTGATGCTTCATTCATCTGCCCAGGAGCCGAATGACTCTCCAGTTGGAGAAGCTTTTGCTCGCTGCCGGTCCCGCTTGGTCGAAGAACATTTTTAGAAGGTATTTTGTATTGTTATCCCCTACATCATGATGATCATGTGACCTTCCTAACCCCGAACAGGGAGACTGAGGTTGATTTTCAACCGGAGGTGACAGAGGGGCCGACGGGAGAACGAATCAAATTACACAACTCTTTTTCGATTTTTTTCTGGCGCTGTTGCGGTCGTCGGCGGAGCACCCTTGACGCTTCTCCGCCAGTCACTGCCGCCGGAATCGACTGTGGTGGCTCAGGACCAGGGGTGGATTTATACACGTTGCCGCCCTGGACCTCATTAATTTTGCCACCCTTTGAGAATTTATATTATTTATTAAAAAAGAGATTATGATTTGTGTGATACTGTCACCACTATACTGACTGGCAATAAATATTTCCTACATGTTAAAAAATGTACATCGTGACTAATGCCATTTCTTTTGAAGCAAAACATATACCGAAACTCATTTCGCACTCTTTCATAAATGGGATATGTCTAAGAAAGAAAAAATAGAATATCGGTTAATTTCAGTTTTTGTTTCAAACGAATATGACATTAAAATTCAAAATATAATTTTTGGAAAATTTTCCGCGTCTCAAAACGTTCCGCACCGGACTATAGCCAGTTTAGCATATATGTATATCCGCCCTTGCACAGGGCATCAACAGATGTCACTGTAATGCCTCAGATAGGGAGGTCCTAGAGTTCGAGTCTTGATGGTAGCAGGATTATCAACATTAGCTAGATAGCTAAGTCCAATTTAGCCGCCGTCTGGAGGAGAATTCTAGTGGCCCGACTGCTCTGATCGGTAGTTTTTCGTTGTTTCTCGGATCAATACGAGGTGAATTCCGGAGCAGCTCTCTAACAAACGACGCAATATATCCTTCCTCTTCTTTGTAGTTTCCTCACCCCTTCCTTACACGCACTTATACTTATAGAGAGATTGCAATAAGGGACCGCTTTGACAGCTACTGCTTGACTACTGCTGGCAACATAATAGCGAGTAAAGTTCACGCACGCTTTTTGTCAGTGCGTTCGTTTACAGTTAGCTCATTTGTATTGGCATTATCTCTATGTCTTGCAATGCTATTGCTCTACATGAAATTCATTTGTTTCCCGACCTGCCAAAGTGGTCCTTTCGTAGATTATCTCCTCTATATGTGCACTACACTATCACACGTGTCATGCCACCAGGCGGAAGCCTAAGCTTGTCTTTACCTGCGGCGACGCCCTGCTGGTGGAAGATAACATGATGAGGACCGGGAGCGGTGGCTCCGTGCATCAACTGATGTCACTGCAGCACCTCTGACCGGAAGATCCTAGATTCGAGTCCCGACAGCGGCAGGATTTTCGACACTAGCTTTTCAGCTAGGTTGAATTCAGTCGCTGTCTGGAGGAGAATTCTAGCGGCCAGCTGCTCTGATCGGTAGTTTTCCTTGGTTTCTCCGATCAACACCAGGCGAACACCGGAGCAGTACCCTAACAAATGAGCCTATGACCGCGCGATCTTTCCTTCCCTTCTCCTATCCTCACCCCTTACACACACACTTACACTAACATGTACTACACTACCACACATACCGGGAGACCGGTCGAGGACTTAGAACTTGTCCCAGCTAGGACGGTGCCTAGCTGATGGAAGATACCTGATTGTGTAAAACCCCGCTAGTCGACGGTAGGTCGGCGCCGGTTCTCACCATCCAGTGAGGAAGATCACTGCTACCTTCCAATGAAAAAACATTCACTACACTTACGGGGATAATGATCTCTGTCATTGACGCGTCCGGAATCACTAACAATCAATCAGCATTGATGAGGAAGACTCTGCAAGCCTGCGTGTAGGTCGTCACCGGACCTCACCATCTAGCGTGGGAAGACACCAACACCTTCCGCGATAAAAACATGCACTACACAGACGGGATTAATAACCAGAGCTGTTGACGCGTCAGAAAACACGAAATAATCAACATGTGTAATTTTCTAATCTTTCATACGTTTCCTAAATCGCTACTCTTCTGCTAGAACAAGAAACATTTGTCGAGCAAACAATGCGTGTTTTGAGGATGATGTTTGTGAAAATGCTGAAATAATACTCTCCCCAATACATTTTTTTCATTTTTTCTCACAATATTAAATTACATAACAGAGATATGTAAGAGCAAAGGTCATAACAGTGATGTATAAGAGCAGAGGTCATAACAGTAATGTATAAGAGCAGAGTCATCAACTTTCATGAGCACGCGAGAGTTTCGTGACTTTATGACGTGGTCGTGAATTTCCAAAATTGTTTTCTCATTCAAATCAATAGTTTACAAAATAACAATAATTAATCTTAATTTTCAATAAATGTAAGTAACTAGATTCATACAAAGCTTGGTAGGCTTTAGTACTGTCAGAAGTTGTTGCGCCAATACAGACAGACAAAAAACCATTAAAATAAGTTAGCGAATTTGCCAAATATATAAGACAAGAGTTTTGAATATAGTATTGTGAAGATCATTTCGCTTGTGTATTATTGATTGACTTAATGCAACCGATTGCTTTTTGTGAATATTGTGAATATTTAACTTCTGTAAGTATCATTATAATTCTTTTTGGTGCATAATTAAAAAGGAGCAAAGTGACAATTCGAATACCTGTGATTTACTTTATTTCGAAAAAAAAAGTCAGAAATTGAGCTCAAAAACTTCACTTTTAAAGTACGATGTATCAGTCAAATATATACATTATTTCTTACAGTTTCAGAAACCCGTTTAAAGCAACAAACAATCGTCACGATGTGGACGAATTTCGTATCTTATTTGTACACGATGTGACAGGCATATACCCGAGAATAAGCAATTCTCTGTGTGTCTCAGGAGAAGTACAAGGACGCTTGAAGTCTTTTCCAATTACTGAAGTTAATATAAGTTTCATAATTAATTTTTTCAGCAGAGAAGTGTCCGGGCGAAGTGTAATATCATAAGGAACGTGTGCAAACTTTGTGAACCGTCATGGAATATTTATTTTTGAAAAAAGTGCACCTGTGCAAAGCAGTTGTGCTGCTGAAGCAAGTTTACAGGAAATTAAATAGTTTCTCAGACTCAATACATAAAAAGATGTTTGTCTTGAAGAAAATGTAGAGCCATAATGAAAAAGCAGCTGCTTCTTACTTAGACTTTTTCGTACAATTTACGTCATTTTTCGTTTCTCTTTATATTCTTCTCGGTCTTTTTAGTTTGAACTTTTTTCTTGACATTCATGCACTCGAGATTTTATTTCGTTTACGTTTACATTACCTCTGCATTTTATACGTCCAAGATCCCTTTTTCTTATAACTCTATAGAAATTCACCATTTTAGCATAAAATTTTGAAAATTTAAAAGTTTATGCAATATTGATATGTTATAACGCAGACGGCGAAGGTCTATCTTATGTAAGGAATCAAGAGCAGTTTTGGAGAATAATTATATATTTAGTAAAGAAATAATATATAGTCATAAAATATAAATAATAATATATAGTCATAATATATAAAAAGTCATTCAATTCGATTCATTCTCGATAAATAATTGATTATAACTATATTATTTCTTCTTTGTACTTTTTATTCTGTGTAATATACGTACTATAGAGAAAGTTGTGTAATGCTGCGGAAAATCCATTTCGAGCTTTGTACGGAAATACACGTTGATACCAAATAAGTATTTTTTCTTAAAACATCTGACCTTTCTATCCGTTCGTCTGTGTGTCCTTCTGTTAACAACACTAGCGCCTAAACTATTTTTAATATTTTTCCAAAATAAATGTTTTGTTTATTTTATCACTTTTGGCGATTTATTATATTTTTACTTGCAATTATTTTTCTCTGGGATATGTTTAAAACGTTCTCAAAAATGGCTTCAATTAATTTTTTAATTTCTTGTAAAAAGACAATGAAATACACTTACGAGGATGAGTTAAGACCGATTTTCACTGGTAACTCTAAATTCTTGTAAATTGCAAAACTATTATTATTATTTTTTTACCTTTCGTATACAAATATTGAACCTAGGGATTTTTTCTTCAAAGGAATTATTTTTTCTACATTGAGTTGATGTCAATTAGTTCTTAAATATATTAGTAGTTTTCGTGTATTTTTAGTGAAATATGGAGAATTTTAAAAAGACAATTTAAAAAAATGGCTCTCAGAGTTTTCTTTAAACTTTGTGTACGGATAGTGCTAAATGTCCTGAATAGCAAGCCATAAACGCTATTTTGATGAGTTCTTTTGATTACGAAACTCAATTACACTAATATTTACATTTTTTAATATTTCTCAGGTCGTTAATCTTTATATTACGAGCGTCTTGTGTATATTGTTGAATTTGTGAATACAAGACATTCAAATAATTTCTTATGAACTCAAAAGTTTTATGTGAAAATAAATTGAAAATTACGCATTTTCAGACACGCTCTTACGTGATTTTCTCAAATATTCTTATAATTTTGACATGTAGATTTGAATGTAAGACAACTCTTCAATAGACAGTACAGTAAAATAATATTTCAATTCTACTATTCTAAGAGCGAAACCGGACAAAATATGGGGAAAAGTATTTTAGGCACGGATAGGTCGCAGCTGGAAAAATGTTGAGGCAATACCCATAAGCCATCACATACTAAAGAGATAAGAAAACTGACTAGAACGAGAAAGCCTGTTCTACTTTGCAAAAACACTGGTTAAGATTTTACTTTAAGTGGAAGCCTTTTCTGACCTAACAAAGTAGTATTTATTGGGTCCACATGAACGCAACATCTCTCACCATTTCCGAAAGAGAATTTAGCATCTCAATCGACGAGGCGGTCGATACGACTGCGTCTCCGTCGGTTGATGTAGCTCATAAATCACGGAGGCTCTCTCGTTCGCGGATTTATTTATGCTCTGTGAAGCTGCGCTCTCCACTCTGTCATTTTCTTATCTCGATGATCAAAGATTGAAGAGTGTGGTGTAATGTGCTGGAAGGAGTGATGCAATCGGTAAGATTCAGTATTATAAAGCCAAAACTAATAAGGTAATCATTCAATAATTCGTAGTTATGGAGACGGTGGTATTATCCATGAGTTTTAAGAATATTATTTATGCAATTTTATCCGTGTGTTTTCTTCAATAGCGCATATTTTAACATTTAAAATACATCAATTAAATTGATACCATTTTCTAGCTAACACAGGTATGAACGTTTTATTTACCAATCAATTTTTATTGTTCTTGAATGGTAGAGGCTGAAATGTCAGTCCAAATTTCAGTTCGTGTTCCGAAGCAATATAGTCAGGATGCTACAGGGAAAATATATTTCTTTATTTTAAAGAAACGTATAACATTTTCATTATTTCTATTATTTTTACAACCCATTACTTTTTACAAAGTAAAAATGTCTTATCTTCCATTTTAAAAAACACTTCGATTTTTACAATTATATTTCTGTTAAGGGGCAAGCTATAACTTAAACATATCCGTAACTGATAAGAAAAACTTGGGAAGAACTGGATAAACATAGTATGACGGGATCGGTCAAACAGTTGTCACCTGAGGGTAAAATCAACTCAAGTAAAAGAAAAATATAGAAAAGATACTAAAATATGTGTAACACAAACAATTGGAATAAATTGACAATTATTGCAATTCAGACATTAATGAAAGGAATGGCTTACTAAATCAGTTTTTGTTAGACTGTAGTATGTTCAATGCCATAAAATGCACAAGTTTCTTCACAAACAAAAGTGAAAACTGAAATATTTTTTTAATTTGAAAAAAAAGTCAAAACTGAAAACAAAAGTTAAAACTGAAATACGTTTTTAAACAAGTTGGGAATAATAATAATAATAATAATAATAATAATTATTATTATTATTATTATTATTATTATTATTATTATTATTATTATTATTATTATTATTTCTTCAACGTCGTCTCAATTCCATAATGTTTTATTGCTTTTGATTTCCAAATTTTCCCTGCAGTGTGTTGTGTGTAGTGACAGGTACATGTAATAAAGAATGCTCCTAGAAAAATGTTACATTTAGCATTTACATTACAATTGTAACATTAAACATTTTTTTAAAAAAGTTTACTAAAACAATATTAAGGGTACAAACTTACGCAAACTCCTCCTCAGAAGCACACGATAACCGGGACTTACCCTAACGCTTCTTAGAACTTTCTTGGCTCATTGGTTTGGGCAAACGTTTCAGCACCTAAAACATAAAAATAGAGCAATCGATACGTTAGTATAAAATATCAAAATCAAAGTAAACTACTGGTGCTAAACAGCACATACTTTCTCGCTCCTCAGTAACGGTTATGTAATAATATTACACCGCATATCAATTAAGTAAAATAAGGTTTGTAACCAGTTATTTTACTTATTTGACCTTTATGCCTTTTATTTATTGTATTTTATTGTATCTTAACTCATCCAGAATCTTTGTTCTATTAAACAAATACTGTGATGACCCCTTGTTTTTCTTCTGAACATAAAAGTAGATTCACTCAACGCTCATTTTGTTGAATACTCATTTTGATAATTGTGATAGAAGCAAAACCTGGGATATGGATTTCTATTTTCATCAATACTAAAAAATCAAATCTCCAGTTCGTTTACCGAAGCAAATAAGTTTTCTATAACTCGGGAGCGAAAATATCTAGATTTCCAATGTTGCCAACCTCACTTTCTTGGTACTTCTATTCATCATTCAACTATTTATGGTTAAATAGCATAGACCAGATACTGGAGCTCACGAAAAGTCGTTCAGATTAAACTTCTTTCAAATAGTACGTCACATACAGTTTTACTGTTATTTGCCCAAAATATATCAAATCAATGTCAATGCTAAATCAAAGTAAGCATTCTGATAATTTGACATTTTTCTTCTAAAATGCATCTTCCACAAAACTCCTCCGTACCGAAATGGTTAAAGTTGTCACGAAAATTAACTCCCTTGACTCTACGGATAAAGAGGGAATATTTTGTAACATCCGAGTCAGCGTTGTGAAAACTCATATGCGAGCAGTAAGCTAAATATATATATATATATATATATATATATATATATATATATATATATATATATATATATATATATTTTTGGATTCGGATCGTCGAGACTAATCAATAACCGTAGCGCAATTCATCGCCCCGACTCCATCGTCATCCTGTTTATTCCAACCCGTCCAATTCGCTTCCCAGGATAACGTGGCATTGATAATGTTTCCACTATTTTATATTTTTCGTGATAGCAACTAGCTTCGTCCACTCATATTACGCAGTTCATATACTGAAGAGTAAACGTAAATAGGGTGCATTGCATCCTCACATTCTGAGAGTTAAAAATGCTTAACTCTACCCTCGCGTGTTTTGCAGCACAATGTGGATTTTTAGCAACAGTAAGTTTTCATTAATCTAAGGTATCAGTAATGGAATTGCGTAAATACCGTCACGTTCAAGCTAGAGATTCTATGAATCGTCATACGCAGTTTTTAACTGTTTTTTGACGTAAATAAATAAATAAATAAATAAATAAATAAATAAATGAAAGCCATTGACTTTCACGATAAATTGATCAAGATATTACATATGGATCACTAAAAATTGTGTAAATACAAAGATTTCACTTCCATTGCCGTATTTCGAATTCAGGTCGTTCTGGCAGTTAACATTCATTACAAGAGAGTCAATTTCACTTTGCCTCATTATAGCTGCGAATTATCGTACATAAAGTGCAACCCACCAGTTGCTATAGACGTATAGGCACTATTATTGACTTCAAATCTTCTATTACAAAGGTAGTTGCTTTTCGTTACATTATTTTATTTCAGTTTGTAACATGAAGGGCTGTTCAGTACACCACATGGTTTCTTATAACTCGCTATCAGATCCAGTAGTTGCTGGTAAGTTTGTAAGTCTTTATAATTTGAAAATAGTTAAGAAGAAAAAACAACAGCTTGAGAAAGGCCAAATTTCTTATTTTAGCAGATAGTTGGAAGAACATTCATTTATTTATTCACCAATAATTAAGTATGTTTTGAAATTAAATTGTGAGTCATTTTATTGAGCAACTTATTCTTTTATAGAGTAATGGTCATATTAGGTCATACATATTTCTCTTCTTTTTCATATATTTAGGTATTTTTAACACCGTTTTCCTAATTTCTATAACATTCATTTAATACAATTTTTACAAACATAATGCATTTCTGATGATACCTAGAAGTTACATAACCAATATAGACCTTATACCCCAAAAGGACTCGTACTAAAGTCGCAATATTCTTTCGGAGTCTGTGAACGAGTGTCACACATGTGGACCGCAAGCTCACGTTTGCAAATCCTTTTCCTTATCCAGTGACCGTTCACCTTCCAGAGCGAGTCTCGTCGTCTGCCCATATGGTCGGCAGAACAATTTGCTTCGCGGTTTCGCGCGCTCGCAGTTCTCTTTTTCTCTTTGACATTGCGGACAGCTCTGGTGCGAGCGTAACGGCGCTGTCTCCCTGCGGCTATTTCCGCACTAGCCCACCCGTCGCGCTGGTCCCGCGCCTAGCTCGCAAAGCACGTCGCACAGTGGGCATGTCGGTATTCCATGGGACGAAATAGTTATTTTCATATTCAGGGAGCGAAGTGTGTGTTTTTTTCATGGTCGAAATTGAATTTTCTAATAATAAATTAGTGGTGCCACCAAAGCACATACTATCTCGTATTGTTTCTAACTTCTCATCTGTATTATACTACTACATAAACGACAAAAAAGTGCTTTTTTTTCTAGGGCTTTTATCCAGCCGACAGCCGGTTGCCCTTTACGGCCCGAAGGGACGCATATTTGACCATACAATAGACAAACACTCTTGCGGGCTCCTCTGATCTGGGGTCAGCAGAACGCGAGGCCCTCCGCGACAACACAAAGTCAAAGGATAAACAGCCATGCCCAAGGCGGGACTCGAACCCGCGACCCTTCGGACCGAAGCGCTGAGTCGGTACTCGCTCTTAGCCACTTCGGTCATCCAGGTCGGCGAAATAGTGCTTTAAACCAGCGAAACATGATTTGCACTTGGACACCCATCCACCTTAGAGTTAACTCGCCGTCACTCATACCACTATGCCACAGAAGCGCCGGATGGGCCTAACTCGGTCCGACGCTTTAAAACATAAATACTCGCTTTGGGTAAAGTACCATCAAAAATCAAAATATTACTTTTAAACTCTCAAAGCGTCGAGTTCATTCAGATCAATCGGGTAGTATCAATTTTGGATAAAATTTGCTGAACGATTCAGGCACTAGCGTTAATCACGGACGAATGAACAGAGAGACGTTTTGCCATCAATCGAATTTTCGGTATCAAGGACCCACAAAACATGAATTCTGACTACTTCATCTGTTAGGAGATTTTTTCCTATATTTAGTTACTGGATTGCGGTTGGTGAGGTACGAACGGATTTTCAGTATAGGCTGGATATTGTGTTAATTATAGTAAGGCGGGAATTTATGATTAATTTGAGAGCTTGTTATTGTTTAAGTAGTATTAAATTGTAATTATAACTTGTATTAATGTAGTAGCTGGAAGTTTGAATAAAAATAGACTTCGTGTTCCGAGGGGATGTAGTACATTAGGGTACCTCCGCAGATGGAGAATTTTCAATAAGGAGCTCAATATAGTCAGTCGCGAGTAGGTGATTTATAAAAAATACAGATAGGAAAAGTCGCGACCGCGTATTAATTTTGTGGGAAATATTAATTCCCATTAAAAGCAAATCGTTGAGGACATTCTCGAACATTTTTAATCTATACAAGAACGCAAGAATTGGGGTAACAAGAATTCCATGGGCAACATTCTGCTAGTTAGCCGAGAAGCCATCTATCAAGAGATTGTAGTAAGCTTACGAACTGATATTCAAACCCGTACGGTGTTTTAATGTTCTATATCGAAAAGTAATTTTAAGGAGGTAGAAAGAAATTGTAATATACATATAAGAATAATTGTTAAATTTTTATTGTTGAAAAAGGCTGATAATTTATAATAGTTGCCATCAATCTCATAATTGGTTTCAACCAATAGAACTCACACGAATAGTGATTCTGAACAGAATTGCACGTCCACATGCAACAGATAAGGAGTAGTATGTTGTATGTCGAACCCATTGTTAAGTTGGAAGAAAAATTTAATAAATTAGTGTGAAAAAGTTTGAAAATAGCTAGCCCACCGACTAGCATGAGAATAAGAATATCACATATACAAACTTTTTTAAATACTACTATTTGTGTACAGTTGTAGAAAAAATGTTGGGTGGAGTAGGGAAAATGTGTACTCATTTAAAAAATGTGGAACTATGATAGCTAGCACTCCCTAGTGATTGCAAATTGTACTAACGTAAAGACAGATTGACAGCAAAAAAAGTCTTGACGGAACTCTCCCCCCAAAAAAAAATCAAAAAGAAAATTCTGAACAGTTTTGTTCATCTTGAATTTCTCTTTAGTAATATACTTCCAGCCAGGAATTTGGGCACACCGCTACCACCACAGACAGACGGCTACACTGAATGTCGTCATAAAAACAACGACTTCTTAGCTTTTCGACAGACAGACTCAAGATAAAAATCATATTCACATTTCATCTAAGAAAGCACACAAGAAAACAAATTAAATAAATAACTAACGCCTTCAAAATACTTTTCTGGGTCATTGGCCGGGGGAGGTGGCTCTGGGTGTTAACTGACGTCTCTACAGTGCCTCTGACTGGAAGGTCTGGGTTCGAGTCCCAGTGGTGGCAGGGTTTTCGACAATAGTTACAAAGTTAGATCGATTTCAGACGCTGTCTGGAGGAGAATTCAAGCGGCCGGCTGCTCTGATCGGTTGTTTTCCATGGTTTTTCCGATCAATACCAGGCGAATGACGGAGCAGTATCCTAATAAATGGGCCATGGACCGTGCGCGATCTTTCCTTCCTCGTCTTTGTCTTACCACCCCATACTTTCACTCACACACGTACTACACTACCGCATATGCCGGAAGATCGGTCGGGAGCATAAAGCCCTTCCAGGCTGGGGCGGTGTCTCGCTGGTGGGAGATACCTGGTTAAAAAAACCGGTAGCTGATCATAGATTTGCGCCGAATCTCACGATCTAGCAGGAGTAAAGATCACCGCAACCTCCCGACCAAACCATGTACTGCACTTACGGGGCTACTAGCATTAGCATTTGACGTGCCCGGAATCTCTAATCAATAAATCAACTGGACTATTGCAATTCCTAATTTGCGTTCGGCCTCCTGATGATTCCTGAACAGAGATTGTGAGCGTAAATGGTTTTCCTGCACATGCGTAGTGGTTTCCTTCTCATGTGTATTGCGCGACTATCTCATGTGTATTGACTCGCCCTTAATCTGGCAGTGTAAACGTTGGGTTGATTGATTAATTGATTGTTAGTGATTCCGGGCGCGTCAACTACCGAGGTCATTATTCCCGTAAGTGCAGTACATGCATTTTATCGGGCGGTGGTAGTGATCTTCCCCCACAGAATGGCAATATCCGACGCCGACCTACCGTCGACAAGCAGGGTTTTCTCCAACAAATTATGGTGGAGAACCAGTGGAGCACCGCCCCAGCCGGGACAAATTGTAAGTCCCCGACCGGTCTTCCGGCATGTGTGGTAGTGTAGTGCATGTTAGTGTAAGTGTGTGTACAAGGAGTGAGGATAAGATAAGGAAGAGGAAGGAAAGATCGCGCGTGGTCTGTGACCCGTTTGTTAGGCGCTGCTCCGGCATTCACCTGGTGTTGATCGGAGAAACCACGGAAAACTACCGATCAGAGAAGCCGGCCGCTAGAATTCTCCTCCAGACAGCAACTGACTATGTCCTAGCTGAAAAGCTAGAGTCGAAAATCCTGTCGCGTGGTATTTCGAGATACGACATATCGCTCGAAAGGTCTTCCAATTGCCTGTGAAGATGTTCACATATTTCATTCCTCTGGGATCTCTACCAGCATTTTAAATCTCCTCTGATCGTGGGCCGCAGGATACAACTTTCTTTTTACAAAATACCCTTATGAATCATGGATTAAAATACTTGATGTAAGAAAGACCTTTCTTCGGAAAATTCTAATCTTATACCTTATAACGACGACTGTCCAGATTAAGTGTATCATCTCTGGTAATATCGTAGACATTGCTACCTATTACACTTCGATTAAAACAGAGGTCGGATTGACTTTAGGTTTTCTGGGACGCGGTTATCGAAACGAATAATTATGACTAAATTTTAGAAGCTCACGATTCTTCTTCACAAGTTTCAAGAAATGTTTTACTATTAGTTCATTTTTTGTTTGTTCATAGTCAGATGATATTCCACAACTTTCACGTCTTTTTATGTCCCTGTTTTAAATAAAAAATAACATTCTTCTTGCACATTGGCTTATAATCGAAAATATTTGTTTTTATTATAATTATTAGCCCATTTAGAACTGTAGGATGGGTAATGGGCAGCGTAGGATGGGTAATGGACAGCTTCCTGCGGTGATATTTCGTGTTGGATTCCCGGTCAAGGCAAAAATAGTTACAGAATGCCTTCAAAATCGTCCCAGTTTCTGTAGTTGTGGCGAAGAAAAGCTCAGGCATGCGGTTCTTGCTAGTTACGGCGAAGGGAATACGTCATGTTTGCCATGTCTCTCTTACCCCCAAGCATGGGAATTTCACTAGGCCCAAGCGTGGGGATACCGATAATTGGGCGACAATGTCGGACTATGGACTCAAAATGCCAAATACATTAGCACATTTTAAGATATAAGACGAATCACAAGAAATGTTTCTGTATCATCACGTTTATTGCAGAAAATTGTATATTATTACATTTAGTTACACTAATTAAAACGTTTCTGAAAGGTATTAAATATAATGAAAATTGTCTTCACAACAGAAAACAGTTTTGTCTTCGGCATTAAGTACATCTCTCTGATATACAGTAGTTATAAATATCAGTTTATATTCTTGTAAACGATCTTCATAATATTTAATAAAATAAATGACCTAGAAAGATTAAATATAATTAAAAAAAACAAGTGTAATTATTTATCAATTTTTAATTTGTTACACAAATGTGTTTTTAATCACTTTATGTATAAAAGGTGTACGTCAATGCTCAAAAAGAAAAACAGAAAATAAATATATCCCTCAAGAAATCTGTACTCCAAAATATACGCTGCTTAAAAAGGTGGTTTCTTCTTCGATATGACACTCACACTGCATTTCGACATATTGCCACAAGGACCAGTTCTAATTAAAACTCCCTGCTGACCCGTTAGTCCTCATTTACGGTGTTTCGAATTCCGCCCAGGATTCTCCGACCATATTTGTTCATTTTTTTCACGAATGTGTCTTATTCCTTGGTACACGCTTCAGGGCGCCCAAATCGAACTTTAAAATTCGCTGCCCTATCTCTAAGTCCTGCTTTCATTAGTCAGCTCGTACGCATTTTCTCTTTGTAAATGAACGGTTCTTTAGCACTTCGCGTAATATGACGTTGCATTAAACAAACATTTGCGGTAGACTGGTGGGAGAATGGTGCCTCAGTATAGGAGATTCACATTAGCCCGCTGTGTTACACCAAGCGCTAAAAGCTTCCATTTGCTTGGTTTGCATTTGTGATCAATTGCTGGATTCAGTCCGGGAAAAAATTCCTACCGTTAGAAAATAATCTTCGTGCATAGATCCAGTCGGGTTGACTTACAATACTTTATATATATATATATATATATATATATATATATATATATATATATATATATATATATAATCTGATTCTGGCATAAAAACACTATTTAGATTTTAAGGCGGAGAGAATCTAGAAAGAAAACGTGTATTCAATAATCAATTATCAATGACTTCCCAAGACTATTATTCTAATATTAGGGCACAAAAACAATTTTCCTACCTATCGTGAATCCTTTGAGCAAAAATAACTATATATTTTGCCTTCTCCGTACTAAATTCAGTAAATTCAAATAAGCTGCAAATCCTTCCATATGTTGTCAACTGAATGTTGATAACGAATAATAAATAATAATAAATGCTGATATTGGAATGTGGGTCAGGTAAAGGAAAAAATGTTTTTGTTTCCCCGCGGTTTTATTATTTGCGGTGGTTTTCTATTTATTATTTCCCATATTCTCCTCCATGAACCTACACAATCTCACCCTTCTACATCTTTACTACAACTAACTAGGAAAACCATCACACAAATCTGTATCTGAGATGAAATGATATGAAATGAATACGTTGATACGATGATCTGCAATTGGGTACGACCCGGTGGCAGTTAAATAACAATAATTACAACAACAATAACAATGGTAATAATAATAATAATTATTATTATTATTATTATTATTATTATTATTATTATTATTATTATTATAATTATTAAGGACTAGAGTTCATGGCGAGGATGCAATAATCAGTGCATATGCCTCAGGAACAGAATTCATTTGTTTACTATCGCAATAATTATGTCAATTTTCGCATAAATCGTGAGATTTTATAGTGACCGATTAAATTCTGTACATACCATGGAGTGTTGTCACTGCCTCGCCCAAATTAAAAATCTTAGATCCGCTATGCTCCGCCTCGATTTTTAAGTTTTGTCCTCTGTAGTAATAACACTCTTAACCTTACAAGGTATGTTAATAACTATAATTTCACATATGTAATATTCAAAATATGTACAATCTATTCAAAAATTCCCTGCCTTCACCCTTAATGAGAGGTTTCTAGATATCTAATAATATTCATAAAAATCCCATCTAATTTAATGATGATAATAATGTTAATTATGAATATTCGAGTTTCTGTTCTATTTTTATTTTTATAGTGTTCACTGTTTCACAACGATGTGATTATAATTAATCGTAAAACTGACTTCACCCTTTATATCACTGATGAAGAAATAACACGTTCTGAAATGTTGACTTGCTAAAACATATTGTCATATACTTGACCAACATCCCACGAATTATATAGAATATTGAGTTATTATCCCTTCTGGCGATCATCTCGATTGCTCGATAGCCTGTCACGGGCCTTGGCCGACCAGCGGTGACCCAGCCTCTCAGCCATGAGATAAGGGGTTCGTGTGGTTAGCATGAAGACATCCCTTCACCATATCTGGTCTTCATAACCATTGGGTGGGCTTTCTCATCGTCACACAACAATAGATACTGTGACAATTGTACAGAAAGGGCAGAGATATAATTTGCCTCAGCCGGGAATCGAACCCGGGTTTGGGCTCGGGAAAGAGGAGCACGCCAACCAACGAGCCACCGAGAGAGGCAAGCACATGTCACCAGAACCAAATAATGGTGAGGGGGGAGGATGATTCAATAATTATGGTATAGATTACCGGGAAATCCCCTTCAATACTTGTCATATATCAAAATGTATTAAAGCGCATGTACCCGCCCCCCAAGTCCTTCGGCGACGATGCGCTTGTTTCGTAATTAATGATTCAGGTTACTTCGGTTGAATTAAAGTCAAAAATATCAAGAGCAGTAAAAATGAAAAATTAAGTTCAATTAATTCTAAAAAGTTGAAATACAAAAAGAAACAAATGGAATGTAACGTGCATAATTCATTTGATGAAATAAAATATTTATGTATGGCCAAAGTTCGTCGAAAAGAATCGAATATATTCACCGCCCGATCGATCAACGTTCGAAGCATTTGAAATTGAGTTAACTGAAAAAAGGACTAGTTCTTGCTTCAATATTTGACCGTCTTCTCTTCCCGTCGCAGAGGGTAGACGTGAGGGCAACGGTACCGCCGACAGCGACATCTGTCGGCGAACGGGTGCCAATTTGTCGGGCGGTCTCCTGTCAGGCGCTCAGGCGCCCTGCGATGACGGTCCTTGCAAGGCATTGCCGCGCCGGGGAGGGGGTGGGGTGAGGGAAGGGTGAATTGTGGGAGGGGGAGGGGGAAAGAGGGAGGGGAGTGTCGGCGTGCAGGTCAGAGGTTTCAGAACCCGCGCTGACGCTATGCAAAAGTGGTTTTCTAGAGGCGGAGAGATATTAGCAGTGAAATTGTGAATGAGGAGGGAAACTAAATAGATCAATGGAACACGTTTTTATTAAAGGGGCCAGGGTTAAGATACGTTTGATTTTGTATTTAAGAAAAATCTTTACTGTAATCCTTATAATAAAAATCATTAATATTGTTCCCGACTCAGTAATTTTTTGATGTATGCATGACACTCAAAAAATATTACTTTTAAGCCTTCATGCGTAAAAATTATCACATACTTTCACTGCTCATTGATTGGAAAGTTGTAATTAGAGAAATGCGTAATACAAAGTCTACTTTGAAGTAAGGAAGAAGCAAATAAATCATGGTCATTTTAAGCAATTAGTATTGAAAAATTAAGAAAACAATGGAGTGGAGTGAATCAACAAATCTGATGTTTCGCTTATTTAGAAAATGATCTCAAAAATATGAACATGTAGTACGTTTCAAAAAATTCGTGTACTAGTATGTTCTGTACATTTTTACGTGTTTTCTATGATAAAGAGTTTTTATTAATACTCGAAGAAGGAGAGTGAATCGTCATGGTTAGGATATAAGAAGTGTAATACAAAATCGTATAGCAGAAAGGAAAAAGAAAACGTACAGAACTACAACATAGGACAAAAGTAGTCTCTGACTTTTCAATTGCAGTAAGCATCATACTAAACGTGAACCAGGAATATTTATTCTTTTTATTGAAAGGTAAGAAAACAATAAACCATCATGTAAATAACTGTTCTGAGTCAGCGATACCATCCTCGCACTTGATTTCAAGGAATGTCATCAGCACATACTGGAACGACCAGAGACATTTACAGAATGTCTGAATGGACGAAGCAGACCGCAATAAAATAGAATAAATTTTGGTAAGCGATTGGTATTTATATCTTAAGTTTGCTTTCGACATTTACTGGAAGAGAGTTGGTACAAAATTAATTACTAAAAAATATTGTCGTTATTATTATTATTATTATTATTATTATTATTATTATTATTATTATTATTATTATTATTATTATTATTATTATTATTATTATTGTTGTTGTTGTTGTTGTTGCTATGAACACTGACTGGGAGAGTTGGCTCAGGGTATTAACTGATGTCACTGCAGTGGACGGTGCTAGGACCTCCCGGTGCCTCTGACCGGGAGGTCCTAGTGTCGAGTCCTGACGATGGCTGGAATTTCGACACTAGATTGTCAGCTAAGTCGAATTCAGCCAGTGTCTGGAGGAGAATAACTGCCAGCTACTCTGATCGGTAGTTTTCTCTTGTTTCTCCGATCAACACCAGTCGAATGCCGGAGCAATACTCTAATAAACGGGCCACGGACCGCGCGATATCTTTCCTTTCTCTTCCTTGTCCTATCCTCTTCCCTTACACACTTATACTAACATGCACTACACTGCCACACATACCGGAAGAGCGGTTGGGAGCTTAGAGCTTGTCCCGACTGGGGCAGTGTCCTACTGATGGGAGATACTTGGTTGGGGAAACCTTGTTAGAGACATCCATCGGGTGAAGTTGACTACCACATCCGGAGGCAAAACATATACTACACTTACGGGTCCAATTACATTATCAGTTGACGTGTCCGGAAACACTAATAAATCCTATGAACTCAGCAGAAAGAATCCATTGTTTAATCAGAGCTTTTAGGAAGATTGAACAGTCAAATTCCAAAGGCCATAATGACAGAGAGGCCACTGTGCCAAGTCGCAGGTGCGGAACGAGAGAGAGACCCGGGGGCGCTGAGCGCTAGGTGCCAGCCCTGTGCCGACGCGGTCTGTCGGAGTCGCCAGGCGTGATAAGGGAGGGGTAGCGGAGAGGGGGGGGGGGCTTGACAGGCCTGATGTCCGAGGGCGGCAGCAGCGGGGGCGGTAGTAGTGGTAGCGATGGGTGTGGTAGAGGCTGCAACGGTGGCATTTGCGGTCGGTGGCGTTAGTAGGGTCTGAGGGCGGGAGCAGCAGTGAAGGCGGTGGTGGCGGTGAGCATGGTGGCGGCAATGGAGATCGGGTGGCGGTGATAGCAGTGGCAGCGGAGGAGGAAGTGTTAGATATAGCGGCAACGATGACGGTGACGGGGTGGAGATGGCGATGATCGTAGCGGCAGGGGTAGTGGATGTGCAGGCTGCAAGGGCGCGGTCGTCGGTGCGGCGGTGGCGACGGTGGGGACGGTGACAGCGGCGCCAAAGGCAGCGGCGTTGGCGTGGAGGGGAGCGGGGAAGACAGGCCAGGGAATGGGGGTAGAAGTTGGCTGTGAGGTGGTGAGGAAATTGAGAGCGGAGGGCCAGGGCGCAGGCAGGAGCGGGGGCAGGACAGAGGTCGGGCGGGGGCACGGGTGGAGGCAGGAGCGTAGGCGGTGGCAGAGGCAGGGTCGGGTGCTGAGGCGGGTGCAGGGACGCGAGGAGTGGCAGGGGCGGGCCTGGGGTGGGGGCAGGGGCAAGGGCGGGGGAAGGGGCGGGGGCAGGGGCGGGGCAGGGGCGGGGGCAGGGCGGGGGGGCAGGGGCGGGGCAGGGGCAGGGGGGGGGGGCAGGGGCGGGGGGCAGGGGCGGGGGGGGGCAGGGCGGGGCAGGGGCGGGGGCAGGGGCGGGGGCAGGGGCGGGGGCAGGGGCGGGGGCAAGGGCGGGGAAAAGGCGGGGGCAGGGGTGAGGGCAGGGAGGGGTTGGGGTGCAGCAGGGAGAGGCAGGGGTGGAGCAGGGGCGGGGCCAGTGGCAGGGGCGGGGGAAGGGGGGGGGTTGGGGCGGGGGTATTGGTGGGCAGGGGCAGGCCAGGGGTGAGGGGAGGACGGGGGCAGGACTGGGGGCAGAGACGGGGACAAGGGTGGAAGGCCGAGGGTTAGTGCAAGGATTGCAATGGTACGGACAGCACAGCGACGAGGGGGGCGGGGGCGGGGAACTGCGGCGGCGCGCGCCGTGGTCGTCGGGGCGACGGAACGCCGGGGCCGGGAGCAGGAGGGCGCTGGGCAGTGGGCGGGGCGTGACAAGAGGCCGGGGCTCGTCGCGTCGGGAGCCGAAGCGCCCAGCTGCACGGGCGGAGGGCACCTGTCGAGTATCGACACCTCCGTCGTCAATTCGAGCGCCCACGCGCCGACCCGCCCCGGGGCCCTGCCCTGTCCTGCCTGGCGCGTTGAGTCGGAGGTCGGACTCGAAGCTTCGCTCCTAGTTTACGAGCGCGAATCCGCATATAAAGCGGTCTGCGAGGCGTGAGAAGA
This sequence comes from Teleogryllus occipitalis, assembly GCA_011170035.1. Lineage (NCBI taxonomy): Eukaryota > Metazoa > Arthropoda > Insecta > Orthoptera > Gryllidae > Teleogryllus > Teleogryllus occipitalis. Next base: position 92,305 of record BLKR01001058.1, on the reverse strand, counting down.
GAAATGGATACTATTCAATAATAGGTACCGGGAGGGGTGGCGCGATGCATCAACTTATGTCACTGTAATGCCTCTGACCGGGAGGTCGTAGGTTCGAGTCCCGACGGCGGCAGGATTTTCGACACTAGCTTTTCAGCTAGGTCGAATTAGGCTAGGTCGAATTTCAGCTAGGTCGAATTCAGTCATTGTCTGGAGGAAATTTCTAGCGGCCGGCTGTTCCGATCGGCAGATTTCCGTAGATTCTTCGATCTATACCAGGCGAATGCCAGAGTAGTACCCTAACAAACGAGCAACGGACCGTGCGCCATCTTTCCTTCCTATTCCTTGTCATACCTCACCCCTTACACACACACTTACACTAACATCCACTACACCACCACATATGCCGAGAGACCGGAGGGGGTCTTAGAGGTTGTCCCGGCTGGGGTGGTGTCCCGCTGGTGGGAGATACCCTGTTGGAAAACATCCCGCTATTCGACGGTAGGACAGCGTCGGATCTCGGATCTCCCCATCTGGCGGGGAAAGGTCAACGCCACCTCCCGATGAAGAAACATTCACTACACTCAGGGAACTAACGACCTCCGTAGATGACGCGCCCAGAATCACTAACAATCAATCAAAATTACGTATTCCAGTCATTGGTTTGAGATGAATTACATTTGATTTGTTAACGTACGCCATTTTCAGACTATCACAACCCAATTTCCTGTAGTCATTAAGAGTAGCCCACTTGGGTACATTTTTTCTTTCATATCCATTATTTCTCTTGACACTTAGGAAAAGAGAAATTGAGTAAGTACCTCCATCAGTCATTTGGGAGACAATTTTCGAACAAATGTGGAAAAATTGCATTGCATAAATTGCAATTTTCTCTGCGCACGTTTAGAATAAAATGTATGATTGATGTGTATGCTATCAAAACCAGCTTATTCCATCTGTGAAGATTATACACGAGTAACAAAAATTATCTTGTATCCAAATGCAGTTTGAAATAAATAGGATGTGTTATTTCTATATTTTAGGTGAATAGAAGCCCAATATCGCTTAGCGAGGTGTCTACCTAATCAAAAATGCAAAAGAGTTTATTTTGGTAAATAATGAAGTTTTTAAAAATGCACTAGTTTTGATAATAAACTCTTCATTTGAAATAAATAGTGGAAGGAAAATAAGGAATTAAGGGAATTCATAATCACGGTGTTTGATTTGCTTTTATTTATTTGGTCAAAAACCACTAAAAACTGTATATGACGTGTGGGGAAAAGAATATTTATATCCATTTCATTTATATCCAAAATTATCATTCGACACCGTTCCAACTAGAGGATTTTCGCCTACTGAATGAAAATGTAATTCTCATGAATCTTACAGAGAGACAAATAAAATAAATGCTATTGCAGTTGTGAACAACTGGGAGGCGGCATATTACAAAATAAATTAAGAATATAATAATAATAATAATAATAATAATAATAATAATAATAATAATAATAATAATAATAATAATAATAATAATAATAAGGCAGCACAATGGCACATGGCGATACACGGCATTTCATGCACTGTCGTAAGTTTGAACACATTTTGACACACTACTTAACTGTCCCACACATTAAGTTACATCAATTTTAACATATTCTACGTGATATTCTGAATTGCTTTATTTGTTTGTTCTAAATTAATTCCGTATTTGTAAAACTACGGATATTGTGAGGAATAGTTTTGATAATTGCTGTTAGCAAACTATTCCACACTTATATTTGTAAATACGAAGCACAAATTCCCCACATCTGTTCCTTGCTTATTTGTCAGAATTTTGTGAATGGGCCCTTCTATTGCAACACGTTAGCTTCTCTAATCTACTATGAATGTCGTGCAAGTTGATTGGTCTACGTACAAACGTTTGTACAATACATGCCACGAGCAAAACCTCCCTTTAATTCCTTTTGTTTTGGGTTTCCCAAGTTTTCTTATCGCATTATTCCCGTACGTTAACTTAAGGACTTGAATTTTTTCAGATATACTTCGAGAGTAATTCTATACAAATAGCTACAAACCAATCTCAATTCCTTATTATTGTAGGCAAGATATGTATGAAACCAATTATGTAGTTCTTACCTTATAGTTGTTTAGTGCAAAATGTACACTTTAACTATTTTCTCATTATGTAATTTATTTCATTCTCCCATTCTAAATTAGTATCTGAGTTTCATATAATCTCTGTATCTGATCTTACAAAATAACCTGAAGCCATTACAGGAGGGAAGCTAAACTGAATTAAAAGACTTAAAAGAAAATACGATGGTGACTGAAACCCTTGCCTAGAAAATGATTCCAACACATCTAAAATTACATTGAATATTTCTCACAATAGTATATACTATTATTAAGAATTATTTCTAGAAATCGTTCATAGCGAGTGTTGACAGCAAATGAAGAGCCGCGAAGATAAACAATGAGAATGAAGAAATTGAAATTTTCATTGTTCTGATGCCGACCTATAGAGCGATTAAAATGCATTCTTTCAATGATAGGTGGTCTCTAAAAACCATTTAGTGACACCCAAGGAGACAAATTCCATGCAAAGATTCCATGTAAAGAAACGATCAGATAGCCAAGCGAAGAACTAAGTCAAGCACTTGCATACAATACTATCTAGAATAAAATTAAGTCTCAAGTGAAAAGTTAACATTTCCGAAAGAAACTCGAAATATCTGTACAATGTAAATAACCCGTAAATATACAAATTTTGAATGGACCACTTACGAGATACGAGACTGAATTTTTAAAAGCATTTTTTTCAGAACCATTTATCTCCTCCACCCCACCGCAACTCATCAAATTATTTAGATAAGCTATAAACCATTTGAGAAGGAAATGATGTAGTGCGCAACAGCAGGTGCGCCGCGCCCGCAGTCGCAGGCCAGCTGGCGAATACGGCGCAGCGGGGGCGTGGCGCGGGGCGGCGTCGATTAGCGCGCCACCGGCGCCGCGGCGGCCGCCCATTGCGCGCAGGCCACGCGCGTAACCTCGTTACGGGAGGGCGCCGTCAGGAGCGACGCGACCCGACCCGCTGCCGCACGCACTCGTTGCGCCCGCCACCGCCGTCGCCCCACCCCGCTCTTTCCGCCCAGCTGATGTCGCCCTCTCCTCGCCGCCCCGCCCCCACCACCATCACTGCCCCTGCCGGCGTCGCATTGCTCTCTCTCCCCGCCAGGCCCTGCTCCCGCACTCTTTGCGCTCGCCACCGCCGCCGCCCCGCCCCGGCCGGCCCTTTCCGCCACATCCGATGTCGCCTTCTCCTCGCCGTCCCGTCCCCACTACCCACACTGCCCCTGGCGCCGTCGCTTCGCTCTCTCCCCACCACTCCCCGCTCCAACGTACTCGTTGCGCACGCCACCGACGCCCCGCCTACGCCGACGTCGCCCTATCCCCGCCGCCACGCCCCCACCGCGTCTACTGCCCCTGCAGGCGTCGCGTCGCTCTTTCTCCCCGCCACTCCCCGCTCCCGCGCTCAATTTGCCCGCCATCGACGCCTCGCCCCTTCCGCCATAGCTGACGTCGCCCTCTCCTCGCCGTCCCCCCTACCGCCTCCATTGCCCCTGCCGGCGTCGCGTCGCTCTCTCCCCCCACCACCCCCGCTCCCGCACTCGTTTCGCCCGGCAACGACGCCCCGCCCCTTCCGCCACAGCCGTTGTCGCCCTATCCCCGCCGCCCCGCTCCCACCGCCCTGCCGCCGTTGGATCGCTCTCTTCCAGCCACCCATTAGAGCCTGTCTGACCCCGTAAACATGACCCCGCCGCTAGGTTTCACCCGCCCCGCCCTCGCCACCCGTCATCATCACTCCGTCCCAACCGCCCCAGACCACCGCCCCGTCCCCACCCCTCCGTTTTGCCCCTGCCACACCGTTCCAACCACCCTGTCCCCGGCGCTTTGGCTCCGCCACGTCTTGTCCCCGTCGCTTACCATGGCGCCACTCTTACTGCGTACCCCCTCTCGTCTTCTTCAACGCCGCCGTCCCCAACGCCGCCCCCAAGGCCGTCGTTCCCAACGACGCCGTTCCCAAAGTCGTCGTCCCCAAGTCCGCCGTCCCCAAAGTCGTCGCCCCCAGGCCGCCGTCCCCAACGCCGCCGTCCCCAACACCGCCCTCCCCAACGCCGCCGTCCCCAACACCGCCGTCCCTAACGCCTTCGCAGTCATCGTCACCATCTCCCACGCTCACCCCGATCTCCGCCGTCCCCAACGTTACACTCCTCGCTTCCACAACCCCCAACACCATCGTCTCCATCACTCACGTCTCCACGCCGCACGCCTTCGCCCCAAACATCTCCTCCCCCATCACCGCCATCACTGCCGCCACCCGTGCTCGCGCACACGCCGCCTTGTGAGCGCGCCCTGGGCACCGATCGCATTAGTAGGAGATGGTGCTCGAAACACGGTTACCGGCGCCCGGCGCCCGCCCGCGCGCCCACGCCCGCCGGCAGGCGGCGGCTTGTTAAGGCTCCGACGCTACCTCACACTCTCCGGACGCTGCGTTGGGCAGCGGCAGCGCTACGCCCAATTCCGAAAGGAATTCACGTGCACCATCGGACAGGTTCAGCTGCAATTCAAACAGCATTAACACTAAGCCCTGTATCACTCATTTTCTACTGTTTGTTTAGTCAAACGTGTCGATCTTGATTGTTTTAAATAACTCTGTCAGAAGAGAAGTATTTGAAATGTATCATCGTTGTGCGTGGAGAGGCCTTGGCCCGCTTTTCTACGTTTTATTTAAACAAAGCTGCAGTGTTCAAATTAAATTGAGGCGGTCAGGATAATAACGACAGACCTCAACTGACCTCGCAATTTCAGTTCGAAGTATGACGGTAAACTCCTGACATACAAGCATACATACATACAGCTTGTATATCTATCATATGATGAAATATCAAGTGAATTAGAAATAGGTAAAACCTTCAAATTCCACCCTCAAAAATTTGTCCGGAGTGAAAATGAACCTGAATGTAAACAGAGAAGGTCATTTTTCTCAAATGGACCTTCAGTTGGGATATGCCATTCTGAGTGCCTCAATTGTTTTCGTGAAGAATGTAGTACGTGGTTCAGGTATAATAATATTAATTATATAATAAAGTATTCCCGAAAAATGAAGAGAGCGGATTTTTTGCAGGCTGACAAAAAATGTATGTTTTCATTCATCTAAAAAATGCAGACTTATTATTTAAAAAAATTACTGACAGGCATAAAAACAAAACCATAGAATATTATAAGTTGAATTAAATAATTGTATGGTAATTGGTCTTATGTAGTTTTGTTTTGTTGCTTCATTTAACCAAAGGTTAATTGAGATGGGTTAGAACGTGCTCTAAAGGCAATTATCTCTCAACCCACCTTCCTTTGTCCAAAGTCAGAAATCCTCGCTTCGGTAGTCAAAGGATTCGCTTGTGCATTCCCTTTGAAGTACTCATTAATTTATAATCAGGAAATTTTAGGGAAAATCGGTTGCTCCATAAACGTCCCTCAGATCACTCCACAAGTCTATTACTGAAATAATTTTTCGAAATAAATCTGCCGTATTCTTACTTTTTCGCACTAATCCGAGATGACGTTATGTTTATTGTGAACACTTTACAATGAGTTAATAACTTATTTGTATTGTCTTCTTTTCTCTTATGCAAAAAAGATTATCCTCTAATTACTGTCGCGAGGTTAATGTTTTCCATTTCTCCACTTACATTACATTGCTTAACATTAAATGTTACTGAAACTAGGGTAACTAATTTTGGCAAAGTCAGAACCACAACAAACGAATTTTAGAATTTAAGTGAATATGTACTATGTTAATTTTTTGTATGACAACCATGACCTGATCTCAAAGTACAAAGTTGTCCTCTAAATATCTTGCCAAGATTTGGAGCAAACGTTGCAAATTCAATATATTGCATATATTGCAAAGAATCAATATCGGCTGGATGCATTATATATTTATACCATAAAACTAAAGTTAAAAAATCAAAATTATCCTCGCAATTTAATGAACGATTGGTTGCATTTGTGTCTTGTAATACAAAGACAAATACAATACCTTGACCGAAATTACGATTGATTGATTGTGATTCCGGGCCCGTCAACTACCGAGATCATTAGCCCTGTAAGAGTAGTACATGTTTTTCATCAGGAGGTAGCGGGGATCTCCCCCCCCCTGTATGGCGTGATCCGGCGACAACCTACCGTCGACTTGGGGTTTTCCCCAACCAGGTATCTCCCACCACTCGACACCGCCCCACCCGGGACAAGCTCTAAGCCCCCGACCGGTCTCCCGGCAAGTGTGGTAGTGTGGTGGATGTTAGTGTAGGTGTGTGTAAGGGGTGAGGATAGGACAAGAGGAAGGAAATATCGCGCGCGGCCCGTGGCACGTTTGTTAGGGTACTACTCCGGCATTAGCCTGGTGTTGAAAGGAGAAACCACGCAAAACTACCAATCAGAGCAGCCGGTCGCTGACAGTTGGTGCAATGAGCCACCGCTCCCGGTACTGCAAAGGGAAAAGTCCACCTTTGCCTCCAAATGAAGTTACGGTGGCGGTCGTGGGATCGGGGGGGGGGAGGGAAATGCAGCGGCGGCGCAGGGGAAGGCGATAAGGTCAGGTGGGGAGGCAGTGGGGCTACCTAGGCTGTGTGTGTGTGTGTGTGTGTGTCGTGAGAGAGAGAGAGAGAGAGAGAGAGAGATAGAGACAGAGAGAGATAGAGACAGAGAGAGAGAGAGAGAGAGTGAATGAAAACATTTGAAATTTGCCTAAAGGCGCAAGTCACTTCGATTGAAATCAGAGGCAGTTATCAGAGTAATTCTGACGATAAATATGGCGGTTGAAGCATTGTAAGCTCTGACAGATATAGTCGGTCCGTGGCGGAGACACGGTTGTATCGGTTCTTTAGAGAGACTGTTTTATCTATTTCCAGGCTGACAGTTGTGTCGACGTCTCCGAGTGACTGTTATATCGTCACTTCGAAGTGATTGTCACGTCGACTCATAGGAGTGACTCTTATGTCGACTCTTCTGAGTGACGTATGTCGACACCTGAGAATGACTGTCGCGTCGACTCCTAGGGGTGACTCTTATGTCGATTCTTCTGAGTGACATATGTCGGCACCTAGGAGTGACTGTTGTGTAGACTCCTAAGAGTGACTCTTATGTCGACTCTTCTAAGTAACGTATGTCGACACCTGAGAATGACTGTCGCGTCGACTCCTAGGGGTGACTCTCACGTCGATTCTTCTGAGTGACATATGTCTAGAAGTGACTGTTGTGTAGACTCCTAGGGGTGACTCTTACGTCGATTCTTCTAACTGATGTATATCGGTACCTAGGAGTGACTGTTGTGTTGATTCCACGAGTGGGAGAACGGTTAGAGGCGAAGGCGTTTGGGTGTGGGCGGCAGAGGGCGACGAAGGAACAGCGAATGCGGCGACCTCTGGGACCAGAGGTCAGAGGCTCGGGAAACAGGAATACAAATTGCTTTTTTTCCTTCAGGGCAATGGACGCCTCGCAACTTTCAATTAAATACGTTGTAATGCTCTACAAACAACCTCCAGAATCGGAAAAGAAACTTGTGTATATTTATTTTGTTTGTGATTCGAAGTCGTCTTTTGTCAAAGGATGCTGAGTAATTATACGAAACGACCGAACTTTCGCGGACTTCGGAGAGAGGGAAATTTCTTTTAAAACTTTTGCTGGGAAAGTAGAATCCATTTTACGGCACACTCCATCACGCGGAGATGTTTTCAGCGGGAAAATTGTTAAATTCATGAATTCTCATCTTAAGCATCCAGAGCAAATATAAGATGTTTACGAGAAATTTTTCTTGGGGTAACGAATAATTTAGTTTATACTTCTTTGTTTGAAACTTTCGATGAAATGTTAATCTGAGTAAAACAATTAAGTGAGATATGAAACGAAATGTATTACCTTAACATCCTCCAAAAACGTTTGTCGCTTAAGAAAATAATTCACTAGCTTGACCAAAATAGTCCAAAAAATGTAATTAGAAAATATAAATTGTCTTATTATATTAGAAAACTTATAAATGCTTGGTAGCAGGAATGAGAGGTGAAAACTTCGAATGACCAATTTACGCAATATAAAATATATTAGCATCAAACAAAAGGAATCTATGAGAAGCGCTTTAATGTACAAACAATGTCATTGTGTGACAAAATCAAAAGGATAGACATTAGCATCAAAAATATAAATTTTGCGAAGTGGTAATCACTAAACATAGTTATCTCCAAAGGCAAAACTTCAGAGGGGCTTTCCCTACCACATTCAACTATGTTGAATTCGGTGTACATTTTAAATGTGTAAATGCGCCTTAATGAAAGATCTTACAAATATTTCGAAATATTTTATTACTCCAATAATAATTAACAAGGAGAAAGCTATACAAAAGTTATTAATAAAGAATGAAAAGGAGGTTCCATTTCCATTCTACGAAATTCCTTTGTGCTCATGTGTGACTCTGTGCTTAGGCAGCGAGAGAAGAGCTACTGGCAATCCAGGTAACTTCCTGGATTGAAGACACGTGGGCTCTCATAATGAGTTCTCTCTCTACACGAACTCCCATTAAGATCGACTCAGCGATGTTTGCCCGAAGACCCATCGCGCACTGTCTTCTTTGAGGCACTTCCCCGTGATACTTTCACTTCCCCGTGGTACTTGCATTTCCCCGTGGCACTTCCCCGTGGTACTCAGGTATTTTCACAGTATACATATTTATGCAGTAGCGCATCTCCGTGTAAATGCCCTATGACGACCTGTTCAGCGACTCTAGCGATCCGCGCGGCGATCAAGGAATACTACGCCGCCTTACACTTCGTAATACACAATCGATCTGCTAACTCTAACCAAAATGTCAATGTTTTTAATAAACATTTTCTTAATGCATATAACTAAAGCAACATATGAAGTAGAAGTTTTGAACAATTATAAAGAAGGAAATGATTTAAATCTAATGAATGTTGTCCATTAAAAGTGAATGATGAAATCATGAGGAAGAACAAGTATCTCTATACTGTTCATGAAAATATCTATAATTGTAAGTAATCCAAGTAGTAAATAAGGGTAATATATCTGTTGACAGGTAATAAAAAATTTCCGTCTTTCCTTTCTAGGTCTATTGGACTAGAAAAAACCAACATAATTCAGGATTCTCACTGACTCAGCTTATGGACTTCTGCTTTTCCTTTCTCAATAGCCAGAAGTTTTTCTTTTTAAATTTATATTTATCCACTGATAAACCATAAGGCGTTATACATGATTTCAGAGTTACAAAACACTAACATATACAACACTTATTGACCAACTTGACATTTGTGATTAAACCAATTGTGTTCCTACAGAGTTTGTATTTTTTTAACATGTGTAACATCCCCCTCCCTCGCCCTGAGAGCCGCCTCGACCTCCGCCTCCGCCTTACGCCTCGTGCCTCCACCTCCCCTTCCGCCGCTACCGCCGACTGTCTCCACCTCTTGTCTCCGCTCCTTGTCTCCGCCCCTTGTCTCCGCCCCTTGTCTCCGCCCCTTGTCTCCGCCCCTTGTCTCCGCCCCTTGTCTCCGCCCCTTGTCTCCGCCCCTTGTCTCCACCGCTTATCTCCTCCTCCTGCTCTCCTCTGTCCCGCTTGTCTCCGCCCCTTGTCTGCCGTCTGCCCTTGCCGCTGCCATCTCGCCTCTATCACTTGTCCCGCCCTTGTCTCCGCCCCTTGTCTCCGCCCCTTGTCTCCGCCCCTTGTCTCCGCCCCTTGTCTCCGCCCCTTGTCTCCGCCCCTTGTCTCCGCCCCTTGTCTCCGCCCCTTGTCTCCGCCCCTTGTCTCCGCCCCTTGTCTCCGCCCCTTGTCTCCGCCCCTTGTCTCCACCCCTTCCTGTCTCCGCCGCCTGTCTCCGCCGCCTGTCTCCGCCGCCTGTCTTCGCCGCCTGTCTCCGCCGCCTGTCTCCGCCGCCTCTTGTCTCCGCCTCTTGTCTCCGCCTCTTGTCTCAGCCTCTTGTCTCCGCCTCTTGTCTCCGCCTCTTGTCTCCGCCTCTTGTCTCCGCCTCTTGTCTCCGCCTCCCGTCTCCGCCTCCCGTCTCCGCCTCCCGTCTCCGCCTCCCGTCTCCGCCTCCCGTCTCCGCCTCCCGTCTCCACCTCCACCTCCCTGGCCTCCGCCGCTCTCCCTGAATGGCGTTCGTTACGAGGCGTGCGGGGGCGCCGACGGAAACGACCTGCCCGGCGCTGATTGCGTCCGCCCGGCGTAACCGAGTAACCGAAACCTGATCAGGCGCCGCGTCGCGCCCCGCCGCGCCACGCCTTCGGCAGCCGCCGCCGGCCGGTGATCGAATTCCTGGACGGCCGCGCGAGCGGGGGCGTGTCGGGCAACGCGCTCAGCTGTCACGAGACGCGTCTCGCACCGCGCGCGGGGGCGACCGCCTACTCACGGTCCTCCTGGGACACCCACGCGACGGAGAATGCGCCTCGCCACACGTATCCCGGCTGGGGTGCCTCAGGGCCTCAACTGATGTCACTGCAGTGCCTCTGACCGGGAGGTCCTAGGGTTCCACTCCCAATAGTGGCAGGATTTTCGACACTAGCTAAACTGCTAGATCCAGTTCAGCCGCTGTCTGGAGGATAATTTTTGCGGTTGGCTGCTTTAGTCGAAAGTTTTCCGTGGTTTCTCCGATCAACTCCTGGCGAACGCCAGAGTATTACGCTAACAAACGGCCGAAGTACCGCGAGGGAACCTTCCTTCCTCTTCATCATCGTATCCTCACGCCTTTCTTACACACATTTACGCATACATTTACATGAACTACACTACCGCATATGTCGAGAGACCAGTCGGGAGTTTAGATGTGCCGGCTGAAGAGGTGCATCGCTTGTGGGGGATACCTGGATGGGGAAACACCATTCTGCCGAGAAAGAACACCGCCACCTCTCGTAATAAATCATGCAGTACGCGTACAAGAATAATGTACATGGCAGTGGACGCGCACAGTAACACGAAATAATCAATCAAAGTATCGCCTGTATAATATTTTTATCGGTCACACGCGCCTTTAACCCCTGTTAACATGCAACCTGTAGGTTTGTTAAGTGCACTTGTACCTACCTGTATGTTAAGAAATTTAACATACATAGCAACAGATTTTAACGTCCTTAGCAACTTAAATAATCATCGATTCATCAAAAGTCAAATGTTTGTTAAGGAAACTCATGATGGCGCACAAAAGAAATCAGAATCAAACAATTCAGAAGTAATTCACATTGGTTTGGAGAATAAATATTCTTAATTGTAATATTATTAATAGTACAATTAGAAAAATGTATATTACGTAAATTAACATAATTTTCCTCACATTCTACCAGATGATACTATTCCGGTAATCGTATTTACTGACGATGTACAGGTGTCGCCACTGGAAATCAACGCGTCAATTTCCTAACCGAACGTCCTTTCTTTAGGTTCAGGAAAATTATTTGCATCCATCCTTCTCGAACAACGGTATAAGTCTATTGTTTATAATGATATAACGCAAGCTACACCCTACAATATCGTACTAACGTGCCGCAGCAACAGGATTGATGTGTTTACTATCGCAGTAAAATAAATTTTCGCATAATTCGTGAGATTTTATAGTGACCGATAAAATGCTGAACATACCACGAAATGTTACAGTGTTATTACATTTCTAGTTCTGTTAATAGCTATTACTATAAATTTATTTTTGAATGGAAGAAACTACATTTATCATTAATCAATTATCAGGTAAAACCTTTTTTTTTATATGCCATTAGTTCTCAAACAATGACAAACATATTCAGAAACCGCTTTTTGGTCCCTCTAATTTATTCTTAGAAAATATTACATAAAATTCGCGCGTTACAGTTTTACTAATCAACAAAACAATATGATGCATTCATGTGGAAATTGAATTGAATGCTTTCACCATGAAGAGTTTATTTCGTTGAATCGTTAACTTATAACATCTTTTACAACCTTTAAAAACAGGACAAAAGCTCTTCGTTAATAAAAGCAGAAGATATGAATTTTAATGACATACATTGTTCTTGTTTCATCCTTGAAACGCCGACAACTCCTTTTCGGAGTTCGTAATATTGTTATTCTTGTTTTATTCTTTCTCCTTATTTGCAAGGAAAATCTCGCCTTGTGCTGTATCTTTGAAGCATGAATTGAGATTCCAATTTTTTCCATCATGTCTCTAAAATGTAATCTACCTCCATGGCATTTTGTTCTCATCCTGTCGTCACTTATAGCTTATTAATTCATTTAAGTTGTCTGAAAGAAATTTCTCGTCTAGTGGTGTCTTTTCTCTCTTGCAGAGACACAATTAATTTGAGCCTGGCGTTTTAATCCCATGAGCTTCTCATGGCTCGTGGATGTCACCGCCTCATTTATCAGACTTTTCACTCAAGAATCTAGAGCCACATTCATTTTTTGCATCTCATTTTGGAGCCTTTGTCTCCAAGAAAAAGTTTTGTTTGAAGGGGGGCTACATTAAATTTTATGCGGATAACTCTAAGAAATGTCGAACATGAGATAGATCACAGGAAGCATTTGATTAGTAAAATACAAGTAAATGTTTTTTTTTCCAAAAACGCCCTAGATAGCTTTTCGTGCCATGCTGAAAACGTAATGCAAATTCCTTGTCACATAAATGCTCGTACGCTTCCGTGACAATGGCTGCTACCCTCTAATAATTCCAGGGAGGAGCCATCCTTTAAAAAACATCCACCAAACAGTTGCAAAATTTATTGTTCGCGCACTTAGTCAACTCAATTTATGTACTCGACCAGATCATGTTTTGAGAACAATCATAATTTTTTGCGTGCGTTAGACATTGATCAATGTTTTTCGAATGGGTCTTATAACAGATTTTCGCTTTGCCGCCCTCGATCATCGCATGATTTAGGCAATATTTTGCACGTGAATGTGAAGGGTACTGGAAATTGGGTTGGAGCAGAGTGTGATTCATAGGGCAATGTCCGTGCTCTCGTGATAGTAATAGATGCCATTGTGCGCGCTAGTGTTGATAAAGCTGAAAAATAAAGTGAGAACATGTATCCCATTATCTAATTTCGTAAAACTTTTTTTTCAATCATTTTAAAAATCTCATTAATAATTTTTGTGAGCACAATTGTGTCTTCTGTTATCTAGGAAAATATTGTCTCCGATAAGGGTTTAAAAACACGCTGCTTGCAAGAATGTAGCACACTACAATTCGATACCATTCTATTCCGTTTCCATTATCATTAATCAATCAATTAAAACTAGAACGACCGACGCCGTCATTCTAAGGGCTACGATATATTTACGTAATGTCATCTTTATGAAATTACTCAGTAGGCCATTGTGATTACTTGACATTAAATGTATTTATGATTTAGGGGGTATGTGAAAAGTTCGAAAATATTTATCCACTAGAAATTGATATATTTATCAGTTTATTTTAAACACCGCACAGCCGTCAAAATGACTGCTTCCCACTAGCGGTGCTCCGTGTCTCCAATCTGTGTGTTCAGTGTATAGACTTGTTTTGTTTATATCATCTTATCTCTCTTCCGAGAAACCATCGACGGTCTTTGTTGAAAGGCGTTAGTATTCATGGTAAGTGAAGTGTCGTTGCTGGAAATCGGTGATGCAATGAAACACTACCGAGACTTATCTGACAACGAAAGACAACTAACGAGTGAGCAGCCAGAATGTTCAATTTATTTTAATGCCAATTGCATGTATTCTAATTACTGTAATTAATCAATAAATCTGATAATTGAAGGACGTATATTTATATGTACGTATAAATTCTCCCAAATCAGAAATTGCCCATTAAATATATGAGCCGTCAAAATGACGACCCGCGGACATTCCGGGACAGAGCGTTCTAGTGTTTATCAATCTTGCTAGTGTCAAAACTTCGCCACCGTCGAGACTCAAACCCTCGGTTCGTTGATTGGTAGGTAGTGATTCCGGGCACGTCACTACTGAGGTCATCAGTCCCGTAAGTGTAGTGCGTGTTTTTTTTTCATCGAGAGGTGGCAGTGACCTTACCCCGGTGGATGGCGAGATCAGGCGCTGACCTACCTTCCGCTAGCAGGGTTCCCCCACAATCAGGTATTTCCCACCAGCAGGGCACCGCCCCTACCAGGGTAGACCTCTATGCTCCCTACCGGTCTCTCGGTATGTGTGTTAGTGCAGTGCACGTTAGCGTAAGTGTGTGTAAGAGGAGAGGATAGGACAAAGAAAAGGTGGGAAACATCGCCCACGGACTGTGGCCCGTTTGTTAGGGTACTGCTCCAGCATTCGCCTAGTGTTGATCGGAGAAACCACGGAAAACTACCGGTCAGAGTAGCCGATCGCTAGAATTCTCCTCCAGACAGCGACTAATACGACCAAGCTGGCAAGCTAGCGTCGAAAATCCTGCCACCGTCTGTACTCGAACTTAGGACCTCCCGGTCAGAGGCACTGGCGTGACATCAGCTGATGCACTGAGCCACCTCTCCCGGTCGGATCTCTTGGTAAGCGTCTTTGCAGTGACAGCGGCAATGACTCCGATCTGATCGCAGCCGGCGCCCGCCATCAAAATTTTATTTCAAGTCGCCCGATTCCCGGAGGTGATGCTTCTCGCCGCCTCCGCAGATGCCATTTCGCGTTTATCAGGAGGCGCCATCCCGAAAGGTCACCGCCGGCCCCCGTAGGTGTCCGTCTGCTTGTGAGCGCCTACGCAGTCTGCGTTTGTGCGCGCACGTTGAGGACCAAGGGACCGGTCTCTGAGGAAAGTACATCCTTTTACGACGTTTTGCAAGAATAATGATGGCATTTCTTTCTGTCTCCCTTCAACCTTTTCTCATTTAAATTTCGTGCCACGTCTGTTGTTTTTCAATCCTTTTTCCAGTGGATAAAATAACATAAAATCCAGCACACATCGTCAAATTAAGAACAATAAAAATTAATAAACCAATGAAAAGATGAATAAAAAATAAAATGGTATTACTTTGTATGCACTTCAAAAGGGGGCACAAACTGCACTTCAAAAGAGGTGTATTTTTTAATTCAAATGCAACAATAATTATCCACTATCAACTTGTCTACTTAAACCCTTAATACATTTAGATTTGAAATTTTTTCTGTATTAAGACTACACTGATGGATTGTGGGGTCCATATTAATTGAAGAACTACAAGAATGTTTTCATAACTTTAATCGCGTGTATCTTACCGGAAGATGTAGATTATACCATTTAATATTGGTGCACTCACGTAAGACCAAGTGCTGCAGCTTCTGTTTGGTCCATTGTTAATTGATTATTTCGTGTTTTCGGGCGCGTCAACTGCTATGGTCATTAGTTCCGTAAGTGCAGTACGTAGAAATGTTTTTATCACAGTATGTGGCGGTGATCTTCCCTTGCTGAATGGTTAGATCCGACATCGACCCACATGTCACCTAGACGGTTTTTCCCTTACCAGGTATCTTCCACCAGTAGTGCCCCGCCCCAGACGGCACAAATTCTAAGCTCCAGTCTGGTCTCACGTTTTGTGGTAGTGTAAGTATGTGTAAGTAAATAAAGGACGAGAACAGGGCAAAGAAGAGGAAAGAAAGATCGCGCGCGGTTCGAGACCCGTTGTTTAGGGTACGGCGCCGGTATTCGCTTCAAGAGATAGGGCATTCGCTATAATACTGACGCAAGCTATAACAGATACGGCTTCAACTCGAATACCAAGTGTAACACTCAGCATTTCACGGAGGGAGCGGGGAGATCGGGCAGGAAGGGAGTGGGAGAGGGCGATAGGGAGTGTCTGTGGGGGTGAGGAATGGGAATATAGACATTCGAACTAGCGCCAAATGCTCATTTCGTCGCAGCAGCAATTAATCAGAGCAGGGCAGCTCTGCAGTGGGCAAAGCCACCAGTGAACTTTAGCGGCTTAAACCGTTACTAATGGATCAGACCGTCGATATAATGGCTGTAATTACTCGTAAAAGCTCCGGAGGTCGGCAATACCTCCGCACAAACGTTCCAGCTCATGATGATCTTAATGCAAATTGTATCTCAGTCCGTCGGAGAATGCAAATGATACATTGTTACAAACCTGAAAAGAAATATATGCCTTCCCTTTGCAACTCGATACGTGGCCTTTCGTATCTTTCAATTTATTTACATCAAAGGTTTCCAGTCATTGGCTTCCTTCGACTTAACAGTTAGCATTAAGCGGATGTCCATTGTACGGCATTTAAGGCAAACAGTAAAAGCAACCATTCGTCTCAATACAACTGAACTAAAAAGATTTACGCTTTTCATATGAAACTGCCAAAAATATTAATTTCTATTATTGCTAAATGTCAAAAGATATCGTTGACAGAAATGTCCTCAATAGAAGATATTGACAAAATCATCGTCATCGTTGCTGGTATTTTCATTTCACATTTCTGTAATTGAATTGAGCCACGACCAGTATGAATTTTTCCACTATTCCCATCCACCGTCATATTAATAAACGATTCCTGAAAATGTAAAAAATAGAATTTACTTTTTCAGGAATCACTGTATCCATTTTGCAAAACTTATTACTTTGTAGCATACGTACGGAGTAATATACGTAGTATAGAGAAAGTTAATGTAATGGTGCGGAAAATCTTTTTCGAGATTTCCACGGAAATACACGTTTTGGGGTCCCACGACCGAAAAAGTATTTGTTTTTTTCCAAACCACAAAGTATTTGTTTGTTTGTTTTTTTTCGTCTGTCTCTCTGTCTGCCTTTAAATTTTGAGGATTCATTACATGAAGCCCCTATATGTTTGAAAATTTCTCAAACATGGCTCAATTTTTTAAAAATTCCTTGAATATATAAATTGAAATACTCTCATGAAGATGGCGAATGTCCGATTTTTACTGATTACTCTGAAGTTTTAAAAATTACAAAAGTGTGAATGATTTTTGGCGTCTTCCTACAACTACAATATTGAAGATATAGGTTTTTCTCATAAGAGATCCATTCTCTACAATTAGTTCTTTCATTAAAGTTTTTGAAAATTTTAGTCGTTTTCGTACAATTTTGAGTAAAATCCGGGCAATATTAAAAAATATAAAACATAAGAGTTTCTCTTTATGTTTTAGGTACTAAATGAGTGATGAATCATTGATGCTAAATAACTAAATAAATGACGCTTTTGAGATGCCTTTTTGCAGTATTCTTTTGTTGTTGTTTTTTTTCAAAAATGTACACAAACGTAACATTTTTTATATATCTACCTCATGTCGTTAATATTTGCATTCCCGGCGTATTGTGTACATTATTGGATGATTGAGTAAAACTGGTTCAAATAATGTCTCATGAAGTTTCTTGAAAACTCAAAAGTTTTCTGTGAAAATGACAAAAACGCTAAAGCGTCATTTTCTCGAAAACGGCTCCGAAATTTTACTTTACTTTTTTTGTACGGATAATGTAAAATGAGCTAAATGCCATGATATAAACACCTCTTTGATGTATTTTTTTAAATAAAAAAACTCTCATGTCTTCAATATTTACATTTCAGGCATTTATTATACATTATGGTGTTTGTGAGTACAATTGCAAGTAATTTCTAATGAACTGTCCCAAAAACTCGAATGATTGGGGTGAATATGAGTTTCAAAATACACATTTTCAGAAATGCTCATCCACCATTTTCTTAAAATAAGACCCAAATTTTCCAATGAAGAAATATAGTATGTAAAACCACATTATCCCTCCAATAGTATTAAAGTCATATTTAAATTAGAGTATTAGGAATCCGAAAAATTGATAAAACGTGAAAAAAATGGATATTGGGCAACAATAGATAGCAAAACAAAAACGAAAATATAGCGGAGACTGAGGAGAAGAAAAACCTAAGAAGCACGAGAAAGTCTGGATCATTCTGTGTCATCACTGTCATGTAGATATTTTTCCCTAAAGTCGTTTCTTGCTTGGATATTTAAAGGTTATTCCAAAGGAAGAAATTGAATGATTACATAGTCAGTAGAGTCGAAGCCAAACTATTACCTATGTGATAAATGAGGTCATTTTTCAAATTTGATGAAATCATAATTTCATGATTCAATGATTTGAATGAAATCATAATTTCAAATTTTAACTTCGAAGTGTATTACTGAATTTACTGCGTAAGATAATTTAAATACACTAATCAAGGCAGGTGATGCAGTCAAGTGCAAAAATTTTCTCTTTCTGATATTTAATTACGTCTCATAATTCGAAACTTGCTGCGTAGTAGAATCCAAACGTGTTCGACGACACTATCAAGAACATTATCCTGAATATACGACTATTGAAGATGCACTAATAGCAGTGTTTTCAGGTGAACATAAGCATATTCGAAATAAAGCGCCACAGAAACATCCAAACGACAAAAAAAGCAGCATTCAAATTGTTTGTTTCTTGTAGCTAACAAACATATGTTCTTCATCGTGGTTCAAGTATGGTTGTTCTTCGCTTCTTTGGCCCCTAGCTGGCGGCTGGTGGAGGGGGTTGGCCTCGTAACCAGTAGCAAATTCCCCGATACACCGCGTATACTGCCGGTATACCTAGTAATTCGACCTAGTAATTCGAAATGTATGAGAAATATTTCATAATTTTGATAACCCTCTAAAACGTTATTGATATTTTGAAAGCTTTAAAAGAGATGCGAAAAAATAACTGTTTTGCTACCGAGAGCCAGTCACTCTTCCGCATCCGAGAGCGCTATGAAGTGCGTTAGAGGGAGAAGTTTTAAACACTTCTTAATGCTGACCAGAGAATTCGCTAGCGCAGACAAATGCACCGCATGCCAGCCGCGATAACCTACAGCTTCTCATGTTTCAAGGGCGGGGAGAGGGAAGGATGCGCATCTAGACGGTCGGTAGGCACCGCAAAATATTGCGGTGAACAGTCCTTCTCTGGTCGTTCGTAAGTTACGCTTCTCTCAAGTTTTTGTCAAAATGGAGTGTGTTAATGATCTAAAAGTTAGTGGTGTGTAATTAACAATTATTAAGGATGGAATTTCTTATAAGGATTGGAATTTTAATTGGGATTTCAGAAAAGCTCAAAATAAAAGACAATGGTAGAGGTAGCTTCCATAAAGTGCGGTATACTTGAAATAATATTCAGGATTCGCCACTGCTCGTAACCAGTATGCTGCTGTGGGTGCCGCTGGACTCGGGACGTTGAGCAGGACATGCTTCCGATTCAGGCGGTTTGTGACCAGGTCCCTGGCATTGCTGATGTTGAAACGGCGGTTCTACAGATCTTCCTCGATGTTCATGAGCCAGGATTTCTTTCGAGCCGTTCGCTGGATCTTCAACTAGGTTGGTCGTTGACGCCAGAGTTGCGCGGTAGGCGGGCAGTGCTCATCAGTCGACAGACGTGACTGAACCACACGAACACGGTCGCGGATGGAATTCCCAACATCTGACGCAGGCATTGCATTTGGAAAACCTCGAACTTGTTGGAGTCAGAATTGAGGAGCACCCATGCCTCAGATCCATAAAAGTTAATTGTGATGATGACTGTGTGAAAAAATGAGGGTTTTTGGTCTTGAGCGAGATATTCTCCTTCTTCCATAGCCACGATTTGAGCGAGGCGAAAAAATGAGGGTTTTGGTCTTGAATGAGATATTCTCCTTCTTCCATAGCCACCATTTGAATGAGGCGCAGACTGCTTCTGCTTGCCCAATTCTGCAGTGGATAACTGCCGAGGACACCACTTTCCTCTCTTGAACCAGCAGCGCAAGGTACTTATAATCTGATATCTGTTCTATCTGTACTCCTGACAGAATGATATTGACCTGTGACCCATTAGTTGCCATTGCTTTAGTTTTCTGTGCATTTTAAGGCCGTAGGATTGTGCGCTGTGGGTGATGTATAGGATGTCAGTGGCTTTCGTGTCAGTGCTGGTGAATATTGCGCTATCGTCAGCAAACATGAGATCAGTCACATATTGGTTCTCAGCATAAAGAATGTAACAGGTTAGGAGGTACTTTATTTTCAGACTTCAATAGTTTTAAATCCTCACCCCAATATTGTTGGAATGACTAAAACATGCCTACATAAAATTTTACTTAATTCAAATCATTTCAGTCTGTGCCAAATTGAATGCGAAGTTGCTCAATAAACATCCTCCGATTTGTTGCGCCTTGGAACATTTAGTGTAATAATAAGTGCAGTTCTTGACTGGTTCTCAATCATTCCACTTGTGATTTTCGAATGCTTATCTACGTGTGAATTTTACAGTGCCTGAAATGTGTATATTTTAATAGAAGATATAAAATGCAAATTATAAGATACAAAATGCAAATAACTAAACGCAAATGGCCATCAAACAGACAAGTGCTGGAATATTTATATTGCAACATACGGAAAGTAAAACTGCTAATGAAAATGTTAATATTGCTGCAGGTGAGTGCATAATGATTCGAAAGAAGCAAGAATTCCGGCTAGAACATTTCACCATTGTTCGCAGAAAGAAAAAAAGATTTCAATTGGAATGAAGAAATTGAGAAAAGGATGTCAAAGAGAACATAACTTCAGAGAGCCGCAAAGAACAGCTGCATTAAATTTTATTCAATCATTTTTTTATATTGCACATATCCAACTAGAATAATACGACTCGTTTTACATTCCCCGAGAGAGGTAATTGTAGGCCGCAGGCCTCTACCTACCTCACCGCCAATGTAAAACGTATTACCTCTTTCCGGCAATTTCAAGAAAAAGCCGAAAGCTCGTAGATAAAGAATAATAGGGGAAAAACAAAGAGAAGACAAAATCTACAGAAAAATCAGTATGCAGCATGTAATTTAACTTCTGCTTTCCGTTCCATGCATTCTGTTCCATGCATCTGCTAACCGTTTTTATCATTTGAAGATTAAAATTCTCATTTTTGATGACATTTCTGATGAGATTGTAGACGATTTTCAAGTATGAATAGATCAATTTAGGATCAATGATTTCATTAACGGAAATACATGCTAGAGAATTAAAGGTAGTGCTGAAAGTGAATAATCTGAAGAAACTGAAAGGTGTTAAATTAATGCAAGATTTCCAAGGTAAATTGACTAAAGATAATAAGTAAAAGCAGTTCTACTGCTAACAAGCTCTTCTGAAGTATCCAAGACTATCATAAACCGTCTCCAGTTAGCAAGAGAAAAATATTTTAAAGATAGTTTCCACAAAAACACTGGAAAACATCATGTGGTTTGTACAGATATACAAATGCAACCAGTTATGACAATTATTTACATAATATATTAATAAAAAATCGTATAATTTAATTTAAAACTACTAATCTCAATATTTAAATTTGGCATTCAGTTTGGAACTACTTAACGTCACCCTATTGAAATGAAAATAGGCATTTGAGTAAATAGAACTGAGGTAGAAACATATGGGGAGTAAACATAAACACTTCCATAAATAACATGTTTGGGGCAAATAATAAACACTATAGTAAATGTGTATAATCAAGAATATTTTAAAATTGCTCACGACTCCGGCATGTAAGATAGTTTGATCATCAATTCATATATTAAAACTTTACGGGCATTTTTACGCTTGAAAGGCTGTGAAACTATCAAAGCAGATTTTCAATTTCATATTATGCAAATTTCATATTATGCAAATATATATTATATCAAATTTCATATTATGCAAAAATTCATATTATGAATATTCATATTTCATATTATGCAGATTTTCAAAAATATCAAATTTTGCAAAAGCATGTTAAAATCAATCCCAACTGGATAACCAGGGCGGCTAAGAACGTCTACCGACTCAAGAGGTACGGTTTCAAGAGTCGGGGGTTCGAGTCCCGCTTTAGCTATGGTTGTTTATCCCTCGTCTCTCATGTATGTGTTGTCGGGGAGGGCCTCGCGTTCTGTTGACCCCAGATCAGAGGAGTCTGCAAGTGTATTGGTGTCTAGTGTATGGTTGAATATGTGTTCCATCAGAACGTAAAGTGTAACAGACTGTTGACTGGATAAAAACCCTAAAAAAAGTTAAAACCAAAATATTCTAAAGAAATTTCAATTTACCCATAAACTAGTGGTGCTAAAATAGTACCTACTTTCTCGCCCTATTTTCATGCAAAATTACGCGTAAAGAACTCAAATTTTCGAAAAATTGTATACGATCTTATTTCAAAACATATCTTTAAGGAACAGATTTTATTGAGGGGGAAAACTCTATCTTGAATATTTTAGTTGTAGGAAGAGTCCAAAAAATTTTGAACTTTTGAAAATTTCGAAAAATCGGGGTTTTTAATGAACATTAGACCTCCACCATTTTCTTAAACGTCCTTCACACTATCGAACAAGAATATGTAACAAAACGAAGGAGCCTTTTTTTTGAAAATTTTTAAAATGTTTCAGGGACTTCATATAAAGTACCCCCAAATATAAAATATCGATTTCAAATTCAAGGGGCCGCGACATCAGCCTAAATCGACAGGGGAATATCAATTTTGGAGAAAATCGGATGAAGGGTTTAGACGCTAGCGTTGTTGTTGGACGAACTGTCGGACGGAGGAACGGACGAACGGAGGTACGGACGGACGCACGGACGGACGAACAGACAGACAGTCGTTCGATTCAATTTTTCGATATAAAGGACCCTCAAAACATGGATTTTGGGTACACCACGTGTTAGCGGACTTTTATCTTAATTTAGCGACTGGATTTATTCACTTTCTCGTTACCAGGGTCCTGTAATAAGAGTTTTTCTACCGAAAATTCGCCGTTTTCTCGTGCAGCATTAAATAACTCTCTCTCTACGCCGTAGCAAGAAAGTAAACATCGTTACACTTCCCACAAACTTAGGGGAAAAAGCCCAACCTGGACACAAACCGATTTGGGGGTCAGATGTGAGGGCAGAACGGAGCGCGAGTGAGGGAGGGGGAGAAGACAAGGTCACGTGGGGGAAGGGAGGGGAGTGTGGGAGAACATCGGAACGGCGCACATGTGAGGGCGCTCTGCACTGCAGCACTCGAGGCGAATGAATAAACAAATAAAAATATTGCAGTTTTCCCCGGGTGCGTTTGTTATTTCTGTAAATGTTTTGCTCATGTAAATCGCATCTGGTATTCTGTTTGCGAGCATAATTTGACGAACCCAGCACCTGAAATGAAAATTGTTATGTTTTTGTTTTTACAGTAATAGGATTGCATGTTAATAGTGCTTTTTAAAATGTGCACGGTAAATTCATAGAAGATTATTTTAATCTTGCATCATTGGAGTAATGTTTTTCACAGAAACATTCAAGTACTTGATTTATAATTTATTTGGTACAGCGTGATTCTCATTAGAGATTAAATCTTACAGTGTATGGTTTATGGTAATTCCTACAGACAAAGTGTCAAATATTTTGATATACTGAAAATATTTGGCAGTTTTTACTTTCAGACATTCTACATTTGTAGTATGCGGACCGTTATGAAATGATGCAGCGTAAAATGGCGATTTTTGGTAGAAACATTGGTATTGTAGGACCCCAACACCGAGGAAGTGGTTAATTCTTGTTTCTACGTGTATTAAATTACTTTTTCCAATACGTGGTTTCAGAAACCACGTTTGTGGGTCCTTGATACTGAAATAAATGTTAACGGCAGAGTGCCCGTCCGTCCGTGCCTGTGAATAGCGCTAGCGGCTAAACCGTAAGCCGGATTTTCACTAAAATTCACCTGCCTTATGTCGCGGAAGCTTGGATTTGAAACGGATGGTTTCATTTTTTGGGGTTTTGTAAATGAAGCCTAAATGACATTTTCAATTTTTTCGCTCCAAATTATTGTTCAATTTTTTTTATTGGATAGAGCAAAATACACCTAAAATGGTACAAGACTGATTTATCTTGCCATGAGTCATCTTGGCGGGTGACCTCTATGTAAATGATAGTACTTTAACAGAATTTTAGAACACATGTTTACATAAAATACTCAGTGCTTTTCTTCAGGTACATATTCCATCATTGACATCAGATGTCTGCATTTTGCAAGTTACTTAAGTTGTAACTCTTTAACATTATCAAGTCTTAAAAAGTTCGTGTTTCATCGAATTGTTTATCAAACTTACCTTTACAAAAGGTTCCTTTTGATCCGGCGTGTGAATATATTTGCTGGCCACATATCCTTTTCCTGTAGTTTTAACTTTTTCCCTTGGTCTTCTTTGCTTCAAGGCACTTTGTCTTCTTAAAAAACGGTTTCCATAAGAAAAGTATTCAAATAACAGTGTAAACGCCACTATACAGGTATTCCCCCTTCAGAAACATACATAAATATGTTTGTGGTGTTATAGAAATCTATTGAAACTGCCACTCAAGAGGACTGTCGCACACTACATAAAACATATTTAGGGTAAGAGCTCTCTGACAAAACAACTACTCACTACCTTTCTGGTGACTATTGTTCAAGAAAGTACACATGGCATTTTTGGTATGGCAATGTATGATATGTAGAATCAATATGAACTGAAACTGACTTAAGAGACCCGGCATTGTTTGGGCATCATTTTATCACAATATTATATTAGGTAGCTGACCTACATGGCCTTGTCCGGGTTTGGTGTAAAGATGCTTCACACTAACATCAATCACAGCACTTTCTGCACCAGTAACTGCGCTCGTTGAAAAACAAGAAGTATAATCAAATTTAAATTTTTTATTGAAGATATATTTTAATCAGTTAACATGAATCTGAAGTGCCGTGCGTTGCTCCGGTATTATTTTTCATAAACCCAGGAATTCAATCTATTCCCTCTGTTCTCCCAGTTCAATCTATTCTTGTGCGCCTCCGCCCCAGTCGTCCTTGCCGTGTCTCCACCTCGAAACTCTACCTTTAGTTTACCCATTCTATAAATAAAATGATTAAGAAATTTGCACTAAAACAAAAAAAAATCTTTAAGCACATCCGTGCTCTTTAATATATCATACTTTAAAAAATTACATTTCCGAACAAAAATTATCCAATTTGTTGTAGTTTTAGCAACACCACGTACCAAATGTAATGTAACACTAGACGTAGCAGTCTACACATTCATTAGATGGGGCATATTGAGCATATTGTCTTTTGTTGCTGGCAAGTGATGCGTAAGTGCGGGTAAGTTGGATAGTTCGCATTCATTTTTACGGTAGATGGCCAAAGTAGCGAGCAACGAATGAAGATCGATCTCGTCATAAACACAAGGATGATTCCACGACGAGGATATCGATTGCGCTACGATTTGGCCTTCGAGGGTTTGTACGGCAGCTTTTCCGTCACGAAGAGCACACAAGAGCGGAGCGGCCGCCGGACAGCGGCCGGCCTACAGCTCGTGCCCCGCTCTCATCTTTCTCTGCCACCCCGACCTCTGACCTTCCAGTCCCAAGAGCTGTGTTTTTTTAAGTCGCGCTTCGCCGCCTCCGCCGGCGCTACCGCCGCCATACAACCGAGCCATCCAGGCGTTGCCGAAACTAACAACCAATCGCGCCGACTCATCCATGCAAAAGCAGTTAGTATTATGTAGTTGTATATAAAGTATAATAATAATAATAATAATAATAATAATAATAATAATAATTATTATTATTATTATTATTATTATTATTATTATTATCATTATTATTATTATTACCATCATCATCATCATTATTATTATTATCATTATCATTATTATTATTATTATTATTATTATTATTATTATTATTATTATTATTATTATTATTATTATTATTAATATTAATATTATTACTCCGCCTAGGGAGTACAGGACCTTGTCGTTGGTGGCGGAGCTTGAGTACCCCCATGACCCCGAGAGCTATGCCGGCGGTAGCGTAGCTACTGGTAGGGCCTCCCTTGCCGGACAGGTCAAAGGATAGGGGGGAGACGAAGAAGTATTCCAGAAGAGGACCTAAACGCCAAGAAGAGGACTTCAAGAAGAAATCTCTAGAAGAATCATGCAAAAACATCGTTAGCGTGAAAAAGAGGGCGAAGATGTCCTGGGTAGATGCAACTCAAAGCCGTAGTGAAGGCGATGCATCTAGGGTGAGCAACCCGAAAAATTGCCCTGCAAGTTTGGAGGCAGTGAGATGGCATACCCATCACCAAACTAACCTGCATATGGGCTAGAAACCCTATCAGGCAAAAATTAAAATTTCTCACAGATCGCAAAAGCGGCGTAACAGGCATCATTTCTAAATACTTGAAGATAAGATTATTAATATTATTATTTTTTTATTATTATTATATTATTTTTACTGATCCCTTACCGGCAAAGGTGGCTCAGGGCATAAATTAATTTTACTTGAGTGCTTCTGATCGCGAGTTCTAGGGTTCGAGTAGCAGCGGTGGCCGGATTTTCGACTCAAGTTAAAGAGTAGATCGGATTCAGCTGCTGTCTGGAGAGAAATTCTAGCGTCTGGCTGCTCTGATCGGTAGTTTTCCCTGGGTTCTCCGATCAACACCAGACGAATACTGGAGCAGAACCCTAACAAACGAGCCATGGACCGTGCGATCTTTCCTTCCTCTTCTTTGTCCTACCCTTTAAGTTCGGTTCTTTTAGTGACCACATGGTTACACTGTGAAATCCCCGCCCTCTGAAAATACACCGCCTCTAGCTGGGTTTATTTGTTTGATTTACTGATATTTCCGGGCAACTGTTACAGTCATTAGTCTTGTTAGTGTAGGGAGTGTTATTTCGGGGGTGACGGTGTGTCTCCTTTGCTGAACGGTGAGATCCTGCGTCGACCATCACGTCCATTTGAAGCGATTTTCCTATCAATATATATCCCCGCGGGAGGCACCGCTCCAGTTCAGGAAGGCTCTAAGATCCCGGCTAGTTCCCGACATGGGTGATAGTGTAGTGCATGTAAGCGTATGTGTGTGTGTAAGGGGTAAGCATTCGATAAGGAAGGGGAAGAAAATATCGCTCGCGGCCCTCGGCCGCATTTGTTCAGGTACTGCTCCGGCATTCGCCTGGTGTTGATCGAAGAAATCACGGATAACCACCGATCAGAGTAGATGGATGATAGAATTCTCCTACAGCCAACGGCTGAATTCGACCTAGCCATTGAGCTAGTATCGAAAATCCGCCACTCTCGCAGCTTTCATCCCGGGACTTACTTGTCAGTGTTGCTGCACAGATAGGGGCAATTCTAGCTGTGAGCTAAACTCAGCAGGTCAGCTGGGTTGGAACTTATGAACATTTCGATTGATTGTTTGATTGATTGTTAGTGATTTCGGGCTCGTCAATCGTTGAGGTCATCGGTACCGTACGTGTAGTGCATGTTTTTTCATCGGGAGGAGGTGGTTATCATCCCTCACTGGATGGCGAGATACGGCGCTGACCTTCCTTCGACTAGCGGGGTTTTCCCAACTAGCTATCTCCCACCAGCGGAGCATCGCCCCAGCCGGGACAAATGCTAAATTCCCGACCGGTCTCCCGGCATCTGTGGTAGTGTTGTATATATTAGTGTAAGTGTGTGTAAGTAAGGAGCGCGGATACGACAAGGAAGAAGAAGGTAAATTGCGCACGGTCGTCGCGCGTTTGTTAATGTACTGCTCCGGCATTCGCCTGATGTTGATCGGAGAATCCAAGGAAAACTACCAATCAGAGCATCCAGACGCTAGAATTCTTCTCTATACAGTGACTGAATTCTGGACTCGAACTTAGGACCTCTCGGACACTGCAGTGACATCACTACGAACATTTGGAGTCCAAACGTAATCATCAAAACGCGATGCAAACGTTTTCCTCTAACTGGTTAGTAGCTCCTTCCCCTTTCTGGGATACGTGCATGCTGTATAGCCCTTTCGCGTGCCCGCAACCGCCTATTGTGCCCGGCGCCCCATTACCACACAATTACAGCGCGGCATTATCTCGATTGTTGAAAGCCAATCGATTGCGCCTGCGGTATTCAACCTACGTAATCGCTCGGGTGCCGGCGGGCAAAGCCGAGCACATGAGACGGCTCCCTGTCGGAGCGTCTTACACTTTCGCCCAACCGGGAGCATCAACTGATATCACTGCAGAGCCTCTGACTGGGAGGTCCTAGGTTCCAGTCCTGGCGGCGGCTGGATTTTCGACACTAGCTTTTCAGCTAGGTCGAATTCAGTCGCTGTCTGGAGGAAAATTCTAGCGGCCAGCTGCTCTGATCAGTAGTTTTCCGTGGTTTCTCCGATCAACACCACGAGCTGTACCCTAACTAACGGGCCACGGACCGCGCGCGATTCGCTTGTTTCTTCCCAATTCTGGCCCCTGGGTAGTGACGCAGGAGCGTTTAAGAGAGAGGCGCGTATGCGGAGCTGTTCCCTGGCGGTCCTCTTGACACCTAACGGACTACGTAATGAAGGATTACTCCCGAAGTCATTGACATAAATAACAGAGGATTATTCCAAAACACTCAACGCCCAATGGAGTTATGAGACGCGTCATGACTAGAGACCGAATTTTTATGTAATTACATATTTTGTGCCTTTTTACTTACCGCTCTAAACATTTTAATCTTGGCGAATTGTCGCCTATCAAAATATCAAATTTTTTCATTACATGTTTTTACATATTTGGAATTATATTACATATGTTACATATTTCGCTATTTTTTCAACATATTATTTTTATTCTATCAATTTTCTTCAATAAGCTTCAATTTCCTTACATATTTTATGAAAATAATTATTTTCAAAAAAATCAGCAATTTTTCCTTTATTGTTACGGCGTACTCTCCTCAAGGTGCATCGTGAAGACCCGGTCGGAAATTCTCACAATCTGGCGAGCCTGCTTCAGTTATCTGAGTGGCGGACAGCGCGCGTCAGCAGCAGATCATTTTTACCTTTAGGTGTGAAAAGTATAACTGACGACGCGTTTGGCGACCTTTAACCTTAATTTACACCTTGGCGATCGCTCTCGTCTAACACTTTGATGAGAATATTCCGTGCTGCAGTGATTATTTTCTGGTCGTAGATATCGACAGCTTCCATTGCCTTCTATTCTAGTCTAGTCTGGCTGCTAAACTACATTCCTGGATAACAATTTGTGAAGGTTTTACTATGGGAAAGTTGTGCAGAAACTTGGGCTTTCCAAATAAATTTTAAAACGTTTGCATTATGTTTTAAATATCTATAGGAAATCTATATATATAAAAGAAAGTCGTGTTAGTTACACTATTTATAACTCAAGAACGGCTGTACCGATTTGGCTGAAAATTGGTGAGCAGGAAGCTTAGAGCCAGGAGACGGACATAGGATACTGTTTATCCTGTTCGACAGCGTTTCTGTGTGAGAACGCACGTTTTTGCACGTTTTCGCACGTTTCGCGTGATTTCGCATGTTAGCGGTCATTGTTGCCTGTTGAAACCCATTGTTGTAACGCCGCACTGATAACAGAAGGCGATAATGATAGCCGCCTTTCATTCGCCGTTATATCTATATATAGTCGTGTTAGTTACACTATTTATAACTCAAGAACGGCTGTACCGATTTGGTGAGCAGGAAGCTTAGAGCCAGGAGACTGACATAGGATACTGTTTATCCCGTTCGACAGCATTCCTGTGTGAGAACGCACGTTTTTGCACGTTTTCGCGGGTTTTCGCACGTTTTCATGCGTTTTCGCATGTTTTCACGCGTTTTCGTATGTTTTCGCGCCTTTTCGCCTAAGTTTTCTGTGCAGAAGCGTTCTGCAGCGGAGAACAAGCAAGCAATCAAGCAAAGATACAAATGAAGCTAATAAAAGCGTGTTAAAAAGTGAAGTGAAGTATAATTAACAATGCCGCGACCAAGACGATCGAATCTTTTCCGACAAAGCCGTAATGCAACAAGGATACTGTGACATACCGATATGTCACATGAAAATAAACAAACATTTATTTGTAGACTATATGGTGGAAAATGCATTAAGAAGTTTAGACGATCGAAAGGTCAGCTACACCAAAATATAACGAACGAATGGATTGGCTGGGTGAGAGAAGGACGGTCAAATGTTATGAGAAAAAAAAAGAAGGTAGTTTAATAGGAAGTCTTCGAGGGGTGAAATCATGCAGGAAGATTTCATTCTGACCGGCATCGCGTGTCTGAACTGATCGTAGGTTCGTGAGAGGGAGCGAGTGGAGTGCAGATAGTCAGAGTCGGGTTTTCAGATCGTGAAAGTTTAAGGACAGTAAATGATATTGCAGATATTGCATGTGGAAGTAATATTGATGCATAAATTGGGACTTGGTCGGGAGTGGTAATCGAGTAATAGATTTCGGGACTATGTCATAGGACGTAATCGGGACTGATAATTTTGATAGTTTGAGACCAGCTTGGATAGGGGCAGAAGAGGATTTCTTGGGACATTGGACTACGGCAAGCTCGCAAGATATTTCGACTGAGAAGTCCACGAGGGACATCAACGAAGAATAGATAAGTTAACCGCGGTATAAAACTGTAAATTTAAAGATATCTTGATCAAAGGCCTAACATCAAATCATTTATTCAATTCACTAAATTGTTTGCTAAAAAGGTAACAATAAACTTTGTTAAATTTTGTTCTTTAGAAAAGAAAGTGATCTTTCATTTAGTCAATCCAAACAGTAATGGACTAGGAATAGAATCATTCTATTTCAGATTCTCAGCTGCGCTGTATAGTCAGCGGATCCTATAATCCATTATAAAGGTAATAAGGATTATAATATATCGTGACCCATTGACCCAGCAAGCCGGACGCTAAGATCTTTGCAGATATTAATGTAGAGGAATTTTGTATATCTCAATACGAAACATTGCTAATGAAAGGTCTGAAGAAGAACAAGAAATTGCACGTGAAGAGCGCCGCGTTAGTATGTCTCGACTTCGTGCTTCTCAATCACAAGAGCAACGTGAGGCAGCACGTGAAACGGCTCGGTTGGCAATGCAAAATCGTCGAGCGAATTTTTTTATTTGTATTTTCTAATAAACAAATTAACTTAATAAATTGCAAAATCTGCTTATTTATTGCCTTTAATTGCCGGTCCCTATGATTACAGCTTTGTATTTCTCTCTTAAACAAAAATCAATTAAAAAAACGCTCTGCTACGTAATAGATTTTTTAATTATCTATTTAATATCAGAGCGTTTTTTTGAAATTCTTCTTTGTTTGAGAGAAAAACACAAACCTGCAATTGCTTTATTATCACGAGTGCAACAAGGATAGTACAGTTTCTCACAGTGAGTGCGACGCCAGAAATAGATGGGACCGGCTGTTAAGGCGGAACAGAGTTCGCCGGGTCAGCTAGTTTTTTATAAAAGTAAGTTCCTATTACGTAAATGTGCTTTATAATTAGAGTATTTTAATATTATATATTAAGTCCGATTTTAAATATTTATTACACATTCTTATTGCATTACATATATATATATATATATATATATATATATATATATATATATATATATATATATATGTATTTTGATGGTTCATACAACATATTTTTCCGGTCTCTAGTCATGACGGAGACCTATTAAATTAAAAAGAAACAAAAAACATATTTATTCATATCCAATCATTGTAAAAAAGGAAAAAGATCTATTATATATAGATCACAACGATTAAGATTATTTTTAATGTAATTGGTTTAACTTTTAATAAAATACTATACATTTCTTTCATTCTATTTTACAGTACATTGTAATTTGATTTAAAAT
Organism: Teleogryllus occipitalis; assembly: GCA_011170035.1. Classification (NCBI taxonomy): domain Eukaryota; kingdom Metazoa; phylum Arthropoda; class Insecta; order Orthoptera; family Gryllidae; genus Teleogryllus; species Teleogryllus occipitalis. The sequence continues at coordinate 60,643 of BLKR01001058.1, read as the reverse complement.
GTGTATCTTACGCACTGCCACCAGCGAATCTACTAAGTAACAGTTCTGTTTTACCGTTACTAGCCTCTGGCGGAATATATGAGGAATTATCTGCTCTTAGGGACAGGCGAAAATTAATGATTCTGATTCTACCAGCATTTTATTTAAATCATTTATTTTTCTTATTGCGTTGTATTAATCTTCACCAAATCTTGCTAGGACACTACGATAATTCTGAAGAGAAACCTGTAAAAATTTTGTATCTCTTCATACACTACTTTTTATAGTATCGATGTCGGTTATATATCGTTGAATTTATTTTTATTATACTTGAGTTTTTCGAGGCAACTGAGGGTAGTATCCCCTAGATGGAATATGGCACGGCTTTTCTCATCTTTCTCAGACATGCTGCTAGAGTCGCTTGATCTGCAGCACTGCTTGATATATCGCGATCATCACGTCACCTTGCGGCAGGACCAAGAAAGATGCAAAAAGTCGTGCCATATTCCATCTCGGAGATGCTACTCACAGATACCACGTTAGAAAAACCCAAGTATAGTATACATGAAACCGAAATTCAGACCTACTTAAAAGTATTAATTTTTCTTTAGCACAGAATAAATTCAAACAAAAGGTTACACAATTTACTAAGAATACTCACATTTTCTCAGTAAAGTCCACTACATTATTAGATTTGGAATAATTGATATTATCTATGTTACTCAACATCACCCACCAATATTTAATCTTTTGTAATATTTCTATTTTCTATTCCATTAAACTCGGAATATTTATATGCCGATGTGGTGTAACTCCTCTTAATTCTTAGCAGTTGACATAAACATTATTATTTTTAAGCTGGACGAAATATCCACCATATAAAAGGAACGTTAAATGCTTAGAATTGTTTAACAGCTCATCATATTTTCTCAAAATAAAAAATATACCTGCGAAATCGAAATGATTAGCTATTCATATTACGAGGTGCTCCAATGGTATTTCGTTTCTTTACGTACGTCAGATAGTTATCTCTTGAGTGGGTATTACCATTGTTACACTTTCCTATTTCTTTGGTGAAGCGATTCCTTTGTTCTCTCTGACAGCATTCGAATCTTGTTCCTTTATTCTTTATCTTAGTTTCGATCTTCAATCATGTTAAAGATTCGTTCAATTTGAGATCATGTGAAAGGTAGTTCATTGTATTATTAGACTTACAGAATGCTTTGTGTAGTTCAATTTCGACCTTGCTGATTATTTTCTCATTTATCACTATTTTATTATTTCTTTTCCATTACATATCATGTTGTGAAATGAGTATAATTTCCAATATGTTACGGACAAATATAATATGTCTAGGTAGGTCTTTAATTGTTACTTACACGAGTTATAATATTTTTCGCAGGGAAAGTTAGTCAAAATATCTGATATAGTATTTTTTTAACCCTAGTTAACCCTTTTGGTCGTTTATACTTGTGACAGACTAAACATGGAGGAATAGCCAGCGGACCACACTAAATGCTCAATATGTCAGCTTGAATGCTACGAGTATCAGCACTGATCTCTCTCTCTCTCCCTCCTTCCTTCCTCCTCTCCCTCTCTCTAACTCCTCTCGTTCCTCTCCTTCCCTCCCCCTCTCTCCCCCTTTACCTATTTCCCTCAAGAAGTAATAAAAATTCCTTAGTGTGTACTCATTTAACAACATGATATGTAATTTGTAACGTACACAAACTAATTACATATTTAATATGTAAATAATTATTTACATAACAAATATTTTTGCTGAAAACATATTTAAACTTATTACAAACAAAACTGATTCTTCAACATACAATACACTTCAAAATCTCCAAATATTTTTTTAATAAAATTTAAGTACGATATCATGGATATCATGAAAGATATCATGGTAAGTATGACAAGAGATTCATTGCAGATAGCTTTGTAAAAAATATTTAATAAGTGTTTGTAAACTTTAACCTACTTGTATGTGGAAATCGACTCGTATTCCAATATTTGTAATCATTCCTGCAAACTTTTTCTGTATTAACTGATTTCGCATTCTTACTAGAAAAACAAAATCTTTTCTTTAATTTCAGTTCCAAAATAATAGTTTACCTTATTTATAAACCAACAAATTTTGAAATGTTCATGTGAGAAATGCCTCCAGAATACATACTTCAACAACAAAAATAATAATATTAATGATCAATAGTGTTTCAGTGCCTTTCATCCATTACATACAGCCATACAAATGTCAGTGTTTCTTAGTGAACGGAGCACCTGCCAGGCTGATGGAAAATTTAAAAATGCCGTATGGGAATTGGAAAGTTGGAATGGAAATGCTTCTACTCGCATTTCACTTCGCTATTCAGAGCCGCTTTGCTCCTTCCGAGAAATGGCAGCGGCAGCGACGGCGCGTGCAACACATAATTTCAAAAGTTTTCCAATTTCTTTCTCCTCGCACACCGACAAGGGATTCCTTGTTCGCTGAACGTGAATCTTGCATGCAGTCATGTTGTCGTATATCTGAGTTTTGGAGACGTTAAGTTTCTATTCGTGCATTGGGTTCGTGTGATGTCAAAAATTGCACGTTTGGTGTCACTGTGACAAGTTTCTCTCAGAAGGAAAATCAGTAAAAATAGTTTTTAATTTTCTAGAACTTACCCACAAAGAGGAAGAATCGCAAATTTCTCTTTTCTTTTTCCTCCATTTTAACTTGCAAGTTAGTTTATTAACTAAGATTTTAAGAATTTGGTTAAGTTTCGTAATTGGATTCATTTAAGGGAATGCTGTTAATAATGAAAGTACTAGTTGTTACTAACCTTTTGACTATTAGAAATAAAGAAAAAAAAGATATGCGAGATGTAACACGAAATGTTTAACATATATGAGGGGTTTGAACTGATTTTGATATCAGGGGTTTGAATAATAATTATACGTTATTTTTATGAGAATGAAAGGCCGAAATTTCTCATTGTTTTGTAGAAAACAATGGATATTTTGAAACAGTTGGCCCCAGTGTTTGTTGTATTTATTTGCAGTTATTTGCTTTTTTTTTCACAAGTTTAGAATATCCACAACCCATTATGAAAAACTGGCGATTCACCTCCAGAATCACTGAGTCTATCAATCACTTGTTCTATGAAATGGAGCAATCTGAATTTTCATGGTCCATTTTTTGTGAGTATGTACTTTTTCGAGTGGTCTTGGAGACATTGTTATCATTATTGTTATCATTGTTATCATAACATTGTACTGACATTGTTATCTATATTCATTAAAATGTATTTTATGTAAATATATACATGAATACTTACATGTACGGAATTAACTATATTATATTCTAAGCCCTTCTCTGGTTGCGTTTAGTCTATATAACAGAAAAATATAGCAAAAAAGGATCTTACAAAAGTGTTTTAATAAGTTGTATAAAAATAACTATCACTGCAATAACAATAAATTTAATAAACTCATATTATGAAATAGTTAAGGCTGCAAAATAGCTAGAGATTTTCTGGGCGAGCTTTTTTGTTGAAAACCAGATTTTCCACCGCCTTTTTCTCCCTTGACGCAAGGGAAAATTCTGAAAGTCAACTATTTAAGAATTATTAGTTTACCTCAGCGTAAGAATGATTAAGTATTGAAGAAGTTGTCAGTATTACCTCGTCTGGGCGAAAACGATATCGTTTTCGGTCCTAATTCAGGCGTGATAAAATGTTAGGCAGAGGCTCCGCGCCATAACTCTGTTCACGGAGTCTGCACTGCTGTGAACTAGACCACTACCAAAATAAAATTCTAGCTTTCAATTCCTTCGCTCTTTACATGAGCGCGACGTGCAACCACTCGGCTTCTTGATCTTCAAACAATGCGATCGCATCGCGTCTTATTTAAAAATACATTTGACTATCGTAATGTCAACAATAAGAAATACCTCTCTGGTGGCTTCCCAGTGTCTGTCCGGTGGGGAGCTCTGATGCCATTCCTAGAAAGTAGTTCAAATTTTCCAAGCAGTTCAGCCGCTCCAAGGAGCTTCATACGAAAAATGTATTGCCATTCTCTCTGGAGGCCTGCCCACGATTTTTGCGAAAAAATATTGTAAGTCCAACACGAGATGTTTGAAATGTATATCATTTACTATTAATTAGCGCCAAAGAATTGCTATAATTGACTGAATTCCAAGCGTGGCGTCAAATTTGAATTAATTTTGGCCGCCTATGAGTCAACACAAGTAATTTAATGAAAACCGTTCATATATAAAGCAGATAGCATATAAGTAAAGAGATCGTCTTATCAATGTGTTGAATGTGAAAGACAATTCAGTACTGTTACATCTCCAATAGTGAACTATCACTATCTCAGAAAAACCCTGTTGCAATAACACTTTTCCCAGCAGCCGTATCGCATCATTCTTTGTTAGATCCTGAGATACATAAAGAATATTTCATGTTATGTACTTCAATTAAAACAGTATACAGTACTAAATATTCCTACCACGGGATTGTGGTAGACGAACATCTTCGATGTCTCGTCTCAACGTGACGAACGACACGTACATCGCAGGGGTATATCTGTCAATTTAGTGGGGAAGCAGGAATCCAGCCCAGCGGAATAATTATGCAGATGAAGGATAAATTAGACGGGGAAGAATGTTTGAGGAACGTGATGTGAATCGGGACGGAGGTGGAGCAGCTTTAAGGGCGGGCGAAGCGTGGGCGGTGGGGGTAGGGATAGTGGTGGAGGGGGTGAGAGGCGAGCCCTGTGCGTGAGGCGGGACCAGCGGCTGTTTCCGCTCCCATGATGTCATGTCCGGGGCTGCTACCTCCTCACGCTTCCCATTACCTTACACCAAGTGCAAACTACTAGTCATTTGACAACTACGAAAACACATTACCATTTGCAAATAAACTGTCTTCAGAGAACTGAACTTCGTAAAAGAACAAAATAATGACCAATAGTAAAACAACCCGCTTCATAAATTGTATTTCTGAATGGCGTTGCATAAATGTGAAATGTTATACTAAGCAGAATAATGAGATGCATTTGTAAATTTGTTTATGAGATTCATGTTTGTGAGTTAAATGTCCTTTAAAATGATTATTAATTCTGATGTAATGGAGTAATGAAATTAAACAGGTATCTCACACCACAGATAGCAGCACTGCACGGAAAAGGTCAGCATTGTTCGCCCTTTTCGAATAATTTAAAATATATGAGACAAACCATCCCAGAGAGTGAAAATATTTTTGCTTTTTGACTCAGTTCTTAGTTTGAAAATTAATTCAAGAGGAAAAGGAACTTACATGAACTAACCTCAATAATTATATAAGAGCTATTATTATCGACTTGAATGCACATTGTCTATATTGTTCCAAACGTTTTTTTAGCCTCGAAAACAAAAGTTTAGTTTTAATTAAATCTCAAAATATCAAATAGTTTTGATATTCGAGGTATTGCCGGTATTACCAAGAATAAAAGCATTTAGAGGAAAGTACCCAAACACGGGCACGGTTCCTAATGAGAGCCCCTTGATTTACGTCTCTGTAGAGTGCTGTTGCTTATTGAAAACCTACTAAAATACAGTAAATCGTCATTAACACGAATTCCAAGGGACCGAAATAATCGGAGTATATTTTATAAAAATTATTATAAATGTCCGTATTACCGTAACGCCTTACCGGAACCAAACTTTTGTTCGTGTTACAGCAAAATTTGCGTTAAGCGAGTCCCCCAAAGGATCCTAACGCGAGCCGGCAATTTTTTCTTGTAAAATAAAAACAATTAAGATATATGGCTCTCCTTATGCTTTAGGAGTCTAATAAAATGCCAGAGCCTACTCTGACGCCTATCAGTTCGAGAGGACAGGAAAACGAAGGAAGTAAAAGAGACAATTTCAGAATTTAATCTCAGAGGCGCCCAAATGAGAGATATTTAAGAAAATTCTAAAGATAAACAAGGAGCAAAGAAGAAGATTCCACCTCCGGCGAGAAATCGAATATGTCTTCTTGCTCTTTCGAATTTGAAGTTCATTTCTACCAGCAATATCTTCTCTCCTAGGTGAAGAAGATGCAGAAGCCCTGTTTTGGAGTGTCAAATATTCAGAGAGCTTTAGGAAATCCATGGGTGATGTGCCTGGTGTGTTCACCCCGGACTCATGTAGAATGTGCGGGGGGTGGGAAAAGATATTTTTATATGTGACTTTTGTCATATTTGAATATAAAGAGTACGTGCCAGAGATATAAGATTTTTGGATAAGATGTTAAACTTGTGTTTTTGTAAAATTACACTGAATTTCATATATTTGCAGTTTTTTTCCATCTATTTTTCCACATTTCTTAAAACGTTTGCAGGGGGCTTACATTAAGACACCTTTTTTTGACAACACAAAATGAAATGTTTACGAAAAAGTTATTTTATTCTTAAACTACTTGGCCAATACTTTTAAGTAGAATATAACATTTGTATAACTAAGAAAGGTAAACATTGTAAATATTCTGATTTCATTGTGCAGAAAATTGGATTTAAAAATACTTGGAAACAAAATGGGGGTTGGTGTGCGGGTACTTTATGCCGAATATATCGTAATGTAACGTTGTAAGTTCTTTAGACTCGCATGCTGGTAGCGCCACCAAGTCGGCCCCTGTGGCACTCTCTGCCTTGTCCGGTCATCCCAAGGTGTAGCCCCTCTCGAATGGACGTCTCCACACTTACACGCACATGTTATTACGGGCGTGGACGCGACCACAGCGGCGCGTCCTTCGCAGCGACGACAGAGGAACACAGTGGGACGACGGCGAGATTTAGTTGAGAGAAGCACAAATAATATGGGCAAGTTCAATGTATCCAATACATTACATAGCAGTTCAATACATTTGGGAATTTTCGTGCAGCGTAGTGTACAATAATCTACTGCAATCTCTCGATCACTCTGTACCATTTTGAGCTTCTGCGCATGCGCACATTGAACTGCGCATGACTAGTCTCGAGATTGCTGTCGATGGCTATAAGTCGATTTCTGCAAAAATTAACTTTACGGGATACGTTTCATCTCTCCCTTACCTCTTTGTTATTTCCTGATGGACCATCACTCAAGTCTATATCAATTACAATGTCCTATATCATCTCGGATCGGTATTAATCCTTCTGGTCGTTCATCAATACGAGGTGTATTCAGGAGTAATATCCGTTTCTTTTTCAATCATCAACCTTCCTTTTTCACACTCAAACCAGTCCCATCACTCTGGACCAAAAGAGTAGGGTTACACATATCGATCGAATGGAGTCACGTGGATCCCACCCTGAATATTTCCATCATGGGTTTGGGAGAATGAGATTCGAGACATGGAATACGGAATAATAGTACGCACGATCTGGAGATGATAAACTTGTAAACATTTTCGCAAAAAAATTCCGCAAAGGAAATGATGTTAGATGTTCAGTGGCGATGGCGATTAGTAATTTCAGTATGTAGATTCTTCTCATTAAAATGTAATTTTTCTTCAGCTTCTTTTCAAGGTTTAGGACAGGAAGCCTGATCCGGCTTTCTGTTGCCTGTTCCGGCTTCACTCCATCGTTTAGCAGTAGCTAAGCTACCACCGGCATAGCGTTCAGGACCATCGAGGTACTTAAGTCCCATAACTAACATCAAGATCATTTACTCCGGAGGTATTATGTATTAATAATATTTTAATCCACAATAAGTAATGGAATGTTTGCGATGTGTTGACAGACGAGTGGATTAACTTTTGAACACATTTTAATTCTGATATGAAATAATGTGTATTTAGATTTTTATTTCAAGAAATTTTCGTCTTTTGAAGTCAGTTAAACGTAAATCGTGTTCAGAAGTAGAGGATTTAGTACAAATATGGCCTCCAGTTTGATTTACAATTACTATGTTTACTATTTTAAAAATAATTAAAAGAAATAAAGTCCTACAGAATGTGACTTTCGTAATAAATTAGTAAGCTTAGCCTTCCAAATATCCCCCCCTCTCAAGTGTTATTACTCAACTACTCATATACTTTTAAAGTGCATGGCGTCATTTAAAGAACTACAATTTAGAGATAAATTGCATTGACAAAGAAATATCTGTCATGTTGGAGGTGTAGGGCAGGTTATAAAGTAAGTTTGAACTGTTGCAATGTTCATAATTTCAGAGGTTTTAATAAAAAAGTGAACTACTCATATACCATATTTACTAAAGAATTTTCGTCTATAAGAACTATATATTTAAGTAGTTTTTCAAAGGATTTTGAAAAAGCCGAACTTTTGCATCATATATACTTCCATCCATCCCGATTTTCGACTACAAAATTATGTGTATCTCCTCGCCACCTTAAACCATCTTTATCATTTTTTGTAACAGCATTAATAATCCTTACTCCTGACGTGAGTGCACAGTGAGAGCTCAAAAGAACTGACTGAAAACACACACTCAAGACCGAAAAATATCGTATTGTGGTCGTATCGTCGAGATCGTATTGTTGAGGTGATTCCAAAATTGTACTAAATTGCACAATATAAACTACACTGTATGTTATAGGAGGGAAAAGTAAAACTGGAATAGATGAATGTAAATTAAATATTTTACCCCAAAATATATTTTCTATGTACACTCACACACACACACATTATGAAGTAGAATTTCACATATTCATTCCAATAGGAGAAAAACGTATTTGCTATATTCATAATACTTCCATTACTATTTCAAAAACCAAAAATTCAGTAATTATACTTCTCCATTCCTTAACTCGCACTTCTCGACGTGTTTTATTTCGTTCTTAACTGTAATACTACTTTCATAAAGTAAATTTTCGCTTTCGCCTAAATTTAACAGAAACGTTTATATGCAAAACCTTAATAATGACTTTGTTCCTGTTTCATTGTGCTTACCTACGATCAAATAATTTGTAAAATCATCAGGGCACCGCCTACGAATATTAAATATCTCCAACGCTGCTCTGTGGCGGCGGCGGCGGCGGCGTGCGCCCACTGCGGGCCGGCTGCGGCGCCGCCGTCAGCGGGTGCTTCCTGCCTATTCCTGCGCGCGCAGACGCTCCGCGGGCGGGACTGCGCTGACGCGTCGGCACGCGGCGCGGCGCGAGCCGGAAGCGCTGGCGGCGACGGAGGAGGTGGCCTCACTTATGGAGGCGGGAGGGACGGCGAGTCCGAGGAGCGGCGAGGGAGTGGGCGGGGGTGGAGGAGGTAAAATGGAGGCGGAGGTGATGGGGGAGATGGAGTCGGAAGCGGAAGTGGTAGCGGTGGTGGGGGCGGGGATGGAGGGAGGGAGAGAGGGAGGTGGTGGAGATGGAAGTGCAGACGAAGGAGGAGGCGGTGAAGTGAAGGCGGAGGCGGGGGCGTAGAGGAAGGTGGAGGTGGAGGTGGAAGCGCAGACGAAGGTGGAGGCGGTGAAGTGGAGGCGGAGGTGGAGGTGGAGGCGGAGAGGGAGGTGGAGTTGGAGGCGGAGGCGAAGGCGGGGGCGGGGGCGGAGACGGTTGCGAGGGCAGGGCCGGGGGCGAGTGTGATGGCGGTGCAATTGGAGGTTGAGATGGAGGTAATGGTGGAGGTAGCGGTGGCAGTGGTGGAGGCGGGGGGGGGGGCGAGGCTACGGACGATACCGACGGCGGGGCGAGGGAGGGGATGCTGGTGCGGGAGAGGATGGGCGAGGATTCGGCTATGGCGCGAGGAGGGTGGTGATGGAGGCGGGAGAGGGGACGGGGACATAGCGTGGACGAGGGCAGAGTCGCTGGTGGTGAGAGTGCGAGCAAGGGCGCTGTCAGGGGGACGGGGGTGGTGAGGGTGGTGAGCCGGGTCCGAGGGTGATGGCAGGGGTGGTGGTAGCGCGAAGGCGCCCAATCCCCAAATTCTTTATTGGATTCATAGTTGAATTCGAAATAAAAGTATTGGTAATAAGGCGGTTATTACAAAGGGATCATTCCTGTAACCTAGATGGTAAACTTAAAGTGAAATTTACACCTCATGAGGTGGTTTTATAAACCTGAAATTTCTTGAGCTCCTCACGCTTTTGATAACACATCATCTTCTGAAACATCCGACGTGGGTGGTTTGTGTAATCTTCTCATCACAAATCCATATCCACAGAAATTATATTGAAAAAAATTATTAACATAGACCCTGATCTAAAGTCTCAATTTTACTATCTGATTGCCAAGTAATCCAAGGACACGCGAGATTTTCTTGCGTTATCGGCTGTTAACAGCATGATGGAAGTAAAAACCAGAGCAAAAAACAAGAGCTGGGGACACAGATTCTTTCTGTCAGCAGGTTACTTAATGTTCTCTGGCAATCCTCGTTCATCCTCCGGGTTAATGTTTGTTTCACATGCTAATGTTCCACCTGATCCATTAACCATCTCATCGAAGCATAATTGTTTGTGTTAGAGTTATTTATTAAATAGCCACAGGAACTTCATTGCTTTTTATTGCCTCAGTCCGTCCTTATTTGTCAGAGCAAACGTCTGGAAATATTGTGATTTTGTTGTAGCAAGAATCAACTGTCAAAATAACAGGCGAGTTTTGGAAAGGAAACTTGCCCAGCTTGGTATTACAGCCTTCTTTCCGAGCATTATGTCGTCGTAAAACATAACAACTTCCTTCGCCGCTTCACGTCCACTCTTACCTGCGCACTGCTGCCTCGTTCGCTCTGCGGTCCGACAAATGGTGCGCGCCAGAATTATTATTTTTCTGATACGCGCCCGTTTCCTTCGCGGCTTCTAATCACATCTCCCGGTCCCAGCACGCTACGACGAAATCTCCCTGGAGGGGTTCTCCAGCCCATTAGAAGAGCCATAAAGGGCGGCGCTGCGGGAGGGTGGAGTGCTGCGAAGAGGGATGAAGTGGGGCGGGGCTGGTGGGGACAGTGCGGTGTGGGGACGAGTGTAGCGGGGAGAGGTGGGGCGGAGCTGAATGGGGAGAGGGAAGGGACAAGAAGTGATGGAGATGGAGGGTGCAGGTCGAGACGGAGTGCAATGGGATTGCGTTTGGTGAAGTGGGATGGAGATCGGCGGAGCGAGGAGGAGTGTGGTGGAGCAGGGTGGAGCGGATTAGACTGGGGTGGAATGGATTGGCGATAGAGGCGGGGAAAAAATTGGTGGAGAGAAATGGCGCGAATTAAAGTGAAGTGGAGAGAGGTGGAGGGAGGTAGAATCAAGTGGAGAGAGGTGGAGTTAAGTGGAGTAAGGTGAAGAGTGGGGGAGTGTGGTGGAGTGAGGTGGAGAGTGGGGTGAAGATTGGTGGAGCGAAATGGAGCGAATTAAAGTGAGATGGAGAGAGGTGGAATGAGATGGACTTTGGTGGAGTAAGGTGGAGAGTGGTCGAGTGAGATGGAGAGTGGTGATTTGAGGTGGAATGGGGTGGATTGAGGTGGAGTGGGGTGGAGTGGGATGGAGGGTGGAGCGAGGTGGAGTGGTGGAGGGTGGAGTGGGGTGGAGTGGGGTGGAGTGGTGGAGTGGGTGGAGAGGGGTGGAGCGAGGTGGAGTGGGTGGGGAGGGTGGAGTGGGGTGGAGGGTGGAGTGGGTGGGAGTGGTGGAGCGGGTGGAGTGGTGGAGTGGGGTGGAGTGGGGTGGAGTGGGGTGGAGTGGGGTGGAGTGGAGTGGGGTGGAGTGGGGTGGAGTGGGGTGGGGTGGAGTGGAGCGAGGTGGAGTGAGCTGGAGTGGGGTGGAGTGGGTGCAGTGAAATAGAGTGGAGGGAGTGGAGCGGGGTGGAGCATGGAGCAGAGGAGAGCGTTGCGAGGGTGAAGGGGCCGGGGGGAGTGGAGGGGATCAGAGCAGGATCGGGGCTGGCTGCGACGTGGAGGGGGCGGGCTTCCTCCTCGTCGAGCAGTAAACCGCCCCATAAAATGGCTCCGTCGCTTTCGCGTGACGCGTCATTCGAGCAAGGTGCGAATGGAGAGTAAAACCGGCGCTCGCTCGCTCGCTCGCCCGCGCAAATAAACAGGTCTCCTTAATCGGTCGGCCACGTGTCGCCATACTCCCACGGTCACCGTGCCCTCCTCATCACATTTCGAGGTGGGGATTTTATAGCCAAGGGCCAGCACTGGCAGAATCACTTTCATGTTCATAATGCACCTAAGTAAATTTGAATTTCTTCAATCACCTAATTTGTATTCTCTTAGTGTGCATATTTCGTACATTCTCTATACAATGTACAGGGAAGTGAAAGCAACCTTTTATAATGTATAATTACTTTAATAATAAATTGTTATTATTAATGTAATATATAATAGTTAATAAATACATCATTATAAATTGCGATAAATGCGTGTATGGACTTGCTGAATATGCATTGGTGCTTAAAGAATAGGTCGAAGTCGAGCAAACGATGCGGCTTTGCATTAACCCGGGAGTGCTCGCAATAGATCTGTGATATACTGCGACTACATTTACGGAAATTATCTTAGCCGTTGTCGTGCCCTGTTCATCACCCAGTCAATCCTTCATAATCCAATCGATTTCAATTCCTTTTATTTCCTCAAATTTTGAAAAAAAAAACACTCTCCCATGTAATAAAATCTATTTTCAAGGATAATAAGCAATAAATTTTGGTTCTTATCCATGTTGTCCTTCGGAATAATACTTCCTGCCGCGACAACATGGAAACGATAATTTGAATAATTGTATTTCCCACTGAATTCTAGAAGACGTGCACAGAAAATGAAGTTACATTTATGTCCAGAAGCAAAACAAGGGGCCATCTCAGCATTTGCTCAATGGATCAGGGAAACTGGACGAAAAATCTGATCGAGATAGGGGTTATTGACCCGGAGGCTGTAGTACAATACTTATTACAGATTGTTTATACACATTTATACAGTTCAAATGGTAAATAATGCATTATGTATCATTGTTAAAATTAATGTTCCTTTTCTTGTGATGCTCAGTATAGTCTCTAATTGTATAGAAACAGTTATGCAGCAGAAACGATTTCACTTGGGATTTAAACTTTTCTATCGAATTTTATCGTTTAATGTCATCTGGCAAAGTTTTGTAAAATAATGTACATGTATTGTATGTGAATTTTTTGTAATGAGCTGTTGATACTGTCATTTGATGAATATGATTTCTACGTCGAGTGTTATAGTAATAGACATCGGCATTTTCTGAAAATATATTCCCGCCCTTAAGCAAGTCAATTTTGACAAAAATCAATGATTCGTAAATAAACAGACACGGTAATGGTAAAATTCCTAGATTAATGAATATGTAGTTAATCGGAATATGTAGTGATCGTGCTATTGCTCCAAGGCGTCGTGATACTTCACATTGGTTGGTTGACGGAAAGGCACAGGTTACATTCTCCTCGTCGGGGTGCATGAATTACTGCAAACAAAAATGGATTTGTGGTCAACGGACTCTAGACTTTCTCAAAATGTTGAGTTTCCCTTTGTAGATTCACATGATAAGTCTGATTGTCAGTCGTTCAAGACCGCAGTCTCCATTGGCTGTTATGTGCCGTAGGAAACATCGATGTATACCGCCCTCTCAATAGGAACAATGAGGTATCTTCAGCATGGTCCTACTTTTGAGCACGAGGAGATTGCAATTTAGTGATCTGAGCTTCATAAAGGAAAATAAAGCTAATAAATTAACTTCAACAAGTTGTTTCTAAATTAAATTCTAATATATTTCATCAGTAAATTTCTACCATGGGAAACAGGTACTAAGGTAAAAGTTGTGCTAATATGTTGTCTGACTACTGTTGAATCAAGAACAGATATGTTCCAGGTGTAGCGTACGCCCGAAAATCATCATTGACACTTCCTAGGTACAGAATGGATAGTCAAAATGTAAGGTAGGACAATAATGTAAGGTATGAAAAGAATGTAAGGTAGGACAAGAATGTAAGGTGGGACAAGAATGTAAGGCGGGACAAGAATGTAATGTGGGAATCTTTTAGAGTTGAATAGCTAGTTAACGATTTTATTAATAATTATAAATAGTTCAAATGAATATCACACAAAACTCCTGCCTGAGGGGGGGAACTAAAATTATATTTAAATTCAGTTTAAAACATACTTTTAGAATCTATTATTTTCATTTGTGTGAAAGAAAAAAGTTTATTTTTGCCGACCAGTGTAATACTAACATTATTCAAAGCTTCTATTCAATTTTCAAGTTTTTCTCTGGGCTCCTCATTTGTCTTTCTTAGTTCCAAGCACTGTTCTCAGTGGCTCTTCTTTGAGAGGATTCCTTCTTCCTTTATTACGGCCTCACGTATTACATTATAAGTATGAAATATTTTTCATCCTATTATCGTGTACATTTAATTTTCTCTTATTATCTTCCATTCTCTCTTGAGCGGTATTCTCATTAACGTCAGGAGCCTCTTAGTAGTACACACCTTCAGGACCTTTCAGAAAAGGCAAAAAGGGTTTAAGAAACAATCGTTTTACACCGGAATAGAAAAAAGTGCCATAAAGTTCTTTACGTGCCCGTCCGCCTCAGCCACTGCCGGTGCGTCGTCTATAAATTATTTAGCCTCATTCATAGTCTCTGGTGATTCTGATACTTCTACTCCATCCCTCATAAGAAAAATCATTTAAGAAAACATGGAACTAATTACTCTTTTTGCAGAATAGACGTTGGTTGAGTGTATTGAGATTGCCATAATGTAATTGAGAGTATAACAAAAATTTTACCTTTGAATTGATTAAGCCATAGAATTTAGACATTTTCCGTATTCTTAACCATATGGGGGAAATATATTAGGTTTGTATTTTAGTGCAAAACTCCAAATTTGGGTTTCGTGGCGGTAAATCGTAATTTGGTCGCAAGGCCGGGACGCCGCTAGTATGCCTTGATCCATATGGAGCTGTGGTGTCAAAGAACATACATGTCTATAGAGTATTTGAGGAACTCCTCGAGAGTGTAGATGTGCGCTATGTTCTTATGCGCGACTTTCCGTCACTCACGACTGGACCACTTTCCGTGCACCAATCGAGATACAAGACGATTTGAACAAAAAAGTTAATCACGTGGCATATTTCATTTTAAGTTTTATCCATAAGCGGCGGCGATGGTGTAACGGTTAGCGAATCGGACTGTTATATCCAAGTTTGCGGGTTCGAACCCGATCGAAGCCGTGGATTTTTAAGGGCGAAAAAATCCTTCGTACGCCTTCCTTCGGAGGGGAAGTAAAGCCGGCTGTCCCATGTTAGTAGATTTACTGCATGTAAAAGATCCTCAAGCCTAAATGATGCCTCTGAGCTAAATTCAAATCGCCTGTATCGTCGCCCAAGTAATACCTTCTTTCTTCCATGGTTGGTGAAAGGAGCGTAGCGGAATTTGCATGGTCAGGCGGAAGAGCAGGCCTCATGGCCTGAGTCTCGCCACGTAAAATAAAGCAAATTCAATTCAATAAGGTCTATTACCATATTTTCTTTTTAAATTTGCAAAAACCTACGAGCAGTATTGCCTTGGAACTTATTAAATTTCAAGAATTTCAAGTGTATACGGAGAAAACGAAACTGTGAGTAATGTTAGAGAATGAATGAAAGTTTGACTTCTCACTTTTACGTTCTTAAGTGTACAAATACCGATTTTCAAATGAATGTGACCCAAACTTCTTATTCCTTCTTCTTATTAAACTTAACTAACACCTTAATCACATAAACATACAAAATAGTCGCCTTTTAATATTTTATTAGATTTGCATACGAAACGATTAATATAGCATTTACAGAAGCGGAAGAACACACAAATAAGACTGAGTTTGTGGAGTTTTAATCTCTTAAAAATATAGGGGAGAAAAAATGGAAGTGTTAAGCCAATCTGGAGAAGAATCATATGAAGTTGTAGAAGATTAACCCAGAGAAGCAGAAAATAACACAGAAGAACTGCTCACAGGTGATCTTTGTGCATTATAGTGCATGTTGACAATAATCGTAAAAATGTAGCTGCACTACGCTCTATTCGCATCATCAATATCTTCCAAGAGTTTTTTACGTCGATTGTTGGGAATTTCTGAAGGGGAGAATAACATTATCAGCAACTACGATTCATTGTTAAATGCAATGCCAGATACTGTAAGAACATATTTGAACAAAGCTACGCATGAAAGAAATTTTCAATGCATGAAAATACTTTGAAAACAGTTTACACGCCGGCGTCTGCGAGGCCACATTCAACTAGTACAATCGTAATTTGGAAGGCCTATTTATAATTGATAAAATGGGGTGGACGGAGGCGAGGGCGGGGACGGAAGTAGAGCGGAGTGGAGGACGTTGGCGAAAGGAATGGCGGGGGGTAGGATTGGGAATGGAAATATGGTCGGGGGCAAAGGCGAGGGTATTGGCGGGGACAGGCAGGTGGTGGTCGCTGAAGGAGGCGAGGGGGGAGAAGGTACGAGGGCGGGAGCAAGGGGGAACGGAGTGCAGGCAGAGCGAGAACGAGGACAAGAGCTGAAGTAATGGTGGGAACGAAAGAGAGGCATGAACTTGGAGAGGTAGCTCAATGCATCAACTGATGCCAGTGCAGTGCCTCAAACCCGAAGGTCCCAGGTATGAGTCCCGAAGGCGGTAGGGTTTTCGACCCTAGCTTGACAGCTAGGTACAAATTCCGTCGCTGTCTGGAGGAGAATTCTACGGTCAGCTGCTCTGATTGGTAGTTTTCCATGATTTATCCGATCAACACCAGGCGAATGCCAGAGCAGTACCCCAAAAAACGGGCCACTGACCTGCGCGATCTTTCTTTCCTCTTCTTTGTCCAATTCTCACCCCTTACACATACACACTAACGTGCATTACACTGCCACACATGCCAGGAGAACGATTGGATGCTTAGATCGTGTCCCGACTGGGGCGGTGCCCCGCTGGTGGGAGATACCTTGTTGAGGAAAACCCCGCTAGTCCACGGTTGATCGGTACCGGATCTCGCCATCCGGTGGGAAAGATCGCCGTCACCTCCCGATGAAAAAACATTCACTTCATTTACGAGACTAATGACATCAGGAGTTGACGCGTCCGGAATCACTAACAAACAATCATCAAGAGAGGCATGGGGTGGGGTTGAGGCTGGTGGCGGAGGAGAGGGTGCAGTTGGGAACGGTAGCGGGAGCGTGGGACAAGTCTGGGACGGAGATGGGGTGGGGGCGAGGGTTGACGCTGTGGTGAAGGCAGAGGCGAGTCCGGGATCTGGCTGGAGGCCAAGGCAGTGTTGGTGGTGAGAGAGGGGATGAAGTGGAATCGGGGATGGAGGGGGAGGACGTAGCGGGGGCGGAAGCGAGGATAGGGTCAGACATGAGACGAGGACGGGGGTGATGTCGAGGATGGAGGTGAGGCTTCATTCCATTTACTTTTTATTGGTATTGTGTGGTGACGTGGTAGCGAAATGACAACACGTACACGAGCTCTATTTACAAATATATTTATTTACAAGATTTACACCATTTACAGCTCTGGGGTTACGTTCGCAATCTACTTCCGTGACTCCCAAGCACACTGCTCGCCGTGTCCAGGCTAGTGCATCCTCCACCCAGACGCTTAACCGCGCCGGTGCCCAGACACTCAGTGCTACGCACTAGCCGTTTTACGAGGTATAGTACACTTCCGCCTCTCGGGGCAGCAGTTGCGTCCGCACGCCAGGCAATCTTAAAACGAACTCCACTTCTCCTCTCCACTAACCTCTTGGCGGTCACGGGATACCCCACCCTCTAGCCTCTCTGAGAAATGCGGGTGGCTTCTGGGGCCACATGGGCGCTCATCGGGGGGGGGAGTCTCCACTGCCCTACCCGCCTTGCGTCATGGGATCCTTCCCGCCTTGCGGCACAGCCCCCCCTTCAGACTCACTGCTCCTTAAAGGCTTTGTAATTCGCCGGCCTTTGTTCGTATGAAATTGGTTGGTTGGTTGATTAGTGATTCCGGGCGCGTCAACAGCTTAGGTCATTAGTCCCGTAAGTGTAATGCATGGTTTTTTCCTCGGAAGATGGTGGTAATCTTCCCCTGCAGGATGACGAGATCCGGTGCCGACATACCGTCGGCTAGCGGGGTTTCCCCCTAACCAGAACTCTCCCACCGCTCCAGCCGGGCCACCGCCCCAGCCGGGACAAACTCTAAGCCCCCGACCGATCTCCCGGAATATGTGATAGTGTAGTGCATGTTAGTGTAAGTGTTTAAGGGGAGAGGACAAGACAAGGAAGATGAAGGAAAGATCACGCACGGTCCGTGGCCAGTTTGTTAGGGTACTGTTCCGACATTCGCCTGGTGTTGTTCGGAGAAACCACGGAAAACTACCGATCAGAGCAGCCGGTCGCGAGAATTCTACGCCAGACAGCGACTGAATTTGACCTAACTGAAAAGCTAGTGTCGAAAGTCCTGCCGCCGTAAGGACTCGAACTTAGTACCTCCCGGTCAGAGGCGCTGCAGTGACATCAGTTCATGCATTGAGCTACCGCTCCTGGTGTTTTGCATGTAACTATGTTGACTTTTATTTCACAAAATAGGGAAACTTATTTTCGGGATGCGATAGGTATCCGTCTCCATCTCTCAGTCTATTTTATCTCTACTTATATATCCATCTACCTTGATACTTTTAAATCGCACCTTCAAACAGTATTCCTCCCTTCTTTGATTTTCCCAGAGAGAAGTGGCGTCCCGGCGAGTACCGTGCGGTTGGCCGCCTCCTCGCCGAGTTCGCGGATCCGCGCTCCGTGCGGCAGACGGCGTAATTGGAAGTGACGCCGTAATTGGCAGTTGAGATTAGAACGCCGAGAGCGGGATTACACCCCTGGCCACCAGGTTCACCGCCGCGGACCGCGCCCTTTGCCAACGTAAGCACCTTTCAGGGCACTGTCGGCGTCTGCCTGTGCAGACTCTTTTCATCGCACTCCGAGCTTTGGTCGGAGCTTGTCAGAGATCAACGGAATAAAGTAAAAATTGGTAAAGAAGTTGTTCTTCACACGTAAAAAGTATCTCTTTCCGTGAGGCTAACTGTTCGTCTTTCTATTCATCAAAACTAAAAATAGTATCTGAATTATTAAAATCATAGATTGAGTGCTGATAATGATGGTTAGATTTTATCAACACGTATTTCAAAATTTGACCGTTTTCAGAAACAAACGTTACAGGAAAGATAAGACCTACGAAATTTTAACAATACAAAATTAATTGGAAGTTTTTTAAAATTAATTTTTATCTTATTGTAATGGAAACTCTGGAATGTTTTATCTCTTTCCTGAAGAGTGGCAATTTTCAGAACATGTGTTATAAAATGTTACCCTTAAGTCATATGCATTTTACGTCGAGCGTTGGATTTAAACGTTAGGTGAACATCTGAAACATATGTTATAACTTAGTTTTTTAGAAAAAGTTAACCTCATCTATATAATTAGAGTAATATATAATTGGAGTTTCACTAATTAGTGAGTGTAAAACGGTAAGAGAGAATTCATTCAAACTTCAGCCAATTGAATGTCTTATCTGTAAAAAAGTATCGTATAATATCAGTATAATCCATGTTAGGTTCACCTCTTTTCTTCCAATATAATAATAACTTTGTTCTGTGAAATGCACATTGCACTTTTCTGTAAAAAGCAAATCTTTTTCACTACGTACGACACTAAGAATAGTTGTCGGGTTTTGACCAATTATTAGACACCATCGACATAAAACCTTGTGAGTGTGCTAATGATGAATAGAGAATTTGTCCTCAGTCCAATATAAAAGAAATTTAGGACTAAATCCATTGAAAGCGTAGGCCTCCGCGAACGAAGTCATTAGATATTTAGCTGTCTGGGAGTCGTCGCGTCTAGGCACAGTTGTCAACGTTTCGGCTGTCATACTGCGATATTCCTCAGGATGAAAAGCTAATACAAAAGAGGCGACAATACGTACCAGTCAATATTCAAATTATAAATTTGCTATAAGTAGAGCAATGTTATTAACCTTATATAATGCAATGGTATTACTCAGTCTAGTTGAACAATGATATTTGCCACATTTTTCAAAAGCGACTTTGCAATAAATCCATTATTATCGATTAATCATAATTATTTATTTAACAGTTTTAAGGAAATTCTTAGCTGTTTTATCTTCATGTTACGCTAAACTGTATGTTTCTCCCTGTATACTAAATGACAGTTCCTATTGTGAAAAACAAACTATTGTAGAAACATGGGGTAATTACTCGTATCTTGGTCTTCCACATTATTCTTAATTTTGGATTAAAGTGGCGTCAAACGTCCTCGCTTCTAAACACGCGTCTTCTTCATTTGTAGGTTTGCTTCAATTATGTCATTCTCATGCATCTTCTTAGTATGAAGTTGTTTGCCAGCTAATTATACAGGGCTGCGAAAAAAAATTCTCGGCGCTTTTGGTTCTGATGGGTGATTTAAATTAATTTGAGCTAATACTTAATAGATCTGAAATCCATTTTTCTCTAACACGTAAGGTTTTTTTTGTAATTTCAAAGCAATGACTGGTAAACAAAACGCTCTCAATTTATGAAAGTATAATGAAACACAGTGAATTAACTATTTAAAACTAGAGAACTCTACTAAAGAAAGAAGTATAAATATGTATAAAAGCGGTACATATCATTTTCACATTGACAACATATGTTGACAATAATGTTCTACTGAATATGTCAGAGACTCTGCTAATGCTTTCATTTGCTGAAATTTTGCCTCCTCATCTTCTGTGGATTTCTACACTTTCTTTCAAATAAACAGTAGTCTGCCATCACTTCAAAATATTCGCTCTGATAACTTTTTACCATCTCTTTAATGAATGAATGAAACGTACCTCCAGTTCATCATTGAAATCCCCCAGGTTATTGGGAAGAAATCTAGGTCGTTGTAGAGAAAATTAAGTTCGATGCGCATGTTACATCATAAATAGTTCTTCTATATTTTCGCACGTTTCGTTTAAATGAACACAATGTGCTACTAGCACTGATTTTGAGGCATATTGATATCCATTATGAAGCAGGAGGTTCGCCAATTGAGCTTGACTAGCTTTAGAGTATTGGTTTAGCGGTGAATTGTCGTGGCATTTAAATAATTGAAATAATTCAAGGCGTTGTCATTGCCAACAATTATTGTTTATTTCAACAAGAGATATTGATTTTCAGCTTTCGATGGTTGTGGTGTTGCGTGTTGGTTGGTTGTTGGTTGGTGTTGTGGTGTTGTTGGTGAACCTCTGGTACACAGCACAAAACTGATGATGATGGCTAAGCCATTGAGAGCTGAAAACCAATACAATATCTTGTTGAAGTAAACAATATTGTTGCCAATGACAATGCCTTGGATTATTTCAATTACAAAATATATCCACCTTTTTCATAGATCTGTTGTTTGTTTGTTTATTGGACCTTTCCAATGTCGATTTTCTATCTGACCGACGTGGTTAAAAATGTTACAATGACTAGTGTATTGCGTATAGAAGATATTAATTGTTTTCAAAATAACGAAAGATTGCTTATATAACTGAAAATAAAAATAACTGAAAATAACTAAAAGTAATTGCCTATATTCAAAGTATAAATCAATTTATCTCGCACCAAATCATTAACTTCTTCTTGATTAAACAATCGGGGTCTTCTCTCTTCTTTGGGGAAATTAGGGACGTCCATTTGACATTAGTGACAGCGTCATAGTACACAAGAAAGTCGGAACATGTTATTTAACTTTCTTTTTAGGATATGGGGTGCTCACACACTGCACTGGTGATGGATTCAACTTCTCCGTCGGAATATGAGCTGCTGGCGTGCGCACGTGACGAGCTGGCGCGGGTCCGGGCCACTGGAGGCGAACAGTCGCGCGCCCGGGGCGCCAATTGGCGACGCTTCAGCTGGCGCCCAGCGGGGTGGCGCGGCGGCCCGGCGCCGCCACTCGCCGCATGCGCCACTTGTTGAATTTTTAACCCGGCCACGCCCCCCCGCCGCCAGCAGTTAATCACCGGCCACTCGCCTCGCGACCCCGGCACCACCAAGTGCCCGCGCTCAGACACCGAGGGCCCCGCGCTCATTACACTGATTGATTAGAAATGCCGGGCGCGTCGACTGCTAAGGCCATTATCCCCACAACTGTAGTTCATGTTTCATGGCGGGAGTTGGCGGTGATCTCCCCCACTGAATGATGAGGTCTGGCGCTCACCGACCGTTAGCCAACGCGCCGACTGCTCAGGTCATTAGTCCCACAAGTATAGTTCATGATTTATGGCGAGAGATGGCGTTGATCTCTCCCCGCTAAATGGTGAGATCTGGCGCGGACCAACCGTCAGCCGACGGGCCAACTGCGAAGGTCATTAGTCCCGCAAGTATAGTTCATGATTTATGGCGGGAGTTGGCAGTGATCTCGCCCCGGTGAATGGTGAGATCTGGCGCTGACCGACCGGCAGCTGGCGGAGTTTTCCCAACAAGTTATATCCCACCAGCGGAAAACAGCTCCAGCAGAGACGAGCTCTAAGTTCCTGACTTGTCTCCCGACAAGTGTGATAGTATGTGGGTGTATGTGTGTAAATAAGGAGTGGCATTAGGAAGGAAAGATCCCACGCACTCAGTTGCCCGTTTGATAGGTTAGTGTTCCGGCATTACCCTGGTGTTGATCGGAGAAACCACGGGAAACTATCGATTAGCGCGACCAGTAGTTAGCATTCTCCTCCAGTAAGCAACTGAATTCGACCTAGCTGAAAAGCTAGTGGCGAAAATCCTGCTGCCGTCAGGACTCGAACCTAGGACCACCCGATGAGAGGCACTGTAGTGAAAAGTTGATGCTCTGAGCCACATCTCTCAGTGATTGATTAGTAATTCGGGCGCGTCAACTGGTAACGACATGAGCCCTGTAAGTGTGGTAGATGTTTTTATCGCGGAAGGCGGTAGTGATCTTACCCAGCTGGATGGCAAGATCCAGCACAGACCTACGTGGGATTGCAGGGATTTTTCCCAACCAGGTATGTCTTACAAACGGGGCACCACTCCATCGATTGATTGATTGATTTTTTGTTTCCAGGCGCGTCAACTGCTTTGGTCATTAGACCCGTGAGTGTAGTGCATGATTTTTCTCGGGACATGGCGGTGATCTTCCCCCGCTGGATGACGAGATCCGGCGCCGACCTACCATCGCTAGTGGGGTTTCTCCCTAACCAGGACTCTCCCACTAGTGGGGCACCGCCCAGCCGGGACAAGCTCTAAGCTCCCGACCGGTCTTCCGGAATATGTGGTAGTGTAGTGCATGTTAGTGTATGTGTGTGTAAGGGGAGAGGATATGACAAGGAAGAGGAAGGAAGGATCGCGCGCGGTCGTGGCCCGTTTGGTAGCTCCGGCATTCGCCTGGTGTTGATTAGAGATACTACGGAAAACTACCGATCAGAGCAGCCGGCCGCTAGAATTCTCCTCCAGACAGCGACTGAATTCGACTTAGCTGAAGAGCTAGTGTCGAAAATTCTGCTACCGTCAAGATTCGAACATAGGACCACTCGGTCAGAGGCGCTGCAGTGACATCAGAACTGATGCACAAAGCTACCGCTCCCGGTACCGCTCCATCCACGTCAAGCTCTAAGCTCCCCACAGGTCATCCGACAAGTGTGGTAGTGTAGAGCATGTGAGTGTGTGAGTGTAAGTAAGGGGTGAGGACATAACAAGAAAGAGGAAGGAAAGATCGCGCGCGGTTTGTTGCCCTGGATGTTACGGTACTGCTTCGGCATTTGCCAGATGTTAATCGGAGAAACCACGAAAAACTAACCATAAGAGCGGCCGGTCGATATAATTCTCCTCCAGACAGCGGCTGAACGCGACCTAGTTATCTAGCTAGTGTTGAAAATCCTGTCGTGGCGCTCATTAGCTTCTTCTTCTTCAGTACACAGTAGACTTGTTTGAGGGACTAATTTGGGATTAATATTGGTCACCAAACAAAATTGTTTAGTCCCTCCAATACCCTCAAATGTCTCTTAATTTCAATTGCAATTAACTCATCCCTCTTAATTTTTTGTTTATTAATCCCATCATTCTATTCTACTTCTCTTCCTACTTCACTTTCTGAGCATTTGCTTTCAATTTGTCTTGAACAATTACGTTTTTTGTGGTTGCCTTTTTTCTATTGCGTCTATCGCATTTCTGATGTTCGTCTTCATACTTTCTTCCCAAACTATCCTTTTTTCCTTAAGAACATCTAGCATCAGCAAACATTCTGAAAATGAAAACTTATTTTTATCTGCTCTTACAGTTACCTATGTCAGCACCAAATTACAAAATAATCTCATAAGATTATTGAATTCACTTTTCACGCGAAGGAAAGTGATTTGAGATTGTTTCTGGCAGCACTGAACGAATAGCTGATTACATTCCACACATTTTTTAATAGTTTCATATTTCTTGACAAAATCGATTCCACCAAATGATTTCTTCTCCATCCAAAATCCAATTTCCTCGAACTCTTTTCCAGCAGCGGAGCAAAAATGTTGTGATCGTGGACGCAAAAGTTTGTGAGAGGTGCTGAAGGCACTAGAAACAAGAATTATTAAGCAGTTAAGATTTCCCGGTAAAAAAGTAGGCATTCCTTTTAATGTTGAACTAAAGGTAGATGCTGCATTCTTACTCACTTTCAAAAGAAAAAGGACTTATTCTCTATCTGTTAGCTTACTTTTATCATCTTTAAACAAAAACACGAATTCGAATCGAAAATTTAAAAAAAAATCTGAACGAAACTAAAATAAGAACGAAAATGTATAATCTTCGAAGTTGTCTAGTACACTAGTTGGTACCTTTATTTACAATTCAGCTTTGTGTAGTAAAAGAGAGAGGTATAGATTATAGTGTTCTGTAAAACGTGAGCAAATTTACTTATTTTTCATACTTGTGCAAATTATCCTTTCCTCTTCAACTGAAATACTATTTTACTTTTCTCTTTTCGAAAAAATAAATAAAATCATATCAACAATTTAAAAAATGTATACATTTTTTACAGCTTTTATAATTTTATTAATTAATTTAATAATTGAATGTCAATATGTCTTTTTTTCCACAATGTAGTGACCACGATTGGCATTTGACCTACGATCAGTATATTGTTTTGTTTCTGTAGTGGCTATGAAAATATATCCGTTCACGTTAGATCTCGAAAGATATGCACATTTTTCGTAGCAAATATTCCACAGTGACGTTAATGTAGCGGCATCACATGTTTCGAAAATTGAAAAAACTCTGTTACATAGATCCAATTCACCGAGTACCTATTATCACTAGAGACACCTCTGGCAAATGAGTGTAAACGACGCAATAATTAGTCCTGAATTTCATGAGTGGTGGCACAAGTGATAATGAATTTTCCAGCTTGCATATAATTTTACGGGTTATGAAAACCTAACAACAACACAAAACTCATTATTGCTTAATTTTCACATCGCATAAATAATATTAGATAATATAACATCCATTAATCACAGTAATATCTATTTGAGAAAGTAATCAGAATAAAGATATTTATTTTTGAAACGATTTTAAAATTGAAACCACAAGTGATTTTCCTTTTGTGTTTTATGATATAACATATGTTTGTTAATAATTACATAGTATTAGGATCATGTACTTCAAAATGATTGCTTGATAATGACCGAGCAGTCGTTACGACTTCAAATCACAAGATTTCCATTAATAAAATAGTCAGGTAGGTATTAAACAGGCGGATGAAACTATTAATTCTTAATAGCCAAAACATAATCCTATTTTTTAGCAAAATATTTGCACTTCTTCGCCTATTTTAGTGGACTAATATTGAAATATATTTAACTTAAAAATGAATATAAATTAAAACTATTAGTGTGTTATCGATGCCATATCCAACGTTTTTGTAGATGTCTAATACCTACCCCCAACTGTCTTTGACCGCCGTCTTTGAGCCACAACAGTCAGACCACAGTCTTCAGTGAACCGCCAATTGATCAATAGCGCCTAATGATCTGGACCTCAGCATGTTCTACAGCACGCAGCCATCGTCAGCCGACCGCACACCAACGCCGCCGCCATCGCTGCTGCCGCCACTAATAACCTGCTGTCGGGGCGCCTGCCGCTACACGGTCCGTGGGATGCACACCGAGTGGTGGCGGGCGCAGCGCAAGCCGCCAAACAGGTGGCGCTAACACTCTCCCCCGTCACCCCCGCTCTGCTCACCGTCATCCCCCGTCACTCCCCCGCCTTCGCACCCTACCGTTACATCCCGCCGTTCCCTCCCACCGTCGCACTCTCCCTTCGCACTCCGCCTCTGCACCTCGCCGTCGCAGCCAGCCGTCGCAACCAGCCGTCGCAACCAGTAGTCGTAACCAGTCGTCGTAACCAGTCGTCGTAACCAGTCGTCGCAACCAGCCGTCGCAACCAGCCGTCGCAACCAACCGTCGCATCCAGCCGTCGCAACCAGCCGTCGCAACCAGCCGTCGCAACCAGCCGTCGCAACCAGCCGTCGCAACCAGCCGTCGCAACCAGCCGTCGCAACCAGTAGTCGTAACCAGTCGTCGTAACCAGTCGTCGCAACCAGCCGTCGCAACCAGCCGTCGCAACCAGCCGTCGCAACCAGCCGTCGCAACCACCCGTCGCAACCACCCGTCGCAACCACCCGTCGCAACCACCCGTCGCAACCACCCGTCGCAACCACCCGTCGCAACCACCCGTCGCAACCACCCGTCGCAACCACCCGTCGCAACCACCCGTCGCAACCACCCGTCGCAACCACCCGTCGCAACCATCCGTCGCAACCAGCCGTTGCAACCCGCCGTCACAACCAGACGTCGCACCCCGCCTTTGCACCTCGCTGTCGCAACCCTCCATCGCAACCCGCCCACTCAACTCGACATTGCATGAACTGACGACACTGCAGAGTCTGTAACCGGGAGATCTTGGAGTGCCACGGCAACAGGATTTTCGACACTAGCATATCAGAAAGGTCGAATTCAGTCACTGTCGGAGATGAGAATTCTAGCGGCCAGCTGCTCTGATCGGTAGTTATCCGTGGTTTCTCCGTTCAACACCTGGCGAATGCCGGAGCAGTAGCTTAACAAACGGGCGACAGACCGCGCGCCATCTTTCCATCCTCTTCCTTGTGATATCCTCACCCCTTATACACACACACACTTATACTAACATGCACTACACTACCACATATGCTATGAGACCGGTTGGGAGCTTAGAGTTTGTCCCGGCTGGGAAGGTGACCCGCTGGTGGGAGATACCTGGTTGAGGAATACCTCTTTAGTCGACGGTAGGTCGGCGCCGATACCACCATGCAGCGGGAGATCACCTCCACCTCCCAATGAAAAGCATGCACTACACGTACGGGACTAATGACCTCATTAGTTGACGCGCCCGGTATCACTTGCAATCAATCAATCAATCAATCCATCCCGCCGTCGGAACCCGCCGATACAATCCGCCGTCGCACCCTTCTTCGCAGCCCGCCTTTTCACCTCGCCGTCGCAGATCGCTATTGCACTTTATTGCGTCATTCAGTGACCCCTGCAAGAACTCTCTACTTCTGGGAAGCTATAGTTATGCCCTGCAATCCGCAATTGTCGCAACTCGGATTAGCGTCCTGCAATCGAGCTGGCCATTGCGCCCTCAGGAGCACCTGTCACGTGGTATCACACATTGCAAACCTTTGGACAAACGCAATTCGTGAGTGTTATACTCGGTCGTTACACTTTTGTAGGTAGGCTGTGTTTGAAACAGTTCGGTAAGTAGCAGAGGATAAGCAAAAATATCCAGTTGGTAGGACGGATATATGATGATAAATGGAATATAAAGTTTGGAAGACGCAATCATCCTCGTGATATTAAATGTCAAAATTGTAATGGTGGGATTGGTACTGAAGGGATGAAATAAACAATGTCAGGGACTTCTGGATCTCTCTTAGAAATTTACCAAAAATAAATATCATCAAGATAAAAAAATAGCATCTCATTAACCGTCGAAAACCGAAGTTCAGTAATTAAAGGTGAAGATAAATGTGTTCGACGCTGAATCTCTATTGTATACATTTATTTTTTCCTTAATCCATGTAAGTGATGGTTAGTTTTACTTAAATTTAGATTTAAAAAAGGTCAATCTCTACAATACTGGTTTTCAATATTAATAGGTTTTGCCGCACATTCAGTAGACAACCGGTCTGCGCTTTTTGTCATAGAAATAATCCTCCCTGTCAGTTCCATGACGCTAATTGCCTGTTCTATTTATATGGTAATATCCGGTCGTTAAGGGGAATGGAACAGAAAGAACTTTGACAAATAAAAATGGAAGAATAAAATCTACTGCAATTTAAATGTTTAACGCAACTCATTTCATGCTTTCAACCGAATGAATGCCAAGCAATCACTGTTGCAGTTTTAGCGTTTGTGAAGATATAAGTGATCACCATATTCACATTGCAATACTTTTTATTGTTTTTATTTTCGTCGTTGGTGGTTAAGTCTCTTTATAACCTTTAGGATTTTTTTTTGACTCATCCCATTTCTCACTTTTATGATGGCAAAATGGGACCTTAATGCTATCATTTTGAATAAAAAATTAGGCACGCTAGAGTACCGCACGGGTCACCAATATCTCCAATCTTCTTTAACCTTCATGTTGCAGACGACTCCTTAAATAGAAAGAATAAGTAATGAATGATTTGCTGACCTATTCGTGCTGAGAATGGAGGAGAAAATTAACCTACTCAAAATCAATTCATAATTAAAAATGTTAACGTTTAGAACACCTATCTTACCATACAACTGAAATTACAAGATGGAACCTAAAATAGAATAAAAAAATCAACCAGTGGACTTACTAATGAACCAAAATTTTACCTTGCAATGTATTCAATAAATACCCAATAAAACAAGTGAAAATTTGCAAAATTATATCAATTGATAAAAATCCACTCTAGATTTAATATAGAAATAGAAACTACAATTTTTAAATCAAGAATTAGACCGATTCAGCGTGTTGGTTCGAAGCACTGCCCACCTACCTCTCTCGTGAATAGTCGTTTTGCGCTAACAGTGAAAGTGACTCGCCTTAGCGCCAGCAGGATACAACACTGGTGTTCAATAACCTAACAGTTATTGTGTATGAGTGACTGTACATTGTACTTAACCAGCGTAACCGTACAAGAGCTACAACTCAATAATAGTGCATGTTTGAAAACAGATGCCTCGACACGCGGCAAGCCATTCAAAGTGCCCTCGTGGCACTCCACTACATTGCCCCAGAGGCTGACAACGAAGAAATGAAACATGAAGTCGACTAACTACAGAGCAAGTTCTGCGAACAAAACTTCAAATTCTGCAGCAACAAAATGAACAGTTGCAGTGGCAAAAACAATTGCAACAAGCAAACCAACTGTAAGTTGATGAAAATGCAACCGTAATAGTAGACCGTGGTTTCTGACGTCGTTGGCGAACTCCAACAAAGGAATTAGCCACAAGGACAAAGGCACGCAGAGAGACCAAAATGCTGAGAAAATGTTTTTAAAAATGTCCTTTAGGCGACACTAGATGGCAACTGAGGATGAGGGTGGAGCAAAACCGCAAATCTAACCCACACTAAAGAGAATACAAAAATATTACGAGAAAGTCTGTGCAATTTTCTAGCACCGCTAATTAAGTAATCCATACCCCCGGCACTACGCCTATATTAGAAAACGAAGAGCTCAACAGAACGTGCGCATAGTGTAGATACATTTATGTCCAGAAGAAAAACAAGGGTCCATTTCAGTATCGCCTTAATGAATCAGGGAAACTGGGCCTGGGAAACTGGAACTTAATGAATCAGGGAAACTGGAAACCTGATCGAAAAGGGGATCATTGACTCAGAATCTATAGTACATTACATCTTACAGGCATGTTAAGTTTCTTTAAAATTGTACACTACAAATGTAAATGAATGCATAGCTAGATGAATGTGGCGTCGCCAACGCATTAAACCGTTTTAAAAGTATTTTCATTATTTATCAATCATATTACTCTGGGATGTCTTATGGGTAGCGTACTGACTTCCCGTGCTGTGGTCTGTGGGTTTAATAAGAATAGTTTGTATTGACAAGGGGGTTTTGTAGTGTTATCGATTACAGACATAGAACTGCGATGGAGGATAAGAGGGTGTTGAAGAAAAATATATATTACAGGCTTAATATGGAAATGAAAAAATAGAAAAAAGAGATGTGGTTTAACATGCGAGAGTTCCCGTACGGGTACGCGAGTAATACTGAGTTTCACTAATTAGCTGGTAATACACACTGACCAAACGAATTTTCAGTGTATATCGACTTTTTTTCGTAAATATTTGAGCCCAGCGAAGAGCGCAATTTCAGAGTGGTTACGTGCAAGTGAGCTTTGAGACACGCTTCCGTGCTGTGATCAAGTATCCAAATGGCGTCCGAGGAATCCGTTTAGTTTTGCGGCTTTTCGTGGAACGAAACGTTCCCCATGGGTGCGACAATTTCCCGAATTCGTTTATCTGCGGAATTTAAATGTGAAACGCACGTGACCAAAGTGTGATAAACGTGTATGAGGACGCTGAAATGGTGGGTAGTTGAATCAGTAATTTTGTGTTTAGAACCGTATTTTTCACTGGTCGCAAAATCAAAGTAACATGTATGTAAATGGGGAAACACTTATTTGTTTTCAAAAGTTCTTTAGACTAATGTTTAAACGTAAAATTATGTAAAATTTTTAAATCTTTCAGCAATTTCAAAGTAATGGCTACTGGTACTGAATATTTATTAATTATTCAATATTTCTTCTTTTTATTCACTTCAAGGTGTACACGATGCCTGTTCCGACTTCTCACAAACGGTTCTTTCCATGTTTTATTTAAAACTTATTTTAGAATGTATGGAATATTTCTCTCGAAACGCCATCTCCATTTATTTTTTGTCATTGTATGTATGTATTTGGCGTTATTGGGTTGGTATTCCACTACCGGTGTCCCCCATGCCTGGGTCTATTTAAATTCCCATGCTTGGAGGTAAGAGTGACATGAGGTGAACATGACGTATTCTCTTCACCGTAACTAGCAAGATCCGCCTGCTTGAGCTTCGTCAAACAGCTACAGAAACTGGGACGATTTTAAAAGGAAAGATACAAATCTATTTTTGCCTCGACCGGGAATCGAACCCAGGACCACCGCACGGGACGCGAATACGCTGCCCATGAGCCATCCCACAGGTTAGTTCTTGTCATTACGTGTTTTTATTTCAAATTGATTGAACATTATACACTTCTAAGGGATTGCCTCTAGATCGACAAACGACGTGCTGAGGCGAATGTTTCAGGAAGTGTGAGTTAGCAATGGAACGCTAAGCTCGGAGACGGCGCTATTTTCTGTAGCGGAGGTTCGCCCCGTCTCCCAGGTATTGGGGTCGCCGCACTGAGATTATTGCCCCTCTTATCTACCCCTCCCGCGTATTTTAGTGCCGCGCAAGTATACATTTGAATTGCGCGCCTGAAAGCGTGAAAGAAATGTTTTTCTGGAGAACGAAAAAGTTCGATGCAAGTCGATTGTAATTAACTTTCTTAAATAACAATCAGAGTCTACATGATTCTTCTGAAGAATAATCCAAGGAACATCCGTAAAGGTGAGTGTCCTTCTCGGAATACACGTGTATTTCGATTCGGAATTAAGAACCATTCTCTATTGGCGAGTGCTCCACTCGGAATAGCATAATTAAGGAACATGCTGTACAGGACGAGTGTCCCATTATGAATAATTAAGGAAAATTCTGTATAGACGAGTGTTCTACTCGGTATAATAAGGAACATTCTGCACACACGAATGTGCTAGTTGGAATAGTAATTAAGGAACATTCTACATAAGACTGTATTCCATTCGGAATAATTAAGGAACATCTATAGAGACGAGAGTCGCACTTGAAATAATTAAGAAACATTCTGTATACACGAGTGTCCCACTCGGAATAATTAAGACATATTCTGTATACACGAGTGTCCCACTCGGAATAATTAAGACACAATCTGTATACACGAGTATCCGACTCGGAATAGTTAATTAAGGAACACCCTATATAGACGCGTGTCCGACTTGGTGGCCGCCCGCCCTCCCGCCCACCCAACGCGAGACAAAGCGCTCTGAGCGAAGCACGCGCGAAGCGGAAGTCCCAAGTCGAGCAGATCAACAAACAGACGCTTGGCAGTTATTAGACGCAGCGCAGGCGGGCGACGAACGCTGCAGCCCCGCCCCGCCCCGCCCAGCCCCGCCCCGCCCCGCCCCGCCCCGCCCCGCCCCGCCACGCCTCGCCCCGCCCCACCCCGCCCCGCCCCGCCCCGCCCCGCCCCGCCCCGCCCCGTCCCCCGGCCCAACCCCACCCCACCCTGCCTCGCCCCACCCCGCCCCACCCCACCCCGCCCCCCTCCAACCCTCCCTCTACATCGTGCCACATCGCCCACTCGCGCAAGAATATTACTGCACGCGCTTCAACTGTGACATTAAATAAACCAATCGATCTAAGTATAAGCATGATACGCCTTTCCTTTAGAAATGTATCGATGCGCAACCTGAGTCAACATCTATCAACCGTTCCTGAAGCGTTAATGGTGTTTTGGGTACTATTCAAAGACAGATTTCTGTTTTGAGAGATATTGGATGAACTACTTATAGTATAATAAAGGTATATTTAGAAGTTGTAATGCGTCATTTGGATTTGGTTTTTGGATTTCAAGTATTTTCTATTATTAGTACAGTATTCATCGTTCAATGATCTCAAATTAATCTTTTAAATCGTTTATAGATCGATTAAAAAATCTATCTTCAAATCCAATTTCATTTCTACAATGTTGTCCACATCTCTAACTAAAGTTACATAAGCACTCGTTAAATAACGTTTAACGTGGCGGGCAGTTAAAAAAGACAATTATTTTACCGAAGATTAAAAACCTGTCACTGCATTCAGTGCTTTGTCCTCACGCGCGGAGAATTTTCTGAGAATATGATAAATATAAACTTCGTGGAAATCTTTCTTTTGAACTGTGGATATTAGTAGCTTTTTTTACAATAAATTAAAATGAATTCATAGAAAACTAACTCTCATTTTGCATGCAGGGCTTTTCTTTTTCTTTCATTTTTGATCTTCCCGTTTTTCCTTGAAACAGCAGAACAACAACGAAACGTTTAAAAGAAAATAAATAAAAAATTGGTATCCAACAAATTGTTTACAAAACTAGTTTAATACTATATTTGAACTCAAATAAATGAAACAATGAATTGTATCATCGTTTAAATTGAATTTCATCTTCAGCAATGAACGTGAAATCAAAATATTCCTTTCAATATATAGCTGAGTACTCGCTTTTTTTCAGCGCTTCTTAACAACTGATCCATTAGTTACATCTATGTATGAATGTACTATTTGCCTGTAATATGTTACCTTCTCTTTCATGTTGCCAGGTATCTCCCACCAGCGGGGCACCGCCCCTGCCGGGACACGTTCTAAGACCTCAACCAGTCTCCTGGCATGTGTGGTAGTGCAATGCATGTTAGTGTAAGTTTGTGTGTAAGGGGTGAGGATAGGACAAGGAAGAGGTAGGAAAGATCGCACGCGGTACGTGGCCCGTTTGTTAGGGTACTGCTCCGACATTCGCCTGATGTTGATCGGAGAAATCACGGAAAACTACAGACGAGAGCAGCCGGCCGCTAGAATTATCCTCTTGACAGCGACTGAATTCGATCTAGCTGAAAAGCTAGTGTCGAAAATCCTGCCGAGGTCGGAACTCGAACCTAAGACCTCCCGGTCAGAGGCACTGCAGTAACATTAGTTGATGCACTGAGCCACCGCTCCCGTTCCAATGTGTCGAAAACCCACCGTCAGGACTCGAGCCGATGTTGCCGCTGAGATCTCACAGGCGGTGATTGTCGTCGTTCTACCATTTTAGTTCACCCCCAGGGCTCTACTTTACGAGCGTTCGGCCACCCAGAGATGTTTGCCTCTGCAACAGCGCAGTACGGTGTGGTGCGGTGCGGCGGACACACAACGGAGTTGGTTGCAGGATAGATATAACTTGAAATAGCTTCTTTAGCTTTGCAAACTCAGGAGAATGAAACTCGTTCACCGCTCCAAAACGAGACTTAAAGTCGCCAAGCGCATGGGATGTGGGATCCATGACGTGAACAACTCCACAGAGGAGGTATGTTACGCTTTTGGCGAAGACGACTTTGTCCCAAAGTATCTCATTTAAACAAGAAGAGAAGTGAAGATACAAGTCACAGAAGGGAAGTTAATGAGAGAAAAAAATTAAGAATGTATAAAATGTAATAATTTCAAAAAACCCAGAGAAGTCCATTAGATTACAAAAACTCTGTTTAATGCGGAAGAACGTAACTACATTAAACTATTTCTTTCTTTGGTGGATGAATTTTAATGCTTCTAAATCAGTTTACTGGAATACTGAGAAAAATTACAACGGTAAAATAAGTTGAGAACAAAGCACCACCAGTTGACAAACTTTTTATTATAAAAAGCACATTAAAATATCAAAGAAGCAAAAGTAATTCGTTCGCATTCGCTTTTGCAAAGAAGGCATGGATTGCTCCTTGCGAAACATAACTAATGAAATGAAAGGTATTAGCTCAGTTTCGAATGAAGCACTACAATCAATACATATCGAGAGAACTCTGAAGATTGAAACTCAATATTAATTTCAAGAAACTACATACTAGACAAGCTCGCAGCAACGACGTGCAATGTTCTAATCGTCGACACTTCTACTGCTCACAAATCACCAGAAGGGAATCTCGCGGTGCTAGGAAGAGCGTGAAGCTGCGCGCTGCCAAGAAATACGAGAGAGAAAATATATACAAATTACTAATTTCCAATTAACCCATTGAATGGTTAATTATTTCGTGTTACCGGGCGCAACAACTACTACAACTGCAAATATTCCCGTAAGTGTAGTTCAATCTTTAATCGCGGGAGGTGGTAGTGATCTTCACCCGTTGGATGGCGAAATTCGGCGCCGATCTAGACGTCGGCTTGCGGGATTTTTCCCACCCTAGTATCTCCCATCACCAGGGCACCGCCCAGCAGAGATAAGAGCTTCTGACAGGCCTCACGATATGTGTGGTAGTGTAGTGCATGTAAGTGTAAATGTATGTGTGTAAGGGGTGAGGTGAGGACAAGGATTTGAAAGGAAAGATTGAGTGTGATTCGGGGCCCTTTTTGTTATTGTACCGCTCCGGTATTCTCCTGGTGTTGATGGGAGAAATCACGAAAAATTACCGATTAGAGCAGCCGGCCGATAGAATTCTCCTCTGGACAGCGACTGAATCCAATCTAGCTTGTATGCTAGGTGCTACAAGCTAGTCCTAGATGTTGTAGCTAGTAAAATGAAATAGTTTCAATGTTGATGGGAAAATGCAAATTTTTGATCGCGTTTTGTCTGGCTACTTTCAGACTGTGCGTACCGACATTCTCATACTCAGTGCGTCACTTGTTAAGGCACAACGCACGTCATGCATCAGCGAAGTTCGAAGAGAGAGGCCACCAGCCATTAAATATTTGATATTCGCATGGTGTTGCAGAATAGATTTTTTCTTGCATGTGAGTATCTGTTTTACTGGGCGTCCGTGTATTCTTCACAAGTTATTGCAGGGTGAGTGAAGACTGTAATGCGAGAGTATTTTATTTGAGCAATATGCGGGTTCCTTTATGGAAATCCATTTTGTCTGGAGGAGCAGCATTTTTACTGCCGTAGGCCACTAGACACTGCTACGTTTTCGTCGACCGGGAGCGGTATCTCAGTGCATCAACTGATGTCACTGTAGCGCCTCTAACCGATGGATTCTAGGTTCGAGTCCCGACGGCGGCAGGATTTTCGACTCTAGCTTTTCAGCTAGGTCGCTGTCTGGAGGAGAATTCTAGCGGCCGGCTGCTCTGATCGGTAGTTTCCTTGGTTTCTCCGATCAACACCAGGCGAATGACGGAGCAGTGCCCTAACAAACGGGACATGGACCGTGCGCGATCTTTCCTTCCTCTTCGTTATCCCACTAACCGGCGGTAGGTCGGTGACGGATCTCGCCATCCAGCGGGAGATCACCGCCATCTCCCGTGAAAAAAATGCACTTAACTTACGGAACTACTGACAAAAGCAGTTGACGCGCCCGGATACACGAAAAAATCAAACGAAAGCCATGTGTTCGAATAGATGCTTATGCTATCTGTATCACATCATCCCATACATTGACGACACGACCGGCAGGGCTAGATGTTTGAATAGAGGGATATATAGGTTCGTTGGTTAACATCAGGGAGACAAAAATAGTTTACGATCTTTCGGAGAATAATTTTATGAATCTTTCATCTCTTTCTTATATTTTGGGGAATAGTTTTCTCCGAGAGAGTATATAATCAATTTAGCTCAGATCCAATGTTGCCGCTATCACAGTAGTGTCTCTCATTGGGAGATCCTAGGTTCGAGCGGGCCTAGGGGAACTCTGACTACATATCAGTCAAAATCAGCCGCTGCTTTGAGGAGACTTCTAGCGGTCGACTGTTCTGATAAGTATTATCTGTGATTTCACCGATCAATACTAGGCAAATACCCGAGCAGTGCCATAACTAACGAGCCACGGACCACGTGCAATCATTCTTTCTTCTTCCTTGTCCTTTCATCTTCCCTTTCTTATGTACAGGGTGAGTCACGTAACTAGTAGTATCCCTTGTAATTTTTGAACGGTTGAAGTTATTGCAATGCTGATTTCACGAAAGTGTATGAGGGAATGAGGCTAATAGATGCATGTATTTACTTCAATTTTATCACTTGTATTTTATGAGATTGAGGTAACTTTGTATTTTTCAAATGGCATTATACATATTTTAGTCGATCATTACGAGCGTAAAAAGTCTAATTCAATGATATACATATTGTCTTAATTAAGATAAGCATTTTTTCAGTAATTTTGATTTTTTTTCTAGTTTTTTACATATTCTTTAAATACCACCAACCAAATTCGCCCATCCCTTTCCTTGCAAGCACGTGCTCGGAGCATTACAATATCCGTTAAATACGACTCGCAAAAAAATCAAAATTACTGAAGCAAATGCCTATCTAACACATGACAATATGTATATTATTTGATTCGTCTTTTTACGCTCGTCATGGTAGACTACAAAAATATACATAGTTCCATATGAAAAATCAAAATTCCCTCAATATCTCGAAAAATACAAATGATAAAATGAATGCATGTATTAGTTAGCTCCATTCCCTTATGCATATCCGCGAAAATTGCATTGGAGTAAATTCAAATTTTCAAAACTGTAGGAGGTGCTAAAGTTACGTGACTCAAGCTGTATATTTACATGTACTGCACTACACTATGCAATGTGGAGAGATCAGTCGAGAGCCTAGAGCTTGTCCCGTCGGAGACGGTTCCTCTCTGCAAGGGGAGACCTGGAGAGGAAAAGCAAGCCGACGTATGCAGCATACTCACCATCCAGCAAGCCGACGTATAGGTCTATGCAGCATACTCACCATCCAGTGGAGCATGAATACCATCCTTCCAGCAATAAAACATTCCCTATACTAATGGGATCACGGCCATAACAAATGACGTGCCTGGAATCATCAATCAATTAGCCACCTATAGGGCGCTGATGCGTCTAGTCCCCGAAGATAGCGCGAGATTTGCCTTTCTTAAGACTTGTCAGATTTTGCAGCGAACGAATACAATTACTAAATCGATCGTGGGACAACACCAGGTATCCATGAATCAACGAAAGAGTTGCCTAGTAAGCCATAGAATTAATGGAGCAGATGCTCTACCAGAATACGCGTCAGCAAAACCCCGGACGTTGAGTGTCGACTTGAGTCTGGCCGTAGGCGCTCTTCTCGCTCAAATCAGCGTACGCATACCGCGTGCTATGTCTATGTGCTAACCATTAGGAGCTGTTGTGCCAAAGTACATATAGATATATAGCACTTTGGTAGTACAGAAAAGAACAGAATATACTATTGTTTGATTGATTGATTGTTGGTGGTGGTTCTGGGCGCGTCAACTAATAGGATCATTATTCCCGTACGTGTAGTGAATGTTTTTCAGCGGAATGTGGCGGTGATCTTCCCCCACTGGATGGCAAGATTCGGCGCCAACCAACCGTCGACTAGCGCGTTTTTCCTAACCAGGTATCTCCCACCAGCAGGGCACAGGTCCAGCCGGGACAATTTCTAAGTCCCCGACCGGTCTCCTGGCATGTGTGGTACTGTAGTAAATGTTAGTGCGTGTGTGTGTGTGTGTGTGTGTGTGTGTGTAAGGGGTGAGGATAGGACAAGGAGGAAGGAAAGATCGCGCGCGGACCGTGGCCCATTTGTTAG
This sequence comes from Teleogryllus occipitalis, assembly GCA_011170035.1. Classification (NCBI taxonomy): domain Eukaryota; kingdom Metazoa; phylum Arthropoda; class Insecta; order Orthoptera; family Gryllidae; genus Teleogryllus; species Teleogryllus occipitalis. The sequence continues at coordinate 22,363 of BLKR01001058.1, read as the reverse complement.
GGTACTGCTCTGGCATTCGCCTGTTGTTGATCGGAGAAACCACGATCAGAGCAGTCGATCCGCTTGAATTATCCTCCAGACAGCGACTGAATTCGACTCAGCTGTAAAGCTAGAGTCGAAAATCAAGCCGCCATCGGGACTGGAACCTTGGACCTCCAGGTCAGAGGCGCTGTAGTGACATCAGTTGATGATCAGTTGAGCAACCACTCCCAGTACTGTGTGTTAATAAGAGCAGAATACAGAGTAGGGTTGTCTATGTGTTAAGCATAAGGAGCTGTTGTGCTAAAGTACATATAGATATATAATACTTTGATAGTATAAAAAAGAACGGAATATACTAGGTAATATTCTGTTCTCTCATGCAATCTACGTTAACTCTATTTTCTTCTTTTCCCATTCAATCATACTTTATTTGCATTATGTACATAACAATTCGTTCAACACATTACTGTGGCCTGCTGTTAATACACGATGGACTAAATTCTGCAACGAGAAACAGCTTTGGGCTGCCTGGTGCGTGCGGTCCCACATGCTGAACGGTGCACATTTCCCCACGGTCACAAGCTACCTGGCCGCCCGGCGGGCGCCGGCTACCTCCACACCGGGCGGGGCGATGGCCTCCGAGTTTGCCTCCACGAAATAAGGTAGCAGAGTGCTTTAGGAACTATCTAACCAGAGCGCACCTCACCCAATTACAGTGTATCCTGTGTGTTAATGCAATACAAACGGCCGCGCTGTTATATTTCTATCAATTTAATAACATTTTCATTTCGTTTTAAATTAAATTGTTTGTTACAAAATTATTGGTTTTATGTGTATATGTTTTACCCTAACTTCCATTGGAAAGAAATAGGAAGATTAGAAAATTTGACGAATTCCACCGCGCTTGAGCTAGCTGGAAATCGCAGAGTTAGAAATAATAATGAGACTAAAATATGAAAATAATTATAGTTAGACATGATTGAAGTTGTACAAACAGATTTTTAATTTGTTCACTAATTGAGGAAACTCATTTAAAAAATGTAGTGTTTTTTCAAAATGTTAATTATATCAACATTTCATTTGTGTAACTATCTTGACTAAGAGAACTAGGAGCTTCAACTTGGTGAACTAAAATCATATTTGAATAACGTATTGGAAAATGAATTTTCCCACTGCACAATAGCTATTTTGTCGCTTTAGAAGTTTGAGATAATGTTTTAAGTGCATTTTTAGTTCTGCGTAATTTATATAAAATATTGTTAGATATTTTAATTCACAATTTATTTTCAAAAGATAATTAAACTCGTACCGAAAACAATCATTATTTTTCCTTCCTATAAAATTACATGAAATTCAGTCGCTACAAAGTTCGTGATGAAAGGAATTTATATCGATAGTTTTAAATACATTTGGAAAACAGGATACATGAAGGGGTCAGAAAATCTGCTGGGGATTATATTAAAAAGCGAATGAATGAAAACAAAACATAAGATTTAGCAGTTGTAAGTAATCAATTAAAAGATGTTATATTTAAACACATTTTACCCGTTTCAACATCTCTCTTTTTCTGAGATAAAACTAGCCTGATGCAAATGGCAGTAATATATAAAGGAAATTACTCATGTTAACTAAGACTAGATTAAAAATAAATATGATTTATCAATTACTTTTTTTAACAACGTCGTTCAAGTTTTGAATGCACGGCCAGTCGAAAACTACTGTCTGCTCATGATCTCTGTATAGCCACCAAGCGCGATTCGTGCAACATCCTGGCTTGTGCCAAGGCTGACTTTCCCAGCTTCTGGAACGGGGCCTCTGTAGCGACGTCCCCGCGGGGCGGCCGAGTAAGCGCCGTATTCCTCCCGCCAATCACCCGCCACCCGCCCCGCTCCACCCTTCACACCGGAGGCACCGGCCACCTGCAATATCCGGACGGCCGCATCCGCCGGCTCCCCTTCAAGCCCTGCCGTCGGCCGCACAGCCCCCTGCCCTCCCACGCCGGCGTTACGCCGCGCCCCGCCACGCCCCGCACCCTTCGCCCCGCACCATTCACCCCACACCATTCACCCCCGACCATGCGTCTTGCACCGTGCGCTCAGCACCATTCGCCCCCCAACATAAGCCTCACCATGCGCCCCGCACCATGCGCTCCGCACCATGCGCTCCGCTCCATGCGCTCCGCTCCATGCGCTCCGCACCATGCGCCCCGCGCCATGCGCCCCGCGCCATGCGCAATGCGCCATGCGCCATGCGCCATGCGCCATGCGCCCCGCGCCATGCGCCCCGCATAATGTACTCCGCAGTGTGCGCCCCGCATCATGCGCCACGCTTCCTTCCATGGATGTTTTTCTCTTCTGGCTTGATAACCAGGGGCGAAGTCGTTTGGAGTGGTTTTACTTTGCTAAAAGAAATATAATTGAGAACAAAATTGAGTCTATTTTCTTATTTTTATAGAAATTTGTTAAAAAACATAATTCTTATTTAGGTATGTTCATAAAATGGAACAAATAAAACAAGGAACAAATATATATTGATAAACATGAGCTCAGCGGTAGCCCAGGGCATGAAAGCAGTATACGCCACTGACTGCGACCACTCGCCACTCAAGTCAGACGGTGCTTCTAGAGTCTGTTCCTTAAGCAGAAGATGCACTAAAAGAAATCTAAAACATGTAGTGCTACAAGATCACATACTTTCTCACTAAGTTTCGCCCCCAACATGAGCCATCTCACTAAGTTTGTAATTTTCAAGAATTCAGAGGAATCAACGAAAGTAAGACATGACCCATTCTTTAAGGGCATTTTCCATCCGAGGAGAAAAGATAAAGAAAAGATTTGGAGTGGATTTTGAGGAAAATTTGTTTTGCAGTTTGCATTAATTTCAAGCTGATATTGCGCGACTACTCGTTTTTTAAACAAATTTTCATGATCTCTTTTAAAGAGCTGATTTTTTAAAACATTTTGTTTAAGACAAACCTCTGTATCTTCAAATTTGTAGTTTTGAATTGTTAAACTTTTTCAATTTTAGAAAATAGAGAGAGATAGCCTAAAATGAAACTAATTTACTTTATATAGGGACAAAATTTACTCATTTTTGCATTACCAGGGTCCGACAATAAGTGTTTTCCTTCTGAAAATTCGACGTATTTCGACGTACAATACATCCTCTTCTTACGAAGGGTGAGAAAGTAAGATCATAGGAGGCAGGCGACTTGTTCCATATTAATTGATTTTGACTGATTATAAGTGTTTCTGGACGCGTCAACTGATAGGACCCATAGTTCTATAAATATAGTGCATGTTTTTATCGTGGGAGTTAGCAGTGTTTTCCTCTACTGGATGGCGATATGTGGCGCCGAACAACCCGCCGGCTTGCAGATTTTCCTCATCCAGGTATCTCTCACCTGCGGGGCACCGTCCCACCAATACAAGCTCGAAGCTCCCGACTGGTCTCCCGTTACGTATGGTAGTGAAGTGCTTGGAAGTGTACGTGGGCGTAAGTGTGGTGTGAGGGGAGGGCAAGGATGAGGAAGGAAAGATCGCGCGTGGTCCGTGACCCGTTTGTTAAGGTATTGCTCCGATATTCGGCTGGTACTGATTGAATAAACCCGGAAGATCTACTAATCCGGTTCGTCAACCGCTAGAATTCTTCTTTAATCAGCGGCTTAATTCGACCTTGCTATCTACCTAGTGTTGGAAATACTGCCCTCATCGAGATTCGAAAGCCAGGACTTTCCGGTCAGAGGCACTACAAAGTCATTAGTTGATGTCCTGAGCCATCTGAGTTAGCGCCACGTTAACGCATGTATGTGATCGTTGATATGGACAGATTAAAGAATATGAAATTCATGTATGATGTTTGCTGCCCCAGTTGGGATTTTTCCAGTGTGTGTGTGTGTGTGTGTGTGTGTGTGTGTGTGTGTGTGTGTGTGTGTGTGTGTGTGTGTGTGTGTGTGTGTGTGTTTGTGTGTGTGTGTGTGTTTGTGTGTGTTTGTGTGTGTGTGTGTGTGTGTGCGTGCGTGCGTGCGTGTGTGCGCACTTACCAGGGATGAGGGCATGGCAGTCGTCGGTGGTGACAAAGGCACAAGCTATTCTGTGCCACTCTGCAACAGATATCCATAGATAACTTTGTATTCTACTGATCTTTTATTGGTATTGATTATAAAACATTAGAATAACTATTATTAAAAATATTTTTTCTAATAAAAGTAATAAAATCAGGAAAAGTCTTTAGTACAGTAGAATTTTTAATAAACCAATAGAAAATCAATGTTCTGAAATATAAATTACAATAATAATTACTTCAGTAATGGAAACATAAATAAGAATAATTTGAATTTTTGAACTCATAAAGAAGCAAGGCTTTATGTTGTTTATTTTTATGATTTGACAATCTTTAAAAGGATGCAGGGACATCAAACAGTTTAAATTGTCGCTGTTTTATGCGCAGTACATAGACATATCTTTTGGCGTCGGAGGAAGGAATAAATATATGAAGAGTAAGAAGCATATAATTTATATAGATTATTTTGCAGCTGAAAAATTCTATATTTGAAATTGAATTACTGAAACTAAATTTTACGAATTAGGAAGAAATCGACTGCAATAATGTTTAAATCAATTGTCAAAACACGTCTTTTTAATGATGCGTCATTGTGTGATTATCATAGCGACGTTCGCACTTGCAGAAATAGAAAAAGACTTCTACTTGAACCTCTACTTTTCATTCAATTCCTATGTTTTCAGTAGGTTTTTTAAGAATATTTTTTTATTAAGATAGCATTTTCGATGAAGGAATAATTGCACGAGATCAAAGGGGATAATAGGTTCGAAACTTCGAAACATTTTGTAACTTAATTTTTTCATGACGATCGTAACATTAATTTACGTAACAAGGGCGCAAAAAAGTTGATTCACGTAATAGATGTTTCGCACACTGTGAAAAAAGGAACTGTTTCGCACACAGAAAACAATCAAGAGAAATCACATTTCGGGCACGGTCTGTTAAAAAATAAATTAAAAACGTAACTTGAAGTTAAGAATGTTGTAACCGGTAAGGCATATGAAGATTTGATAAGTCGATAGAAATTTTCCGAACACAAAATACAGAAAACTTGCATTTCTTTCTACTTTTTTGCATATGCAATACAGAGAAATTTGTAAGGTCTTGTGAGTACTTTTAGTTACATTTGGTTTAGAGAGGTAATGCTTAGAATTTAAGTAAGAGCCTTTTAATGTAAATATTAGAAAATTATAAAACCAGAAGCAATAATCCACAAGTCATGTGATCCATGACATCGATCATCAAAATTTAATGATTTTGGGTGTGTTTAAATAAAACATGTAAACGTTTCAAACAGTTGTGTCACTTTTAGAGTCTCCTCTACTTTTCATTCAAGAATCTCACCTTTTCTTCAGATATTTATTACTCCGTCCCCGTCTTATCAGACCTCTACAGCGAACGATCCCGAAAAATTTACTTAATTGATTATTTGTGCTCGTTTTAATATTGAAATTTCTTCGGATTTATTCTTGATCATTTATTTTCCTTTGTCTCGCACCTCACCAGTTTACAAAAGGGATGAATAATAAAAGTTCACTCTTACCTCTAAAGACACCTAGTGCAACATATTTCCATGGTACAGTCACCTCCGGTCTTCATCAGATAAGAGGAAATAAATTGTTCATTGTGCTCAATCACAGTGGATAAATTCTCTACACAGCGCAACACGCACTCCACAGGGCGACACCGCTGACGCAGGCAGGTGTTTGAACGCGCACATGTTTGTTTCAGTCCGCAAATGTTCTTTTGAAGTCAACTGTGTGACAGACACGTAAAAAGGCGTGGAGAAACACCGTCCGCAGGCGTCATGTCGTTTCGCAATTGAAATGACCGAGTGGATAATGCACATAATTAACGTGTTAAACTCGCATTAGTTATATGCGTATTTTTCCTCCAAACTCTCGCTCACTTACTAAATCAACGCCTGATTTATTTTTGTGTACTTATTAAAATTTATGACATTGATTGAAATCCGATACTGCAGCGCGCTTTTTTGTTGATGTGGGGCAGGTGGTAGTGACTTGACACGAGAGCCAGGCAGATAAAGATTAATGCATTTGATAGAGGATTCTGTGTACGTTACGTACACACTGTCATACATTTCTATTTTGATTTTTTATCACATCTACTGAAGTACATCTCTGATGTTGAAAAAGGAAAGACAGGAAGGCTAGGAAAAAAATGTATTCCATTCCCAGATGGTAGATGGCACATTAATCTATATACTTAAAAAAAGAAAGGTATTCTGCCATGGATCGTGTTGATTCACCATAATTTACGGTGTAAATTAATTAAATAAATAATTAATAGTACGCTTCTCAGTAGTCAATTGTTTTCTTTCAAACGCTGTTTCAATATCGATATATATGAGTATATCGATGTATGTACGTCCTCGCCACTTGATGCGTATATTATTTACAATTCGTCTAGGTAGTGTTTCAGGAGCAATACGAAATGCATTTTGGTGGTGACTGTGTTTGCATCAATTTGTTTTCGTGGAGTATTTTGTAGAGAATTTCGGGCAGTGGATTTTATTCGATTTTACTGAAGTAGTGAAGCAATTTCGTTTACTGTTGGATCCATGAAATGTCTGTATTGTTCTGCTGTGTACTTACTGTGCGAAAGAAATTCTGCAAACCAGATTACTTTGTGTTGCTTAAATGGAAAAATAAATTTGCCTTCTAGCAACATCTCAGAAAAAATGAAACATGTTTACTATAGGAGGTGATGGGATTTCAAAAAACTTCAGAAATTATATCCGTCAATATAATTATAGTCTGTATATTTCTATAGTCTGTATAATTGTAATTAATTTTGTGCTGCATAATATCAAATCATCCTGACTATAAAAGTGAATATCTGCAGAGATGAAAAAATTAGCAATTTATAAGCTAAATTTGCACTTCTTTGTATTTAAGAATTTATTTTGTGGACATTATCTAGGCACAGTATTTTACATGTATCTCTGGTCTTTTGACAGGTTCCCACAAGTTTAATACTATAATATCACTAGCGTACCCACGCGTGAACTCTCGCATGTTAAATCGCACCCTAATTTTTCCTGGGTATCGTGAAACTGAAAAGTACGAACATGTGCTCCGTTTCCATCGTAATTCCCTCCACAATTAGGTACTACACAGCACTTGCAGACCGCGGCAAAACCTTAAATGAATTGTTGCACTACACGCATTATAAACAAACTTCATTGGTATCAAGCAACTAATAATTGTATTTCTAGTTGTTACTGCGAGAGCGAATCTTGAATTAATAATTATGCATATAAACCTCGTCAATCTGCGCCAATCACGGGGTACACGGAATGCGTGAATATAAGATGAAGCCTTCTAAGCGTGGTGTCACAAAGATGGCCACCAGACCAAGGGCTCTGGCGGAATATATTCTGTATTCCTCCATGTATACGTGTTATTGGCAATATCGATAAGCGCCGAACTGGCAAACATTTTAATAGAATGTCCTAATATCTCATCCTATAGATTGCAGTGTGAGAAACGTTTCTTTGACGCCTATTGCCTCAAAACTTTCATTTTGGGGCCCTGGAACGTTTTGTTTAGAAGCTATTTAACAATATATCTGGCCGAGTTTTGCGGGTTGCATTTACCATTAATATTTTTATGGGTTTGTTAAAGAAATGCTTCATACTTTTAAAATCAAAGCACAATTCGTTACGTCTCCGTGAAATTATGTTCCTTAAGATACCTCATTTATAAAGATCGTTTGCGTGTGAGAGCCGCAAAAGGTATGTATACTACTAAAATAATATAGATAACGATAATATTTGAATATCAAAACTTAGTTCATAGTGAAAACTAAATTACCAATAATATATAGGTTGTGCGTCCGTCTGTGGATCCGTGACTAGCGAAGATTATTCGATGAAGATTATAATTTATCTGAAATGTAATTTGTCTAGCAGCATATCGTGCGTGAACAACTTCATTCTGAATTCCAGTTTGCGTATACATTGATGTACAGTCATTTTCTCTCAATTTAATGCATCAAGCAGGGTGCTTTATAAATACTTCTAGCAGTAAATTGAAAACATGCTTGACAGTATAAATATACGTATGCATTAGGGGTCGATTACTCTCTTGTTGATATTCAGATGATGTGATCACGTCGCATGTTTTATAATTTGGCAACAGTAGGGCGTCAATAATTTGTAAGTCAAAAGTCAGGACTGTCGATAATCTAGATTTGATTCTGGCGAAAATGAAATCTATAACGTGAATGATGTGTGTGTGCACATATTTGTTTAAAGGGATAACGACTTCGTTGGCATATAGGCGGCCAAAATTAATTCAAATAAGGCGTCGCACTTGGAATTCAATCATTTATAATAATACCTTGGTGCTAATTAACAGCAAAGAAGTATACATTTCAAACGTCCCGCGTTGGACTTAAGATATTTTTTTAAAGCGTGGGCGGGCTTCCAGAGAGAAAGGCAACATTTTTTGTATGAAACTCCTTGGACTGATCTGCTTTGAAAGTTTGAGCTGCGATCTAAGAAGCGGCGGCAGAGTGCGCCATCGGACGGACACTGGGAAGCGACCAGAGAGATATTCCGTATTGTTGACATTCCGGGAATCAAATGTTTTTCCAAATAATGCGCTGGGATCGCATTGTTTGAAAAGACGATCACCGAAACAGTTTCGCGGCGACTCGCCTCGCTCGAGTAAAAAACTGTTAATGCGCACGTATCCATGCAACTGACTATCAATTTAATTATCTAGAGTTGGTATTGCGACCCTACCTGAGTTATAAAAAAATATAGAAGGATTTTCCTAAGGATGAGCCAAAGTGACAGTTCGCGAAAACAAGTGAACATCACATGTGTTTCAGAGAAGTATCCCTCCACCGCGACAGCTGTTCAGTCATGCCCCTTCGTAAAGTGCTGGCATAGACTAAAGAGGACATCTTTACTCTATGCTAATGGCTCCTGTGAAAACATCCCTATGAAGAAGTCTATGAGTTTCGCTGATGTATATGCACGTTCGCGAGTTCAGGAAATATTTAAATTTAATTACGTATGTGGAAAATCTCTTAACATGCTCTCACCATCAATAAAAGAAAACTGCCAGGAATGCAAATAGAAAGAAAAATGATTTCAGGCCGGAAACTCGTGCACCGTTACGTATCTCGCATTCAAGTCTCGGTTTTAAAACAAACATAATATTTATCACACAAAAAGTAAATTTAATGTAATATTTATAGAGAAAAATATTTTTTTTACAGAAGAGCACATAACACTGCACTTCTTAATTTCAATTATTTCTCGCGGCGCACTATATTTTCGTCGGACGAGGACATCACAAAAGGAAGCGTCGAAGCCATTTACAAGTTAGCCAACTGCAAACGAGCGAATGCAGGAAGCGAGTCTAATGGGCTCGAGGGCACAACGACCACAGAACTTTCAGTTATGTTGCCAGCACTAGCTGTCACTTTGGCTCATCCTTAGGAAAATCGTTCTATACTGGCGCGTAAGCTTAGCAATCACGCTCGCATTACGAGAGAAAATTATTTCTTTTCGCCCAGACAACTGAGTACTTCTTCAATACTCAATAATTCTTACGCTTAGATAAACTAATAGTTCTGAAATGATTGGCTTTCAGAATTTTCCCTTGTGTCAAGGGAGTAAAAAGTCGGAAGGACGCTTATTGTCAACATGAATCATCATCTGATGTTCTCCCAAAACACTCAAGCTATTTTGTAGCTTCAACAAACTTAATAATTTCATATTTACTGTGCGTTCTGTATTTCGGTGTAAGGGCAGACTTACTGCTTTTAAAATGACACAGTGTGTACATATAATACTGTAAATACGCTATTTTTTCTGTACTTTCTTTTAGTCAATACCATTTCAATGTCCAAATTAAAATTTCAAAACTTTATTCAAGAAACTATTGAATTTAACAAAGTATAAATATAACTTAAGGTAATATTGGCAATTGACTCGCAGTCAGGATATTAAAAGAAAGGTTAACATGCTGTCTAGAATTATTAGCTTAGATTTAGAAGAACTTTATTAGTGACAAAATTGTATAAACACATCTGAATATCAGGTCTCTTTGAACAGCAATTCAAAAACTCACTCGAGTAAAAACAACAACGCTAACATTAAATAGTACGGTATTTTCCGTTCTTTCTGTATTTACTGTTCTGTTATTAAAAACGTAAAAGGTTTACTACATTGCTGGGATTATTCATCCACTGTAACCATGAGAGTGAATTCATGGACGATTTTAGATAGTTTATTATCTCTCCAGAAGTTTACCTGTTACTTATTCATTTTGAAACTCCTAACGATTTGATTATCCGGAAAGAACCCGTTATCAATGAATTCGTGTTAACGACGTTCAACTATATTTATTACCATAGTCGTGCAGGTCAATAAGATTGTTTGTACATATAATTTATTATCGTATTGTATGCTGCTAATAAACAAATCATATAGAGCCGTAGCTGCCTCGTGCCTAAAGGGTCGCATGTTCGATCCTGCCTGGAGGATGGACGTTCGTGTGTACATATAGCGTTACCATTACCCCCAATGTTACTTACAGTGGTCGCTATATGACCTTCGTAGTTGAAAAACGACTTTAAATAAGTAAACGAAAATAAACAAACAATTCACGTGAAGACCGATTTCACTGTAAACTCGTAAAATACATAATTGCAATATCCTACTTCCCAGTGCAGAGCAATGCTCTCGAACGCTCAATGCTCCTTCCCCTGAAAGGAGCCGTTGTGATAGGGTCACCCGGACTCCACACAATACCAGATCGATCGCCGTGGGGAGAGTGACGCCTCGGAGGACTTTAGCAGCCGCCGCAATAGCGTTCTGTGAGAGGAGAGCGGGCCTCGGGGAGCAGGGTCACCCTTGGTGAGAGGGCGCTCGAGAAAATATCGCTCGGGGCTGCAATAGTGGCACAACTACGAATTTTCAGTTAACGCACTCTACACTGTCAGATTTGCCCACATTCCATAGTCATATCGTACAGTACGTACTTCATAATAAAAGTTTCAATAATCTTTTTATAGACAGTCGTAATTACATTTATTAAGACACATAAAATTGTTACATTCCGAGTAGTATATTTTACAAGAATAGCGTGGCAACGTTTCAGAGGTCGAGTTGTGCCTCTATCATCAGGCCTTTAATGTGTCAGCTAAACTAGGAAATTAAAAATGTAAATTAAAATTTCGGCGGCGCTAGCCGTGCGCCCTACGCTCCGTGAAGTCACGAAGGTTAAGCGCATTCGAGACTCGCGGGTTCGTGGTTGGGTGACCGGCCAGGAACCCCGGAATCTAACGCCGTCGAGCCCCTGGCCGAAGGGATAAAAGGCACTGACTGACTGCGACGTGACGAGACTTGACTAATATTAAAAGTAAAAAGCACGTTAATGGAGGATTACTCCGAGAAGTGCAAAGCGCTCAACGCCCCTTAAGGGGCTTGGAGACGCGTTGCGTCAAGGTGTAGACGCAACAAATAAATAAAAAAAAATAGTTAACATAAATAAAGATTAAAACAACTTACAATAAGATAAAATGGGTGTGTTTAACATTACAAAATAATATTCACATTAAATTTAAGATTTTACATGAATACATATTTTCCCCAACTCCCATCCCATCCTTACTCTTCTAAAATTCATCAAACCCAGCAACACTCTTATCAGTACTCTCTATCATCACAATCACAAGAAAATGGAAACAATTTTGAAAGCATTGCAAAGGCTTGATTGCTCCATGAGCTCAAAAATTCATTTTCTCAACTCTCACTTTGTCTACATTCCTGAAAATTTGGGAAGAGTGAGTGAAGATCAAAAAGAATAAAGGATTTTCATCAAGATATAAAAGAAATGAAAAGAAGGTATCAAGAGAAGTGTAGTGTTAAAGTAATGGCTGACTACTTCTGAATGTTGTACATGGATCTTCCGGAAGCCACCTACAAGAAGGAAAGATCAAAACGGAGTTTAAATTTAAAAAAGTCCATTTCACAAGTCACCCGACTGGATATGAAATTAGTTTTGTCGTGTTTACCGTGTTTACCTGTGTAAATGAGTTAATATTATTATGTAAATAAAATATTTTCGTTAAAAGATGTTTAAACGATGTTCTTCCCTTAGTTCAAAAACCTGACGTCACAGGACATGTCATTCCTGAATTCAGAGCACTACAAAACGGAAGAAGTCAACTAATCCAAAACAGCGGACACAACTTTTGTTTTGCAGACATGAAATTAATGTTACTAGTTATATTGTAGCTTTGATGAATACTACGGACAGTTTCCGTCAAAAGATCTACATCACTTTTGTTTTTAGTAGTAAATGATTTTAAAAAAACATCAAACAAACTAATATATCGTCTTTGATGATGGCTAACCTCCTCTGTGACGGAATTGGCGAATTTTACATTTTAGTATCATGAGTCAGAATTTACTTGTTTTTTGGTTTGATAAGAAAATTTCCAAAGAAAACTTAAAATTGTGGAAAAATACAAAATAAAAACCTCCCGTGTGACCTTTACAATTTATTGATAATAGAGTATCTTGTATGTGGTAAGAACCACATAGGAGATATTTGTAAGGTGCTTTCAGAAAAATATGACTTAAAATATTCAATAACATTACACAGAAAGTGTAGAATGCCTAAATTTAGCCAACAACATTTTGTTAACATCTAAAAGTTTTCTTCCTTCCTCCTGTAAAATTTTGATTTATCCACAAAGGAGGTTGTTTCCATTAACAACTATATGTGAAAGAGAAATTTCTTTATGTCGGGATAGTGTTGACTCTCACGGATGTATTCTCATCATGCAAGTGAGTAGTGTCAGTACATGCCACTGATGCCCGCGCGGGTTGATTCGCGAACTGTCGCGCTGAGCGAGGGGGAGTGCGCGGCGAGGGTGATGGTGTAAATTGGGCAGCGTGGACGGCGTGGATGGCGAGGGTGGAGGCCGGGAGGGATGCGAGGACAGGGGCGAGGGCGGGGTCGAAGACGGGGACGAGAGCGGGGGCGAAAAATGGGGCGAGAGCGGAGGGGCGAGCGGAAAGGCCGGGCGGGGGTAGGGCGAGGGCGGGGGGGGGGGGGGGGGAGGGCTGGGCGAGGGGGCGGGGGCGAGGGCAGGGCGAGGGGGCAGGGCGAGGGGCAGGGCGGGGGCGGGGGCGAGGGCGGGGCGAGGGCGGGGCGAGGGGAGCTGGGCGAGGGGGCGAGGGCGGGACGAGGACGGAGCGTGGGCGGGGCGTGGGCGGGGGTGAGAGCGTGGCGGCGAGGGCGGGGGCGAGGGCGGGGCGAGAGGGCGGGGGCGAGGGGGCGAGGGGGCGAGGGCGAGGAGCGGGGCGAGGGGCGGGGCGAGGGGGCGGGGCGGGAGCGGGGCGAGGCAGGGCGAGGAGGGCGGGGCGAGGAGCGGGAGGGCGAGGAGCGGGGCGAGGGAGCAGGAGCGAGGGAGCAGGGCGGAGGGCGGGGGCGAGGGCGGGGCGAGGGGGCCGGGGCGAGGGCAGGGCGAGGGCGGGGGCGAGGCGGGGCGAGGGCAGGGCGAGGGGCAGGGGCGAGGAGCAGGGAGAGAGGCAGGGCGAGGGCGGGGAGAGGGCAGGGGAGAGGGCAGGGCGAGGGCGGGGCGGGGGCGGGGAGAGGGGCAAGGGCGGGGCGAGGGCGGGGCGAGGGCGGGGCGAGGGCGGGGCGAGGGGGGGGCGAGGGCGGGGCGAGGGCGGGGCGAGGGCGGGGCGAGGGCGGGGCGAGGGCGGGGCGAGGGCGGGGCGAGGGCGGGGCGAGGGCGGGGCGAGGGCGGGGCGAGGGCGGGGCGAGGGCGGGGCGAGGGCGGGGCGAGGGCGGGGCGAGGGCGGGGCGGCGAGGGCGGGGCGGCGAGGGCGGCGAGCGACGGCTGACTGGCCAGGGCCTAATGGAGCGGAGCGCTCCATCATCCGAGACCTCGCTCCACCACCGCCTCTGTGGGGCAACGACGGGCGACTGCCGCTCTACGAATCGTCACCCCGTAAGCACAATGACCATCTTTGACGGCTTTCAAGGGCACACACAAAGAACCCGTGACGGTTAATGGGCCTTATACACATTCAAGCGCCCCTTGGAAGCCAGACATCTTACCGTTATATATTGCTTACGAATTACTTCTAACTGTGATATTTAACACAATAGTCACAGTACGTTTTTGTTGTTAACGTTTAGTCATTTTAACTTTCTTTTATACTACTTACATAGTGAATAGAAAATATTACATTAATGCAGTGAAAAATTGCGATTTTTCGCAAGAAAATCTTGTGTTGTCAGTCCCTCATTCTGAAAATATGGATAATTCCTGCACCTCTATGTAATAAATAACATCCTATAATATAATATTTTGCAAACATTTTGCAACTAATCGCAAAATTTATTTACGGCAAAACGTCTCTCAGCCCGGCCCCCTGTTTTCCCTTCATCAACAACGTTTGCGGTTAAACTGTTAGTAGGATTTTCATCACCATTTTATTCCCCGATTGATCTAGGTGATGTCGTGTCTTCTGGATTTTGAAATGGATAATTTTATTTTGGGAGTTATTTAACATGCAGCATTAAATTTTCAAACTTTTCTCAAAAATGGCTTCTATTTTTTGAGTTAATTTTTGTAAATGATAGAAGAGAAAACTAATAAAAACTGTCCAGATCCGATTTTCGTTAAATATCGAATTTTTTGAAAATTGAAAAATGTAAAAAGAATTATATACAATAATGCCCATTGAGATTGTTTATTAATGAAATTTATTTCGCGAAATTAGATATTTGAATGAAATCACGCATATTCTTTCAAAATATGAGTTCATTTTGCGTGAAAAATTACCATCTATAAAAACCAGATTTTCTCAAAAACGACTACAAATGTTTTCATTAAATTGGTCCTCTGACAGATCCAAGGACGCTAATGGAAATGGTGCAGGTCTACTTTGGTTGAGCTGTCTGAAAATTTCCCAAGTTACAAATAATGAAAGAAACTTTGCGTAGTTGTAGACCCATTACTTTATTATTTTCTTACAGATGGTTACAGTATTGCGATGATCAACTTTTACCACGGCAGAATAAATATGTTCCGAATCATTTCTCAGAGACTCAGAAGTGGGCTCACATTGTCTATACTTGCTTTAGTTCACTCTCGAGTTCAGCAACTTCTACTCGCTGCATCTAGTATTACGTTTCTTGGCTTCATCTCCTCGCGAACACGACCGACAAACTCTCCAAGAGGTGAACACGCTAATCCGCTAACAACTATCAGTGATTACGCTGAAGTGAATACGTCGTAATATGTAAAGCAAATTTTCCAGATAATGAGAGCTCTATTGTATGAAGCTATTCTATCTTACAACATAACCGGATACCCACAAAATGCTTTCTTGCTGGGAAGGTTTGGAAATGTATTCATACACATGAGGGAAACAAGAGAGAGAAGCGGTTGATTCAGGGAAAACGAGTGAATAAATATCGTAGACTTCGATGTCCACATGTTTTAAAAATCATGTGCCGTTCTACGACACGATAACACTGTGTAACAATTTTTCAATAAAATACTGTTTCTGGTTTGACATGATTGATTTCTGTTTAATTGAGCAGCAAGTATGAAAAAATTGTAGTTATACCCTTGAACCACTGCTTTTGTGGCCGTCACATGATATTTACGAAACTGGCAACTTTTGCATTTTTTTCTATTTTTATCGTACCAGTTTTAAATAGAATTTTTCTAGTCGTCGAAAAGTCTTATTTAAATACAAATTACTGTTTGTTTCGTAAGTCTGATACTAATAATACTAAGCACCATACACTGCCATAAGCGATATTGCCTACACTGCGTTCACTGTGGTGAATCACAACACTAAATGAGAACCATTTGTAGACCCTCAAAAGATTCTAATGGCATTTTTGCATAGAAAAATGGAACTTCTGAAGCAATTTGTGGCTGCATTGGACAAGAAATCTGCCGCGTTCAAGCATCTACTACATCTGCTCCTAAAGCTTTCCGAAGCAAATGTTAAAGCTGACCTTTTCATTAGACCTCAAATCAAGAAAATAATTGACAGTCAAGGAGTTTCCCCGAGCTTCTCAGCGCAAAGGAGAATGATGCATGGATCTGTTTTGTTAAAGTAGTTCATGTTCCCTTATAAATCATAAAGCTGAGAACTATGCTGAACTGGTTGAGACTCTGGTTACAAAGCAAAGAGAACATGGGCGTCTATTCTGAGGTGCAAGAACGATTTCATCAGAACATACAGCATTATGGACGTCGCTACCGAGGAACCTACATTGATCATATGAAGGGAGAACTTATTTGGTAACTTATTGGATAAAGTGATATGACATACATGAGCACAACTACACATTTCTAGATTCCTTGTCATTATTGTAAAATTTTGAATAGAATATAATATTATTGATTTAAAATATAATGTTCCCTTTTTTCTTTAAATAAAGATAAATTTTTACGTTTCCTTAATGACAGTACGTAAATTTCAACTTTTCATACTTCTGATCACACAAGCAAAGTGTTTGCAGAAAAGTAAGTTTTATTCATGTTTTTATGACAGAATCGATTAGAAAATGAAATTGATTACACAGGCACAAAAATTGTGTTACATGGTAGAATTCATATATTTTCCGTTATTTTGTCACACTTCTACGACCAATGGTTTCACGTAAAAGTCTACTACATAACATACAACTGCATTCTTGATCATGAGGACGATACGAAAGTCTTGGAGAGGCTGAAATTTCCGCTTCATTGTGAACTGAATTGCGCTTTGCCTCAGGCAGATACGGCATATCAATAAATTATGTGCACGCGAATGTAATAAAGATCGCGCGCGATCTTTCCTTCCTTATCCTTGTATAATCTCCTCCCCCTTACACACGCACACATGTCTGCGATCAGTCGGGGGCTTAAGAGCTAGTGCCGACTGAGATGGTGCCCTGCTTGAAGAGAATCGGGAGGGGGGGTCCCTGCAAGCTGCAATGTAGGTCCCCTGCTGGAAAAATATCTTCATTCGTTTAAAAGTCAATGCTGTGTCAATATCTCCAATATTAAAAATGTTACAAATAAGAAAACGAAACATGCTATTTTCCCATCATCTACGACACATTGTTTCACGTCTCATTGCGACGCATGTGCGAAGCATTGTTTTAAGTGAAACAAATCGTAGAACACTGGATGATAACGAAAGACTTAAGAGTGATTTGAAATGTATGAAGAATTAATAGATACTGCAACTGAGGAAAATACATAATTATGACATTGTGATTGTTTGAATCATGACAATGGCCTCAAGGTATAAAATACTTGTCATGGTCACGAGAAAAAGAACGTTTTATATATCTACTTTGTTTGCAAACTATTTCTCTAAACCATTTAATTTTTTCTTCAAAAGGTTCCACGGTCAATTTACAAAATCAAGTGTTCACTAGCCCTGAGAAGCTTAATAAAGAGGCACATGTCCACGATATTATTTCAATTTTCTAGAAAACATCTATTTGATATTTAGTGAAACACTGAAGAGAACTCCTCCTACAATACCAACTTGCAAAATTACTTTTTCCATAAATTGAAAAGCGTTTATTTTACACATATTACTTTATTTCCTTGAAAAATGGACAACTTAGGCATGGGATTTTCGTTCTGAACCTCCACTATTCTTCATGAATACGAGCTTCATTAAATGGACTGTAGGAAAATCAATACCGTCAACATAAAGAAATACAGGTAATTGTATCATATTGATTGCGTGGAATTCGTTTCTAAAAGCTTATCATTATTTAAAGATAAATTAACGAAGTGAACCGAAACGAACCTAGCCAACGGACAACACGAACTTCTCTTTCTACTAGAAAACGAAAGCAACTTCTCATTCCACAAAAGGAGTGTCTCGGCGCTGTGTCCTCGACAGCTGGTACGGTAGATTCATTCACTGTAATTTTGTCCGAGGCCATAGCTTCGTTTCAGGTCTCTTTGCACTTTCAATCCACCATATAGTGCACAGGACTCGGAAGAGCAGTTATGCAAAAACTCGAGGGCACATTTCCCTGTAAATTGAACGCAGGTGCGGTCATGCGCACGTGTTTGCTTGGAGGTCATGTATGTGTAATTCGATGAAAAAATCAATGACGACGCAGGCACACGTGATGCAAGCGTAGGGTTGGCATTAACAAAAGGTATCGTCCGGCGCAAAAATTTGCTTGGAAACATGTGAAACGTGTAAAAATGTGAAATATAAATAAATAATAAATAATAAATAATAAATAATAAATAATAAATAATAAATAATAAATAATAAATAATAAATAATAAATAATAAATAATAAATAATAAATAATTAATAATAAATAATAATCAATAAAAATAAACAAATAAATGAGTAAATAATAAACAAATAATAAAAATAAACAAGTAATTCGTAAAATAAACAAACAAACAAACAAACAAATAAATAAATAATAAATAAATGCCTTTTTTGGTGGCGAGTCTCAGGTCATTTAGCTTGCTCTTCCCCCTGAGCACTTTCAAAAATTTAATACAATAGTATTTAATAAAAAGGAGGTAATTAAAAAAAATACATACGCAATTAGGGGAAAATATTTCTCACACATGTAACACGAATGACTACGAAGTTGGAGGGGGTTGATAAAAAAATGAACACACACACAGCAATTGTGTGATTATATTTATTAACTTCAAACTAAAGATGATTTACAATTAATCAGAAATACCAGTAAGCGATTACATGTGAACCCTCTAAAACGCTACACTCTACAAATATTGACTGAGGGACCTGCCTAAAGAGAGAAGAATGCAATTGTCTCCTGTTTCATACTTTTTACACTACTTGCAATGTAACTGTAAGAAAATTAAATATGTGAATCGAATATACTCTATTATTAAAAGAAGCGTTTGGAACTGCACCGGTAACAATGAGCGTAAAGACAACGTCTTACCGCTCCAAACAGGAAAATCGCGAATACGATTCTGACAAGACATCGAAAATTTCTTTGTAGGTGTAACATCGAGGAGTTAATGTCGTCAATTGGAGTTGAATTCGTCGGCAGTCTGCTCTAATAGTTTTAATGGTTTTCCCGATCACTTCCAGGTGACTGTCACAGGAGCTTTCTGTATTATGGTCAACAAACCGAGCGTGATCTTTCCTTTCCATCCTATCTTCATATACCCATAATCATCTTCTGTTCGGATAGGAGCACTGAGAGAGAATATGTCCTATCGCGACATTGTCGACGTACTCCGGCGTAGAGGACTTAAGGACCCTGCATCTATGGTGCAGGAGTAGCAGAAAAAAGAAAGAACGTGAATGGAACCACAATAGCGAAAAGTGAACATTGAACATCTTAACATTTTTATTCGCATATTTGCAGAGTGCTTTATCATACCGTGAATTGTGTACATGTTTCCAGTACGATTAACAGACACAAGACTTCAAACCATTACTTTCGTCATGTGTTTCCTCTTGTCATATTTGTTAAGTGAAAGCAAAAATTATTCGTCTAATAATTTGGCAACCTCTGAAATATAAATTACGTTATTTTTTAACACATAACTTACAATAAATTAGTTATAACACAACCAACCTAATTAGAGAAAACTAGAGCACGAATTAAATCCATCAATAATAATTACCCCAATTACCGCAAGTTTAATTAGCAATTATAGATCTATCAAAAGTGAATTCATTCTAAGTGAATTTCCGTTCGATAGCTCCAATCACATTTTACCAATTACTTCGCTTCTCTTTGATATTTCAAACCGAAAAATTGCGATGAAAGATAGAAACACTTTAATTGCTGGATCATTATGTACTTATTTATATTTTTACGTCTAGCATGTTACTAGGTGTGAATCTTACTTCACAGTCGGATTTTTTTATTTTTCATTTACGTGTTCATATTTACTATTTCATTGTCTTACTTTCACGACAGTCTTTAAATGGTGAAAATTAATTGGTGAATGTATCAAGTTTCTCTATTTAATTTTACAATTAGGATTTGTTAACAATCGATAAATTGGGTATTTAGAGACAGACATTTACTTATTTTCTTGTTAAAACTAGAAATCATCTTGATGTACGTTTGTTTCCGAAAAGCAAATTATTGGAATATGAAAAAGGATAATCGATATTGTAAAATAACACAAGGTAGGATCAAAATAAAGGAGCTTCATGACGAAGAGGAAACGGGTCTGATCTTCCTGAGAAAGTAACGCTTTTTACTCCTCCTCCCTCTGAAAACAGAGACCCTCTGAAAGAATCATCGCAACTTTGCACCTCACTCCCTCGGTGAGCTTCATTGGTGCGAAGTTCAGAGCTTCGCAAGCAAGTCCTGATCCTCGCGCCCCGCCCACCTCCCTCGCTGTAACCAGACGAGCAAAGTCGCGTTCACGTAATGAAACGCGCTCCACGCTCCGATTCCTTCACCCCCTCACCTTCGCTCCCCCTTCAACTACCGCTCTGAAGTCTCCTCTGAAGCCTTCGCACCGAACTCCCGATAAACGAGCGCCCCAGCCCGTGCTTTCTGCACTCGTAAGCTGAATGTGACATTAGTAGACTTAGTAATTTTCGAAAAACATCTACCTTACCGTTTTTGACGTACGCGCTCAAAATTAATTATGAACACTGTTTTTTAATGACAAGGTCGTCAAGAAATCTAAAAATGCCGAATTCAATTTGAGATCGCCCTGTGAAAGATTACAAATGACACTGCATTGTAAATGAATCGGCGGAGAAGAAACTCGAAATCCTTTCGGGACAGGATACCTGAGTAACGATTCAATCTGTATTAAATTAAAATCCAATATTTCGCTAGCTACGTTCTGTACCAAAAAAGAAGGGACAATAACAAATGTACGTGGTCTTTACCCCAACATCAAATAATCCCATTACAACTGTTGAAACAGAAAGATTGTTTTCCGCCTTCAAAATGATTCTTAGTTAAATAAGACAAAGATATCTTAGTATTTACATTTCTGTTTCTTTTTAGATTTTATACTCATGTTTTTAACAAAGTGACTCAAAGTAAAATAAAATATTTTCAAATAGATTACTTTCATAATATTTTACGGTTTTTGAAATAAATTATAGAGCGAATTGTCTTTTACTCTTAAATCAAGAAACCCTAGAACTTAAAGGCTCATCTTGATCAGGATTTTCTTCCAGTTTCCCTAGAACCATTGACCAAATTCTGGCCCATTATTTTTTTTCTTCTGTACATAAAGGTAACTTCATTATCAGCGTATGAGTTATGTATGTTATTAATGAGGAATTAATTTCCTACATTTACTTTCTTCACCAGTATCATCAAATAATCGTTCCCATTGTTCTAGCGGCGAGAGTCAATTTTTTTCAGGTGGGGTACGTTAAGGGATAATAGCAAAAATATGCCGCCTATCTACTGATTCTGATATTATCTGTAGCGTGTGAACATTTTTCTTTATTAAATTTTGCACACATATTTATAATTCAACTATGTATAGGAAGAGAGACTGATAGAAATTTCGGAGCACAAGGAATGCTTTCAAATTGTACTTCCCATCCGTAAAAATATATCACCCTAACCATGACCATAATCATCATCGGGGAAGTTTTAGGTTAACTTCACATTTCAGTTATCCGTTCCCCGCCCTCCCTTAAGACCATGACCTTTTAACATTCTAGAGTACCTTGACTCAAGCTTCTAATCCGTAATTACGCGCGGCGCGTAAGCTTATTGCGACCGAAAACTTACTCCTACCCATTGTTGCTCATAAGACCGTGACGACACTTGAACCCTGATACAAGTAGGAAGGTTTTGCGGCGGCTAGTAGGCGCTCTCGTTGCTGCACATAAGCCCATTACGGAGCTTTCTCCATATGGAACAAATGCAGTCACATTCATTTCTCCTCATTCACACAGCATTCGAAGTTTTCAGGCAAGGAGAAGTCTGGGAAGTAACAGGGAATTGAAAGTGATATATGGTGGCTGGGAGAAGCTCCATCGTGTCACAACACCAAAAGAAACATCCATGCCCAAGGCGGAATTCGAACCTGCATATCGCGGTTGCTGCCGCCATAATCGCTACAGTCCAGGACCCGGAAATGATGTTATTAACAATTTGAGTCAATAAATACGAAATAGTCGATCTCTATGCGTGAGGAACAGGAGATCCAATCAGATTGAATGATTGATTGATTACTTCGTGTTTCCGAGCACATCAACATTTATAGTCATTAGTCCCGTACATGTAGCACATGCTTCATTATGGGAGGTTGGGTGTTCTTTCCTCCGTTTGTTGAC
>BLKR01001057.1:217500-347316 GCA_011170035.1 Teleogryllus occipitalis | reverse complement strand
GCCAGCCACCGCGAGCCACCGCGAGCCACCGCCAGCCACCGCCAGCCACCGCCAGCCACCGCCAGCCACCGCCAGCCACCGCCAGCCACCGCCAGCCACCGCCAGCCACCGCCAGCCACCGCCAGCCACCGCGAGCTACCGCGAGCGCTGACGGAGACCGACGTGCACTAACTGCTGTCAACACTCACTGGCGGAGACCGGCACACACAGCTTGCAGTCAACACTCGCTACCAGCGCCTGGCGAAATATAAGAAATGGGGGTGCGAGTTGGCTTTGGCCTTTGGCGACAATTCGTCAGCAAGGAGCAAGGAGGGCACACTAGGGCTCATACTCAGAAAGAAGCCTTTAAGTTTATCGGGAAACATGCAATTCGTTTCAATATAACAACCATATTTTAGAAATTAATTTTCGACATCTTCGAAATCAATTTTCTTAAAACAAGTGAAGTAATATCTTGTGTCAGTCCTTGGGCTGTTGCGATGAATACAAACGCTCGTCAATGTCTTGTTCTGAAGTTGGGTTTTTTCTTTGTTTTTTATTCGTCTCATTGCAGAGAAAAGCTGGTCACAACAATATGTCGACCCAAATAGAGATATAATTTCCGCTGCATTTTATGAAGCTTGAGGAAGATTTCCACATGTAAATTTTGATATCGCGACCAATAAAGAGTATTAAAATGTCTGTCCTTTAGAAGTACGAAGTTCGGCAAATCTGCTATCTCCAACTGTATCGGCGATGGTGAGACGGGAAAATGGGTTGTGGCTTCCTCTGTCAGCCATCGCACTACTCATATTGCTTCCACGAGAAGCAAAGCGATAGTGATAAGAGCGCTTTCCCCGCTACAACCTCCTCCTCAGGTGGTCGGGAGGGCACGCGGGCGCCCGTGCCCGCGAGAGGCCAAGTTAGAACAGCCTGTTCTAGAGCCTATTTTGTGCGGCACGTAGAATTTCGGAGATCCCACGGTCCCGCTCGTCGGTTCCACGGTCCTCGCTGCTGCTACTCTGTGCTGATAGTGTTGCATGCTGTAGTTGGATGACCGTGTGTATAATATACTGTATTTTAGTGAACTTAGATTTGTTAATTCGAATTTTTACCATTTTGTTAAATCAGAAATCTTGACCGTCCATGATGACTGTGACTGTAGACGCAAAATGAATGCGTGATATTTGTGCCACACCAATGTACGAAGAAGAAGTAAATTGCACGAAAAACGCACTATTTGAATGCAAAATTATCGAGAAAGAATTACCATTATTAAACGAGTTGAAGGAAAAGCATAAATTTGGTGTATATGCCCTTGCATACATCTGCCGCAGCATGACTTCTCTTTCACCTTCTTCAATTCTTTACGCAAAAAGCCCCACGCTGACTGAATTTTTTTAGATACAAAATCCCGCTCTACTTCGGGGAGAACTCTTTTTACAAATTTATTAATTTACTGTATCCCTCAGAATTTAAGATTTTGTTCATATGCACTGAACTTTTAATTCCCATAAGCTAAGGCACTCTGTAAACGGAAATAAACTTCCTCACCATATCCCGGCATCGGCAACGAGTATCCATTTGAAAATGCCGCCTGGCTCGTCACTTTGCCTTCTCAACAAGATTCCACGTGTAAATGCAACCCACGACCTTGCGCGGAACGCACCGGACCGCGTTCCTGCGTGCCGACTGAAATTTCCTTTCAGACGGGCGTTCAGAAATGTGTGTATGAGTGGCTCGCTGCCCGGCGAGCGTTCAAGAACGGCCGTGTGGTCGTGTAAGGCCGCCTATACTCGCGTTTTTCTAACGTGGCATCTGAGGGGTAGTATCTCCACGATGGAATATGGCACGATTGATTGATTTTTTCGTGTTTCCGGGCACGTCAACTGCTTTGGTCATTAGTCCCATTAGTGTAGTGCATGTTTTTCCCTCGGGAGATGGCGGTGATCTTCCCCGGATGGCGAGATCCGGTGCCAACCTACAGTCGGCTAGTGGGTTTTCCCCCTAACCAGGACTCTCCCACCAGCGGGGCACCGCCCCAGCCGGGACAAGCTCTAAGCTCCCGGCCGGTCTCCCGGAATATGTGGTGCATGTTA
Organism: Teleogryllus occipitalis; assembly: GCA_011170035.1. NCBI lineage: Eukaryota > Metazoa > Arthropoda > Insecta > Orthoptera > Gryllidae > Teleogryllus > Teleogryllus occipitalis. The sequence goes on along the minus strand of BLKR01001057.1, from coordinate 345,238 downwards.
GTGTAAGTGTGTTTGTAAGGGGAGAGGATAGGACAGGACAAGGATGAGGAAGGACAGATCGCGCGCGATCCGTGGCCCGTTTGTTAGGGTACTGCTCCGGCAATCGCCTGGTGTTGATCGGAGAAACCACGGAAAACTACCGATCAGAGCAGCCGGCCGCTAGAATGCTCCTCCAGACAGCGACTGAATTCGACGTAGCTGAAAAGCTAGTGTCGAAAATCCTGCCGCTGTCAGGACTGAACCTAGGACCTTCCGATTAGAGACGCTGCAGTGACATTAGTTGATGCACTGAGCTACCGCTCCCGGTGAATATGCCACGACTGTTTGCATCTTTCTCAATCCTGCCGCAAGATGTCGCATAATCGTGACCGTATCGAGCAGTGCTGCAGATCAAGTGACTAGCGGTACGACCGAGAAAGACGCGATAAGCCGTGCCATATTCCATCTTTAGATACTGCCCTCAGATGCCTCGTTAGAAAAACCTAAGTGTAATGAACGCAGTTTTTGACCACTTTTAACTGCGTGCACACGTACGTTAGAGTACACAAACAAGTGTAAATGTAGAACGAATTTTTTTTTCTAACAAAAATGTATTAAATGATACAGTAATTTCCCAGAAAAAATTGGAAATGTAAAAAATTGTAAATTATTATGAAAACAATTAAGGTCATTTCTTTTATAACTTTATGATTTTTTGTTTCTGCAGATCATTTTGAATTTTTCCATTTTTGTATTACTTTTTTGTATTTTTTTGTGCTAAAGTAATTTTGTGTGTGAATTTTTAAAATATCAAATATGATTTGTTGAAACTGCACGTACAAACTAATTATAATAAAAAACACTCAAATCATAATATTTCATTCGCCTTAAATTTCACATCAAAAATGTGAAATAAGTTGTGGATTAAATGTAGTTTATAGGCTACAGACACCATATTGCAAAATTGTGATATTCTTATTGCCTGGTTTTGCACGTTTTGGCGTTTTTACTGCATGTTTTTGAGGGTTATCTGCACAAAAATCCTGTCTTTACCTACCAAACAGCAGGCAAAGTTCAACATTTTTTCGGGGTCTTCCTACTACTAAAATATTAAAGAGTTTTTTTTTTTTCGAAAGAAATCTATTCCTTAATGGTAGATTTTGAAATAAGGTCGTGTACAATTTTTCGAAAATTTGAGTACTTTTCGCGTAAGTTTGCATGAAAATACAAGGAGAAAGTACGTGCTATTTTAGCGCCAATAGTTAACAAGTGAGATACACTTGTGAACTTCAAATGGTTTTATATCAAAATTTCTTCCCCATCTTTCCTTTTCCATATTAAGAGCGGAAGTTGTTAACGAAACGTGTTTGTTTATTTAAAAAATTTAAAAAGGTAACTTTCAATGTACTTATAGAATTTAAAATAAAGAACAATGAAATTGATGTTTGAAACAAATATTCAATAAAAGTTTATTCGGTATTATAGATTTGTTCTTGGAACAATTCACAACACTTCCTTAAAAAGCACATTTGGATTAATTATACAGTCTTCCTTGACAGCTTTTCGCTTTCCTTGATAGTCGTAAAAATATTACAAAAGCTTTTTACTCTCTACAAAGCTTCTTAAAGTTGTCCATGCGAAAATACAGGATCGAGCAAGCATAAACCTACCCTTTGTAACATTTTTAACTTTATTACCGAACTGAGAGGTACACCCGTGCAATTTAATCGCCTGGAATATGAAGTAATTAGTTTCATTTCTCATACAGTTGCATATTCTGCATGTCTCTGAACAGGTGGAGTAGTATCGAGAAGCGCCAGACCAGTAAAATGAAATAGAATGTCCAAGAAGCTCTCGTCGCATAGATTACGTCGCGCGAAACATTTCTTTGTGGCCTTCGGCTTCAAATTTCCAGATTTTAAGGTCCTAGAACTCTTCGTTTAGAGTTACTCAATTAAATAGATTTTAATAATGCTGCCCGAGTGTTCCGTGATGCATTTGACATGAATATTTAGATTCATTTTTTTTAACATCCTTCGTATTTTCAAAGTCAACGTTCAAATCGTCACGTCTCCGTGGAGCCCTTTCTTTAGAGACCTCATTTATAAAGATCGTTTGCGTGTGCCCAAAACTCCTCTCTACTACTAAAATAATAGATAGATAGATATTATTCTGCAGGTAGGTATATACAACCTGGTGGCAGAACTCTACAATTTACATATTACTAATATTAACTTTAAATTATTTAAAGACATAATAATAATAATAATAATAATAATATAATAATAATAATGATAATAATATGCTAACAATAATAGCCTTAACTACATTTTATGGTTGACCTGCACAGTTATTTGAAACTATTAAATACAAGATTACACGACTTTTTAATTACACTTCACCACACTTCAATACAATACTACTTTGAATATAATTATATATTTAGAACAGAAGCGCATTTAATAGTAATTAACACAATAATAATAGCAATAAAAATATCAATAATAATCAAATAATAATTGATATAATAATCCAACTTACTAAATTAATAAAGTTTACAAATACCATTAGTTAATTTATTTTTAATAAATAATATAGGAGAGGATTTTATATAAAATGAACGAAAAAACATGAGATCAAGTAACAACATCATGACTATCATATTCTGTGCCAACTATGTTTTCACCTATTTTCAATTATTAATAAATCGATCTGTATAATAATAAATTTACCTAGCTTGCATGCAACATCCAGATCTTTTACTAACCTGCTCAAAAGAGCTTTTACTGTACTAAATGTACTACGAGATTAGTTCTTCTGGTTTTCTTGCAAATGCTTCAACTCGTTCAAGATATAAATTAATATGTTGACAGTACTAATCACTCCAGGGAAAGTATTATTTCCCAGCTTTTTCGATGCAATTTCATGACTGAACACGTTGACTTGAAAATTTCACGAAATCACGGTTGACAAAGAAAATACTGTCACAGGTAAAACAGAAACCAATCCTAACCAGACGCAGTCCTTGTACGCTTCACTGTACACAATTGTGCATTCTTAGCCAATATTGTTTTTTTCTTCTTTTTGAAAAAGAACATCAAAAGATGTAAAAGCTGTCTTGCTATCATAGTTCGATCTAGTTTCTCTGGTAATGCCCTTCTCAAATTTTCTCTTGGATTCACACTAAGAACATTCTGGCAATTTCGTGGAGATGCTTCCTTCCTTAATTATCGATCGTCCGATAGTACAATGTAGTTCCTTTCGTGACTTACCATCATAGCATAAGTACTTGCAGCGAATTTTCCGTTTATCAAAGTAAAGTGCACCCACCTTCAAAGAAACGAGATCGAATAAGCAAGGTAAAACAATTATTTCTCTTCAGTGACTTACGTTTGGTCTTTAAAATCAGTCACACAAGAAAAAGTAAACAACATTGTGAAAGAAAAATAGGCCTATGCCTTCATGAAATTTCATTTTTAATTAATGGTTTCAAAAAAAAATATTTTCCCCTCTTGAACTACCCTATCCATGATGTATATTGACTTCAATTGGCAGAGTTTAAAATTAGAGGGGTGAGCGATAAAATTAGACAATATGTTGAATAAGAATAAAATGAGCGTTTAGTGATTAGTAGATATCATGTGGTGCCATACCAAGTGCACGAGTACTGTAGGTTATATCACAAACTTTTCACAGAAACAAGAAAATCAATTCTTCCATTCGATAAATGAACGGTTGCACTATACACATAAAACGCAATCTTCATCGATATTAAGCAACTATTAATACTTCTAATTGTTGCTGCGACAACATTTAAGTTTATTTGCATAAGCTTGAATTAATGTTTACGCAAATAAACCTCATCAGTCGATGCCAACCACGGTGTACACAAAAAGCATACTTACAAGATGGAGAAATGTAAGCCTCTGAGCGCGCCGTCCCAAAGAAAGATCGCTTCCATCGCCGAGTGATATAGTTGGTATTGGAAGAGCCGGACCAGCAAAAATGTAATAGAAGGTCTAAGAATATCTTATCCTGTAGGTTGTGGTGTGAACCATTTCTTTGAGGCCATTGGCCTTAAAATTGCAAGTTTTAAGGCCCTGGAACGCTTCGTTTAGGAGTTATTTAACTATATAGATTTTGAAAGTGTTGCGGGTTGCATTTGAAATCACTATGGTTTTTTTCTTTCAACCAATCCTTCACATTTTTGAAGTCAAAATGCAATTCGTTGCCATGAAATTCTTTCTTTAGAGACCTCAATTATAAGGACTGGTTGCCTGTGAGAGCCGCAAAAGGTATGTATACTTCTGAAATAATATAGGCGGCAATATAACATTTGATAGTAAAACTAGTATTAAAATATGCACACAGTTCTCATATATTTACATATTAATACTAGTATTCTTATGAAAAATATGTAAAAGTACATATGTGGATTTAAATATGAAATGTATTAAACACCGAAAGGAGCAAGAGGGAAAAAAATGTGAGAAGTACAAATCTTTTTCTTACCCAATTTATTTTCTTAACCAAGGTATTCAGTACGTCTGTAATATTTTAGGATTATTATATTATTTTCTTCATACAAATAACAAATAACGTGTCACATTGATTGATATCTACACCTTTCCATAACGATACTGACAAACTATACATGAAAAGATTCACACGTCGTAGTATGAGAAGATCCGCTTTCATTGAATATGGGATTCAAAATCCCATTCCGCTCATGGTAACTTTCAAAATTACAACGTATTAGTGTTCTAGGTCTAAATTTAGAATAATGATATGATAGTCAAATTACAGATGCCCTCTTCAGTATTAAGATTCGATGGTAAATTAATACTAGGGAGGTGCTACAGAGTTCATGGGTGTGGTTAAAGTAAAAAAAATCCAAACATTTATTAAATTTGTGAGGAAAGGAGATACAGAAAAGAGATAAAGAAATACAATGCAATTAATTACTAACGTAATTGCTCCCCATAAGATATATTTACACAATTTAGTCAAATATTTTGACCTACTTACTAGAAATGATAGAATTCTTCTGCTTTTTAGTTTTTTTATTTTATTTATTTTTAATGAAATTTCTTCTCCGGTAGTAATTCTATCACTTTGGCATTAACCGATGTATTCACACTAGACTCGCTGACACTTCGCCTATTTTTCATGAAGCGTTTACTACGTATCCAGTGAGTTACAACTGTCGATGATAAAAATCTGCTAATGTATTTGAAGCAATCGCCATCCTTGTTTAGTGCTCTCACAAATTGCTTCATTAACCCCAATTTTATGTGCAGAGGAGGGAGATTGATCTTTTCTTTGGCAACCAATGGGTTCACAATATTTGCTGCACCTTTTGTGATATTTTCCCTTGGCGGCCATGTCACTTTTTTCCAGCGCTCCCTTCCCTTTCCTTCCCGCCTTTGCTCGACTATTCCACAAGCCGACAAAACATGAGTACTTTGTGTATCCACTTCGTTGTCCAAGTAAGAAGTTGACCATTTTGAAATCTTACGCATATACCATTGGTGGTCATGATAGCAAAGGTATTTTAACACCATTTTCATATTATCGTATTCATCTTTAATTTTTGTTGAATGACCAATTGGAATTAATGGATAGCAGTTACCATTGTGCAGTAAAACACACATGAAACTTCGAGTGCAACTGTCTATGAAAATCCGCCAGTCTTCGGGTTCACCCATATTATCAAGTTTAAATAATTAGTAACCCCATATTTAAATAATTCTGAAACACCCATATTAACAAGTAATCCAGGAATGTTAGAACAGTACACGAAGTCTCTATTTTCACTGAAATACGCCTATCTATAATTTTGCCTCTCTCGTCCTGTAAAATGTTATTTTTGCTTCTGGTGTCAGACATTTCTTTTCTTTTAGTCTGGATGCTAAAAGTTCAGCTGCTTGTTTTGGCAAACTGAGGTCACGTATTAAATCACTGAGCTCTTCTTGGGAAAATTGTTCTTTTGTAGCAACACTTACATCGTATTCACTGTTACTACCAACTCCTGAATTACACCCCAGAACCTGTATATCCTTACTATCGGACACAGAAATTCCAGGGAGTGTGGTGAATACTGGTATGGGAACATTAGGTCCGTATGGTACAGGTCGCCTTGCTGAATCCAAATCAGAGTACTCCCAGTTCTTCTTATAACGATTAAACATTTATGTTTACAGAACAAAAACAACCATCGTGATGATTTTTGAGCTCTCGCCATTTCATCGGTACACCAAACTTTAAACTCTCTAGTTTTCCCGTTTTCCACTGACGGAGACACTCCGTACAAGTTTTGCAGACCATATGGGGAGCCCACGACTTATCTGGATCACCAAATTTTACACCAAAATATGCTTCATATGTTTCTTCTATAAAGTGTATAATATTTCTTTTCTGTTTTTATTTCTTTTCTGTTTTTGTTGCGTATGTACCCCACAAGTGTGGCAAAATACATTAGGGTCATTCAATCAACGTCTTCCTGAAGAACTAATTGTTCTGTAACAATAGAAGATGTCTTAATAAGACGAAGCTCAATCAGAGCATCCTGAAAATAATGCGATGTTCAATGTTTAAAATGGAAAACAACAGTGTATATATAAAGATACATATTTGCGTTAAGTGTTTGAGTTTTGTGATTACATCATTCATTACAACGCTCGTAGCACGAAAACTAGAGCCGATTCATTGAAACTAAGGACATATCTGAATTCAGCGTAGCCGATTTACTGCAAATTCGAAGCAAAATCCTAGGCAAGTGAAAAAATGTTTTTTTGTTCTTCTCTTCTTCTGCTTCATGGATTTAGGTCTTAAGGCCTGTTTCCTTAACACGAGAATGAGTCTCTCCATCTTGTTAACGGGCTGCCAACATTTCTTCTTCTTTTTTTCCTTCTTCCTTTTTTGTTGAACAATATTATTATGTAGCGGGTTGCAACCATCAAATCACAAAATTATACAATTGGAGTAGAAAAAAATAGTTGTGAAATACACTTTTATTGTTAGCTTAAAATATAATTGGTATATTCGTATTGGTAATATACATTGGGGTGTGATGCGATCAAGATGTGGTGGTAGTTTTGAATAAATTGAGTACAGTTACAAAAAAAATGTCGGTTAAGGGGTGAGGCATGTTTCTCTCGAGGATCCTCCACAGACCACTATGCAAAATTCACAGTGATTGCATCTATTCTGTACAATTATGGTACTTTCTGTATCGAAGCAAGTAGCGTTGATACTTCCGCTTGTGATGTGAAGGCATCTCACAGTAGCTTTTAAACGATACGAAAAGTTCTCATCTATTTCTAGAAAATAATTTTTATTTAAACGATTCTTCAAAAAACCGAAAACAAATTTAGAAAATGTCTCTTGTACATACGATTGTATTGTAAATATTTTTATATCAGGTTTGGAAAGTTCAATTGGTGCTTATATAAAAAATATTAATGATCAGAAATAAAATTGAGAAAATTTTGGATAACATTTTTGAAGTAATACGAGCAAAAATTCAACGTACTATGTTTTGCGTTTTTCAGTAATGTGCGTTGTGTGGTAGTGTTCGGCAATATTTAATTTCTTTATTAGAAATTAAGAAAACTTGAATAAAGACAAAGCAGGAAATTATGTGTCGCTATTACGTTCAATCATATTTGATGAGTTTGGTCACAGATATTTTGACAAACAGTAATTTAAAACCTTTTTGAATTAACTCAGAATCACATAATTTCAAACTTTTAATTTTTTCATTACTTAAAGGAAAAAATCTATGTCCTCGAAACGTCGCAGAACAAACTTTGAGTAATGAAAAATAAAACCTTTTAAGTTTAAAATTATGTGATTGTGAGTTATTTCAAAAAGCTTTTTTAACAACTGTCTGTCAAAAAATCTGTGGCTAAACTCTTCGAATTCGAGTTGAATAAAGAACCAAACATAAGAAGTTTCCACTGTTTGTTTCAGGTTGCCCCTGCCACCACAGTACATTCGCAGGCCTATTGAACTGTGTCTGTCGGAATGGAACGATCGCAAGGAGAGTGGAGAAGAACCAGAACGCGAGAGTGTTGTGCTGTATTCGTCGGAGTTCGGACAAGAGCGTGTGCGTGTGGACGAATTCGATTCCAGAACGAAGGAATCGGGCGCTCTGGCCGAGGGCCCCGCCCATCATTGCGAGCAGTGCGGCAAGTGTTACAAGGACAAGAGCGAACTGTTGAATCACTTGAGGACCCACACCTCGGGGGGGACTGGAAGCGAGCGTCTGTCTCCTCTCGCGGAGAGCAGAGCGGGGGAGGAGAAGGAGAGAGAGGAGGAGGAGGAGAAGTCGGCGGAGAGGGCGTGCGGGGAGGGCGAGAAAGGGGCGCGCGTGTACGCGTGCGAGCACTGCGGCCGGCCCTTCGCCAGCAAGACGTCGTGCGTGCGGCACGCGCGCATCCACACGGGCGAGCGGCCCTTCACGTGCGACGTGTGCGGCAAGCAGTTCCGCGCGGGCGGCGGGCTGCGCCGCCACCTGCGCGACGTGCACGCGCGCGTCAAGAGCTTCGCGTGCGACCTGTGCGGGCGCTGCTTCGCGTCCAAGGCCACGCGCGACGACCACCGGCGCATCCACACGGGCGAGCGGCCCTTCGTGTGCCACCGCTGCGGCCACACCTTCAAGTCCAAGGCGTCGCTCTACATCCACGCCAAGATCCACAGCGACTCGTTCCCGCACGCGTGCACGCACTGCCACAAGCGCTTCCGCCGCCGCCAGGAGCTGGTGAACCACGTGACGACGCACACGGGCGAGAAGCCGCACGCGTGCGACAAGTGCGGCAAGGCGTTCGGCGTGCGCGGCGAGATGCTGCGCCACCGCCTCACGCACTCGGACGAGCGGCCCTTCCTCTGCGCGCTCTGCAACCTGGCCTTCAAGCAGAAGCGCTACCTGCGCAACCACGAGAAGACGCACCGCAAGAAGGCGTCGCCCGCGCCGGGCTGAGCCGTTGTTGGGACGCCACTCCAATCGCTCCCAATCTGTCGCCCAATCTGTGCAAATACGTTCTATTGTGTGAGAGCAAACATTTCTTCTTGTCAACTGTCAACAGCTCGTTCCCATCTTTTTGTCCATTCAGCCGTGGTGGTAAAGCAGAGGTAGTAGAAATTCTGGAGCTCAAGAAAACGTGCGCGTGTAATGTAGGGAACCGTACGCATTCGGAATACGTGACAAGTTTGCTGGTTCAGGTGAACACGAATGCGTGTGGCCCCCACCTCACGCCATAATCTCACGAACAAAAGCCATGGGTTCCCGATTGCCCTTACGATACGAGTTTCCGGTGGACAGGAACGTCAGCGTCTGTCCGCGTAAACTCGTACCGCGGTGGGTTTTGTTCACCTCATGAAAATGAAAGTTGTTCCCTTCTCCCATAAACAGTCGCGCGGCGAATTTTACTGTAAATAGCCGCGCAGGCTTTCTGCAACAGCTCTCACACACCTTAAATTTTACCACGTGAAGAATATAATGTGTCCAAATAACAATTTCAACTGGAAAGAAGGATAATGAAGAAAAAATGCATCTCTAATTTTCTGGTTTATTTTATTAAAATGCCAAATATATTTTAAATGAATTAGTGAGTGTTTTCATGGAGTTTCATCGTTAAATGAAACAATCTAAAACTGCCTTAACTTTAAAACAAATCTTAAACTAGTCAGAGCACTCAACTAATGATGATTGAGAGTACTTCGTCACAAAGAATGAGTAGTCCAGTAACGTCGCATTCCAAGTTATTTCGATGGTGCTCGGATAAAGGCAGTTACATCTTGAACTAGTGATACAACACCACTTTCTCGTATTATTTGTAACGTCTTTGCAATATTATAATACTACGTAAACTTCAAAAGTGTTTCCAACCACTCAAAACTTTTTCTCCGCGCTGGCATTGGATCCTCCTTTTGGATGGTCCTTTAAAGAATACGCCAAACACATTACCACTACACCGACCTGTGAACAAAATTCTACCTTCCCGCCACCAAAAGTTCAACATTTGTGTTTGCAATTTTCAAAAATGCAGAGATTTTTTCATTTATGTTCTTTCAAGACGTAGTTTTGTAGTACGGAATTCATCAATATTGCAGTTTTGTGCTGTTAATGTTTTTTTGTTTGCAACGTTTTAAAGGAAGTACTTAGTACTTTACTACAAATAGGAACAGGCTTTATCCACTTTTACTTTCTCGCCTTACTACGTACCTACGTAATGAAGAGAAAGTATTGTATTGCTGCAGGAGAAATGCGCAATTCTCGCATTATTTCTAACTCTTGTAATTTTCGTAAATCCAGAAAGTTCAACGAAAATGTGACGTGCACTACATTTTCCGTGCTTTATTCTATCTCAAGAAAAATTTAAAGAAAAGAAATAGAGCGATTTTTGAGAAAAAATATAAACTTCGAGCAGCAATTACACGAGAATTACTCGTTTTTTTAAATAAAATTGGACGTGACTTTTTTTTCAAAAAGGCTAGATTTTAAAGGGGAGAAAATGAAAGAACAAATTTGAAGCCTTTTTTAAATAAATGTTTAGAAATTGCTTAATTTCACGTACAATGGCGCGAACAATTCCTATTGTGCAAAAATCGTTAATCACGTTATTTAAAGTTCTATCTGTGAAGATTTCATTCTAAGAAAAGTCTGTATCTTCAATATTGTACTTGTAGACAGTCACGAAAAAAATTGAACTTCAAAATTTTCGTCAGAGTTTTATTGAAATGACAACTGTGCCTTTCTTCCTTTATTTATTCCTGTATGCTATCCGAGGAAAAATTTTAATGAAAAAAATTTGACCAATTTTTGAGAAAATTTGTGTTTAGGCTTTATGGGAAGCACCCTCAAAAATCATAAGATCCTGTTTAAACTCGCAGGGCCCCGAGTTCTATCAAACCAATCCGGGAATATCAGTTTGGAAAAAATCGTCTTAGGCGCTAGCTAGTTTTTTGATGTCGGACCCACAAAACGTGAATTCTGACTACACGACATGTTAAAGGAAGTAATTTACTATTAGGAAAAAGAGTTATTCACTTTTCCTTACCGTGACCCCATATTACGAATTTTTGTTGAAAAATCGCCGAGTTCTGCCGCAGCGTTGCAATACTTTCTCTTTACTGTATAAGTAGGTAGAAGATAAAGGTTTGAAGTAAATAGTGTGAACATTGTAAAGTATGCAATATTTCAACAATATTTAAATTCTCTACATTTTCGTAGTAGATTTATCACGAAGATTGGAGATTTTGTCACATAATTTGCTAAGTAATATAATTTCACCCTCACCAAAATTACTTTTGCCCCTTCATTCGAAAACCATTTATTTGGCCCTGGCAAATTGCACGTCTCAACAAATGGGATCAGAATACCTTCGTGCAAACAAATATACAAGCAGTTTTCGCGAAATCGCTGGGCTGCGCGCAATTGCTTGAAGGTTAAGTACGAGATGCACGAAACCGGATGAATAAATGTTGCTGGCATCCCCGAGTGTGTGGATCCCATAGAACCGCCTTTCCCTTCGATTGAAGGTCTAGATGCGTGGCGTTTTTGTGGTTAAAAACTGGCCATTCCACGGCAACTGCTAGTCGATCTCGTGATTGAAGCTGTAACAACCCTATTAGTATTATATGACCAATAACATCATTATTGCGTAGTCATTTCCGAGTTACTTCATGTAACCTGTCTAAAAGTGTGGTATTTTCGACCCAACTGCTTACATGTATTCAAAGGCGAGAGCAAAGGACTGGTTGTTTAGCCAAGATTCTTATCGCCCGTCGAGCCGAACGTTTTTTGAACGAACAAACTTCATTCCTACCTCGAGCTCTGCAAGGTGTCTCACGTTTGGAACTACACTTCAGTGACAGACATGTCCAAGAGTCCACACAGGCTGAGTTTTGGCATTGCACTCGTATGGAAAGGTCCAGATAAACAAAAATATATGCTGAATATATCCGGCGAAGTATAAAAACTACTGGCGTGTAATCGTAGACAGCGGATGTTTGCCAATGAACGAGTGAAAAAAGGAAATCGCTCAAATATGCCGGGCAAGGGTACGTGTATAACCCGATAAAACGTTCCCTAAAATCAAATGAATGAGTAGTAAAACTATTATTCTAGCATTAAAATAAATTTTTGTAAGTTGTTTTTTAGCTTTCCTCCCACCTCTCTGCAGCCAAAAATGTGTTCTTTTATTTTTTCGTCTTCTAACATTAACTTTTCTAATGGGAAAATGTCAAAAAACGAGAGTATAATTTATACAATAAAATGTTTTTATTTTGTCGCCAAAATAAAAAATACAAAAAATAATTTTTACTGTGTCTTAGAAGACGAATACAGGCCCGAAAAATATCGAAACCACCTCTCAAAACACCGGTTGGTGAACTTTGTTTTAGAATTTTTATTATCGTAGTTAAAAATATAAAAACAGGCATTTGTAGCTGTTTCAAGCTAGAAAAAAAATTATTTTTTCTTTGCGAAATATTTATTCTTGAATACGTATAAATAAGTATACACAATCTGCGAGAATTTTGCACTTAGTAAATAATTATTGTTTTAAAACTCAAAATTAATTTAAATGTAGAACTCAACTTCAAACGTCCATCCCCCAAACTGTGTTACAGCATTACAGGCCCGGTACTGTGCGAGAGAAACAATCCAATATTGCTGAGTGTTTGTTTATTTATTTTACGTCAAAAACAATTCTGGGGTGTGCTGCATGAACCTGATAACCCACATAGAGGAAGAGTGGAGAAAAAGGGAGAATACTTTAAGGGTATATAAGTACACAATACTTACAAACAGCAATTATCTTTCTATTCATAGAGGTAGTACATACAATACCTTACAATTCTACAAATTTTAGGATTTTTTAAAAGTCGTTGTCATATTAATATTGAATTAAAAGTAGAATATCTGTTTCCGAATTTTTCGACCTTTCCATACATTAACCTGACAAACCACAAATATACCATTTATCAATGAACTACTCCTTTGAATCATAATAAAATGAATAATATAACTCACAGGTGAATTGTCGTTGTCACTCGTGTTATCAGGTACTGGTAAGCTGACTTTTCCTTTTCCCCTTGTTTTATTTGGGCTCTGAATCTTTCCCCTAAGTCCAGCATAAAACTCTCTGTGTTCTTCTAGTATATATTTGTACAAATTTCTCAAATCTTTCAACTTTGCATTTGCAATATGACGCCTGGTTTTGTGTAAAAGTGGCAAAAGAACCTTATTTGGCACTTTACCTCTCTGAGAAATATTCACCAATAGTCTTCCATATCATTGTTATGTGTATAGCTTATACCATAGCTTCCTGGCAAATTCTCACTTATCAAAATTCGTGATGCTTTCTGTATCTTCACATGTCTACCATTTTCATCTTTTATTCTAAATATTACGTGTTTCTTCATATCAATGGAAGCAAGTCTTCCCGCTTCATTCTCGTTTCAATATAAGGATTAACCCTTTTACCTTGCTCTACAAATTTGTACCAGCCCTCTGGTGAATATACAGCAGGTGTTCTCTTCTTTTTTCTATGGTCCCAAAATCTCGGTCTTAAGACAGAAATGTATGTCCTCGAATTGGAAATTTGTGGTCAACACTTATAAACATCTTGAAAGTGTGAGAAATATAATACCAAAAACTAAGCATATATTTATTCTTTTTTTGGGCCCCGCAGGAGTCAGACCAAGCTATTAAATGTTCGTTTTGTTTTTGATCTTGTAGCTTTCTTAGGTAGGAAAGCAAACAGGATAATATTTCTTGTGATGTGATATTTCATGTGCATATGTCCCTTGCCTGTGGAATCATGAATGTCAAGGTTTAGAGTCTACAAGTGTCTGCAGTAAAATGTAATATTGGTCGATATGTGGGTAGTAGGTAAATACTGTTGGGTATCAAACGTCAATGTTAGTAAAAGATTGCTATTTTGAACTTTCTTAAAATGTTCTGTCATTTGCGATTGTGCCTTAAGAGCTTTCTTCAGATGTAGCTCTAATGCCGAATTTATTCGTTTTGTCTCCTGAGTCACTCTTCAAGTTAATTTGCAGTTTGTCACATAACTTGCATGTGACGAGAATAGGATGTCCAAAATGAAGATTCTACTCTGTTCGAATAATATGTATAAATGTATAATATGAAACTGGTTCCACAGCTAGTGAAGCTCATGTTCCTATGTAAAGCGCGTTAATTTTTTTTTTTTCGGAAAGTTCTAGTTAGAGATATTTCCGGTGCGGATTATTTTTTCTTGTGTAATGGCTTCTGTAGCTAGGTAGCCGCTCTATGAAGTCGCGAACACCTTGTTTTCTGTTTTCCGGTATTTTATTAGGACGGTTTTGGTGTCGACCTCGACCTTCTTCCTGCGGTGAACCATTCTATTGCAGTAAACCTACCGTATAATCAATTTTTGCAATTTTGATACCTAGGAAACTGCCCAGGGCCGTTTTATAAATCTTTATACTTTGTCCATCCACAACTACTTTATATTCTACTGTACAATCTCTTTTTTTCTTTGGACTAGAAAAATATCTTCTCTTTGGTTTGTTGATGCTCATGAACGAATAAAGAAACGTTCTTTATTCCGCACAGCTTGAAAGGCTATAATATTTGGAAAACAATACCTTTCTGTCATTTGATTTAACATTTAGAGAACATTTTTTTCGACAGTTGCACATTTTACCTTCAGTTGCACCAAGAATCTCCTACTCTCTATAATCAATGAAACTTTTACCTTCACGCCTATTTCTTGCTCATACATTATGTTTCCGCGTTGATGGATCACGCTTACGCTTTCTTCCTCTCCGATTCCCTAATAAATGCAAAGTATTGTTACTAAATATCAAACATTGTCGAGAGCCAATCCAAAATGCCATTATCGATAACAAATATTATATGAGCCCTTTACGTTTTCCACTTTAGTGCACATAACCTAATTCTCGTTAGTTAAGGTACAAATGCAAAGTTAAAGGAACTGTTAAAATACATTATGAGTGGTTATAAATGTTTGTGTTAAACGAAAACTTCCTTACATTGCATACTGTTGCTCTCCGTTGATATTTTCTCTGCTGACTGTACATTGCTCGCTTTCAGCAAGTATCCATCTAATGTTTCAGTATCTGACCTCCTGTTCTCCCTGTCTTCAGTTACCTTTTCTGTACTGTTCTCATTTCTGCTCTGAATTGAATACAATGAAAAGATGCTGTCATTGTCACTACCTGTAGATAAGACACATCTTTTACTCTAAAAAGAAATTGGTCAACACAGTCTTATTTGAACATCATTTCCAGCTGAAATCATTAAATGACACGAAATATAGAACTCAAAGGCCATAGTTAATAATAATTGAAATTATATAGTGGTATCTTGCCTTTTTTCAGAATTCAAAAACTGAAAAATCAAGCTTTCTGGCTGCTGAAACACGCTTACTTACTTCACCAACCATCTTGATGGGGTTATCAGGTTCATGTATCGAATGAAGCTCAGTTTCCAAACCGGACAATCAGTGCTTCGCTCTATTGTGAAGAAATGAGAACACGTATCGAGGTGGTGATTTTAAGGTAGGGACAAAATGGTAGGACGAGTCTTACTCTACTCGTAACTCAATTTCGAAAAAAAATGTGGGTTATCAGGTTCATGCGCCACACCCCGGAATTAACAACTGTGTGTGACGTGATACGGAGAGAAGTGAAATCTGCACATTTTCATAATTCTTTGATCCCTACTCTGTGTTGAGATTAAAATGCACAGAAAAATCAATAGCGCCTTTCATTTGACCCCGAAATATTATTTCGTTTTTTTTCAATTTAATTTTACATAGATTTCGGCATCTGCACTTTTCTGACCTTCCTGCTATGGAGTGGGGACACCCAAAAGAACTAAATCTGCAAAATCTTAAAAGAAAATTCAAAAAGATTTATTTTGTAGAATACTGCCTTAGAACATAATCCGGGTCCCACTTGCCCCGCTTCATTTCCTCAGACAATCCTTCACCTGTCCCCGAACTGTCCCTTGTTATATCCCCATTTCTACCCGCATGTCTCCCCACCGGTCTCCCAATTATCAAACTGCCTGAACTCACCTGTCCGAAAATAACCGTTTCCCAATGGGATAGCCCAAAACTGGTTTTAAATTTATAGAACCCATCATATCCGAGTAATGCGCGATTATAACGAGTGTTGTTATAATCTGTTTTGTGTCATAATCTGCACTCTTCTATATTTTCGTCTGAAATCTGTTGTATAAATGACTGGGGTGTAATTCTCTACCCTCTGCAGTTGCCCATTTACAGTTTTGCCTCGATGGTTTCTTATAAACTCTCAATAACCGACTTCATTCCTTAGAGTATTATAGAGCAATAAAAATATGATAATTTGTAACTAAATTCCAAGGTCAATAAATTACTCAGTACTACAACACTATACAAATGTATAATAAAAAACTAAAATAAATTTACAGGACCGTTGCAGTCACTTTTAAAGTACCTATTTATTTAAAATCATAAGTGGTTTAAAGGCGGGGAAAGGGTAAAAATAGGTATTCTTTTTTAATTTTCTGTTTTTAATTTCTGTACCAAATTGCATACCTATATCAGTCCAGTCCGTGATATGTCTTATATTTTTCAGAACTTGTAATGTGCCCGAATACAATTTGTGATCGTCCATGTAAGTCAGATGGCTGACCATATATTACCCTTGGTCGTCAATTCAAATCCTGCTTTTGTTCTTTCCAAAATGTGTAAGAGTGGATTTATGACAAGACAGAACCAGAATGCGCTGAGGCTGCCGTCTTGAAATATCCCTCGTATGATCTTCAGTATCTTTCAGTACTTTCAGTATCTTGTTAGTCTTAGAACCCATATGTATTCTCGCACGCCAATGGCTTATAACAGTTTTTAATAAGTTTAAAACTTCACGATTAACTCGATATATTCTCAGAACACCATTGAGCTAGTTGATTGATTCGTGATCCAGGGCACGTCAACTGGCAAGGTCATTAGTGGTGGGAATTCTGATGTGTTGTTGACGTTCTTATGAGAAGAAATAAAAGAGGTCATCTTCATTACATATTAGTTTTATTAAGATAGCCGGCTTTCAACGGCTTTGCCGTCATCGTCAGTCTAGCTGCTTTCGGCAAAAGTCGGTAGACTGTGAAGGTCATTAGTCTCGTACGTGTATTGCATACTTTTATCGCGAGGTCGCGGTGATCTTCCCTCGCTGACGCCAGATCCGCCGCCGACCTACTTCGGCTTGCAGGGATTTCCCTCGTCAGGTATCTCCCGCCCCCAGCCGGAACAAGCTCCAAACTCTCGACTGGTCTCCTGATATGTGTGGTAGTGAAGTCCATGAGAGAGTGTTTAATTAAGGGGTGAGGAAAGAGCAAGGAAGAGGAAGGAACGATCGGTCGCGGTCCGTGGCCCAGTGGCCCATTTGGTAAGGTACAGATCCGGCATTCGCCAGATGTTGATCGCAGAAACCACGAAAAACTATCGAGCAGACCAGCTGGCCGCTAGAATTCTTTTCCAGACAGACCGAATTCTACCTAGCTGACAAGCGAGTGTCGAAAATCCTGCCACCATCGGGACTCGATCCTAGGACATCCCGGTCAGAGGCACAGCAGACACCAGTTGATGCATTGAACCATTGCTGGTCAATAAACTAGTCATAAGGAACAATGTCGACAGCACTTTTTGTTGTCAATAAAGCCGGTATACAGGTCACGCTTTCTGCTGCATGCCCGAGACATTTTCACACTGTCAATTAGAAGCTGCTCTTTACATCCCAATGAGCCATTGCAACAACCTTTCTGTACATTCGAGAGGATATTATTTTGTTTGAAATGTTGATCGATTTTAAAATGTAAACAACCGGTTATGATAATATATAATGCATTTAAGCATCGCATTAGTCAGTAGTGGCTTGTATGTGTTGTTTGTTTTGGCTTTATATATAACTTCCTCACTCAAGATTTCAGGTATTTCTTCTGGGTATTTCAGATAGTGATTATAAGAGTGAGAATTTCCCCATGAAGGTAAGTAAATCTCTTAAACCAAATGCTGTGAAGTCCAACTGGACCGGGGCACAAACAATTCTTCAGCTTACGGATTGTGGGCTTTAAGACGTTAATAGAAATTTCACCCGTTTCGATTTCTCCGACAGAGCTCGTAACATCTCTCCCAACAGCATTCGTAATGCCATTCATCCACGATGACTTGAATGTATCGTCCAGCTGATCATATTCAGCCCCAGAATTCTACTCCCGATTTTTCTGGCAACTCATCCACCCGAATTTCTCCCTTCAGTCTTCAATAAAAAATGTTATTTTTTTTATTGATACATTATAGCTTGTTATTGCCTTCGATACGGAGCTCGTTATACATTGCATAACTTACCTGAATCAAAAGGATCGTGGTTACGAGGGAAAAATTAAAAGACAAACCGAGTCATGTTAGCACCTAGTGAATTGGTAAATAAGTAAATCTGAATAAATAATATTAGGTAAAAAATAAAATTATTTATATACCACGGGTGTTAACTGGTTCTAATGATCTTGGGCGGCAAAAAGCCCTCGGGCATTTTGTCGCCGCTCGATCATTAAACTCATAACTAGGGCTAGCATAGTTAGGTAATAACTACTTTTTCTATTATATTTAAATATATGCTTATTGTAACATGTTTCTCCGGTGAAAACTGCAACTTTTATAGTACATGTTTTTACATGTTGGGAGTCTTTATAATTGCATAATATTTACGGCTTATCGTTAGAATGATACATATTTTTCTATTTTCACAGAAAAATGCCTAAAAAATGCAATTATTAATTACCTTATTGATGTAGTTACTACTTGTTACTAGTAATAACATTAATAATAAAAAGTTAATAACAATAGTTACTTTCCATTAAGAACTGATTATAAATTTTTGTATGATATTGAAATTTTCCCCGAATGAATCTTCAAGTGATGGCTCTCCAAACAGACTGATCGACGAGACTTTGATGGCGTGGGAAACTGTGTTCCTCGCGCGCCCTGGTGGGCGAGCAGTAGGGGCGGACAGACTGTACTACTTGAAGCTAACCGTAGCATCTTGCATTACAGTTCAGTTTTGAGTGGAGTGTTCGGGTGTTGCGTTTCGGTCTCTGTACGTATACGAGTTATCTTGATTCGTAGGTAGTATTGTGGTTAAACAAAGACGCTCACTTTTTCGCAAAAATGCCACCAGCGAAAAGAACGTAATTTACTCAACTCAATTTGTATGTGCGTGACGCTAACTACTGATGGGAACGTGTCATTTTGTGTTGCGTGTGAAAAAAGTATAAGTGCGGTTACTCGTTTCCAAATGACACAGCATTTAAAACAGCAAAACACGTAAAAAAGTGATAAACAGTTTATGCTAAAAGTAAATATTCCAAACGGAATAACTAGTTCAATTTATGCCCCTCCCCCCAGTTGTCAACCATTTTTACGGACCTAGGAGAAGTGTTTACTTGTGCTCACATTCCACTGTATAAATTAGAACATCCTAAATTACGCGTGTTCTTAGAAACGTATACGAATCAAACTATTCCACATAAATCGACTCCTCGCAAACATTATGTTCTATTAATTTATGAAAAAGGAAAATGAAATGCATCAATCTATTAAAGATAATCTAATCTGGGTTAGTTTGGACGAAACGCCCGATGCGCGTAAACGATCTTTATGTAATTGTGGTGACTAAATTTTTTTAAATCTTTTTTTAGGTTGTACTTCGCATGCTTGCAGTGCCTCTTCCTGATATTCACTTCTTTTCTTTTCATATGTTTATATTACTTCCCCACTGTTATGCTTCAAGGATAGCAATATCCGATCTGAGATGATTATATTCTTCTCTCCAATCGTATTTTTCAAGGAGGATCACGTATTTTTCGATGATTTACCCGCCACTTGCCCTCACAATTACTTCTGTGCAGTACAGTTAGTTGATTGATGATTCCGGGCGCGTCAACTACTGAGGTCATTAGTCCCGTACGTGTAGTACATATTTTTATTGGGAGGTGGTAGTGATCTTCCCCCATTGGTTGGCGAGATCCGGCGCCGACCAACCGTCGACTAGCGGGGTTGTCCCTAGCCAGGTATCTCCCACCAGCGGGCCACCGCCCCAGCCGGGACACATTCTAAGTCCCCGACCGGTCTCCCGGCATGTGTGGTAGTGTAGTGCATGTAAATGTGTGTAAGTAAGGGGTGAGGTTAGGGCAAGGAAGAGGAAGGATAGATCGCGCGCTGTCCGTTTGTTAGGGTTAGGTTAGCTCCGGCATTCACCTGGTGTTGATCGGAGAAACCACGGAAAACTACCGATCAGAGCAGCCGGCCGCTAGAATTCTCCTCCAGACAGCGACTGATTTCGACCTAGCTGGAAAGTCCTGTCTAAAATCCTGCCGCCGTGAGGACTCGAACCTAGGACCTCCCGGTGAGAGGCGCTGCAGTGACATCAGTTGATGCACTAAGCCACCTCTCCCGCTACAGAGTTAGTCAAGATGGTCATAGGGCATACTTCGTTCAATTTCAGAGGGAGCTATAACTTCATTTACCAGTTTTATCAGTAATGTCACTTTCTTAGGGCCTTGTTGCCTTGGAATTTGAGGTCTATTTTGATGGGAAACCCCAGTATTCATTTTCATCAGTTATGCCAGTTGATTTTGCTGATAAACTTGTCTAAGTAGTTTGTTTTTCATGATGTTCTCGACGTCTTCGCGAGATTCATTAGTTCGCTGTGTCGGTATGTCTGGTTCGGGTAGCTGAGAAAGTATGTGCGCCATCTGTATTGTTTTTTTATTCGTTGCGTCCTTAATCTTATCGACGCAACGCGTCCCTTCGCCCCTGGTCGAGCGTAGAGCGCGGAGTAATCCTCCATTAATATCTATTAAGCACCCTCTGTATTCCAGAGGGCGCTGCATTTTATGTCTCGTCTCGTTTAGTCAGTTGTGAAAGAGGACCGCCAGGTAGAGGTACCCTCCGCGTACGCGCCTCTTACTCCACGCGCCCCTGCGCCACTGTCCAGCAGCCAGAATTGGGAAGGAATTAGGAAAGGGGTAGGGTTTATGACACTTCACAGGGGTTGGACTAGCCCTTGTGAAGCAGCCAAATTCGTTTTGTTGGAAAAAATTTCACATGGGGTTCGACGAGAATCGAATCTGGATCTCAGTGGTGAAGGGCTAGCGACTTCGCTATGAGCCACGAACGTTTCTTCTCGTCCTTTTTGCAATTGCACATCTGCCTCGACTTCTGTCCTGATTTCTTCTCTTCTAAATTGCGTAACGCATTTTTACGATTTTTAAATTAACGCTGTACAGTCAGCTATATTTTGTTCTTTGAGGTGAGATAAATTTGGGTAAGGTTCGTGGAAGCGTGTACGTAGTTCCTGTCGGTATCCTAAAAACTGCTTCGCACACGAGTGAAGCGTTGAAATATTTTCACGATATTCTCGTTCATTTCAATTGCACATTGTATTTTTGGTTGTGGCAAGCCTGATTGAGTGGTCCCGATGTCCGGGAAACACTATTGCCAGCTAGAGATAATTGATTTTGAGATTTGCGTTCATCGGTTGTAATTGCTTCGGCTGACCCGGTAAGTGTTATTAATTTAACACTCGGGTGTCTTCTTGGACAATCAAAATAAATTCTCATAAGTTTTATTTCTCACATATTCAGACATAGGTTTCGGTAATGGTTTTACGCATTAGCAGGTGTAAACCAAGTTCATATAAATTCATTTATCTGAAAATGAAAACAAATTTTGTTATATTTTTGTTTGAAAGTATTAAAAATAAAATTGTACAGTAATGAGGTGAAATAACGTAAAAATACAGATGTGGAATAAATATATGTCGTGTGTTCAAAATACCTAAATAGATGGAGGAAACTTAGCAAAACATATTACGATTAATGAAACAATATGAAAAAATAAAGATAAAACCAAAATATATAAAAATAAGGAAAAAATATTTTCATAGAAATATTTTTCCGACTATTTTGGTAATGTAAGTCTATTTTTTTACGTTAATATGCACTATCTCAAATCATACGTGCTCTTTTCTCCTATCCGAACATAACACATCATTAACAACCATGAATTTGAGTACATGGTTGATTAATTTCTCGATACTTGAATTATGTATTAATATTGTAATTGTTCAGACCGCTGTGCACTTTTAGGATGTTGTATGGACTGTGTAGTTTTCTGGTTCGTGCAAAACAGTCTGAAGCCCTAAGATAGCTCACGTGGGCAGTTCTCATGGAGTGTGGGTTCCAGGGCTGTTTGCAGTTGCAGTCACATGCAGACACTTATTTAGCCCAAAAATATTATTTATTCTTGAGCAAATACGTCACTGGCACAAATACAGTTTTAGGTGATTCGGTTACATTCAAAATACACTTCAGTTAGCACAAGTGATGCTCGCCATGAGACATCAAAGTAGATTATAATGCTCGCCGTGGGACATTGAAATTAGTAACAAAGTATGCCTTATGCTAACTACAGAGTTATAACTGATCTGACGTTGGGCAAGTTAATATGTTATACCCACGCGTTTGAAAGTAATGCTCGCTGTGAGACATAAAAACAAGTTACGATGTTCGCTGTGAGACATTAAAATGTCCTTTACGTGGGGAAACATGCTATATGCTTCCTCACTGGGGGGGGCTTCCACGCGATAGAAACGTGAACGACGGATGCTGTAAGAAAGTACAAATCAGGCAGGTTTTGTCCTTTCAAGACGCACATGAAATAAAATGTAGCAGTAAGTTTTATACAGTATTCCGTTTGCTTGTGGGTCCGAACTAATTTACCCGGGTATTTTGAGTGTGAATTCAATACCCAGGGCTACCCAACTCACCTGACTTGCCCCGCATTGTTGCTCTCCGCAGCTTGCCCAGCTGTTCTGAAACGGGATGGGGACGGATTCATGCGTGATATCAGGCTGTGGCATGCATAAACAGTGAAACGCTAAACAGCTTGAATAGAATTTACTCTAGAAAAATGGAATCACATCTTATGAATATGATAAATTTCTTAAATGAAATGCAGTGCCTCTGACCGGGAGGTCCGAGTCCTGACAGCGGCAGGATTTTCGACACTAGCTTTTCAGCTAGGTCGAATTCAGTCGCTGTGCGGAAGAGAATTCTAGCGGCCGGCTGCTCTGATCGGTAGTTCTCCGATCAACACCAGGCGAATGGCGGAGCAGTACCCTAACAAACGGGCCACGGAACCCGCGCGATATTTCCTTCCTCTTCCTTTCCTATCTTCTCCCCTTACACACACACACACACACACACACACTAACATACACTACACTACCACATATTCCGGGAGACCGGTCGGAAGCTTAGAGCTTGTGCCGGCTGGGGCGGTGTCCTGCTGGTGGGAGAGTCCTGGTTAGGGGGGAACCCCGCTAGTCGACGGTAGGTCGGCGCCGGATCTCGCCATCCAGCGTAGAAAGATAACCGCCATCTCCCGACGAAAAAACATGCACTACACTTACGGGACTAATGACCTACGCTCTTCACGCGCCCTAAATCACCAACCAACGGGGCGCGGTCCGCGAAAGATGCGACGATTTGCGCATGAAGTGCGTACGCGCAGCCGGCCGGCCTGCTCTCTGCAAAGCTATGTGAAGTTACCTGCTTAGCGCGCATCTGGGCAACCAACCAACCAATCTTAAATTAAATGTAACCTACGGTTACATTTCGAGGATAATTGGTCCCGGCAGGGGAGGGCGTCCACGCTCAGTGTGCAATAGGTGCTCGCCAGATATCTGTGCAGGCGACAGGAGCCTCTCTGACGATCACCGGCAGCGGTGCGGGGTAGCCAGGCGGGGGGCAGCGGCGGCGTATCCCCACATGTGGCCCGGCAGCGGCATGAACCCTTAGGCGCCGCTGACCGACCCACTATCGTGTTTTCCACGGTTCATGGACCCTCGCCCCTTCCACATCGGCTATCCCCGGAGATCGAGTGCGGCTGGCGTCATAGCGATAGTGCGATGGACCCTCCCCGGCCATTGGCACGCGTGCTGGCGGTGCGGTCCGCGAAAGATGCGACGATTTGCGCATGAAGTGCGTACGCGCAGCCGGCTCTCTGGAAAGCTATGTGAAGTTGCCTGCCTAGCGCGCATCTGGGCACCTAAGCGAAAAGCATGACCATCCAGGCGACCGACGTCGAATCAAGTGATCGATTTTAATATTGCCGAAAAACTCACGACCACAGATGGTCACGTGGTGCGTGTACAATACTATCCTAATAGGTGCATAGGCAATGACGCCGTACACAGACGACCAATCGCTATGCTACGGTAGTATTTCGATATTAATCGTTCTGATTGATTGATTTTTTCGTGTTTCCGGGCGCGTCAACTGCTTTGGTCATTAGTCCCGTTAGTGTAGTGCATGTTGTTCCGTCGGGAGATGGCGGTGATCTTCCACGGATGGCGAGATCCGGCGCCAACCTACCGTCGGCTAGTGGGGTTTCTAACCAGGACTCTCCCACCAGCGGGTCACCGCCCCAGCCGGGACAAGCTCTAAGCTCCCGACCGGTCTCCCGGAATATGTGGTGCATGTTAGTGTACGTGTGTGTAAGGGGAGAGGATAGGACAAGGAAGAGGAAGGACAGATCGCGCTCGGTCCGTGGCCCGTTTGGTAGGGTACTGCTCCGGCATTCGCCTGGGTTGATCGGAGAAAACACGGAAAACTACCGATCAGAGCAGCCGGCCGCTAGAATTCTCCTCCAGACAGCGACTGAATTCGACGTGGCTGAAAAGCTAGTGTCGAAAATCCTGCCGCTGACAGGACTCGAACCTAGGACCTCCCGGTTAGAGGCGCTGCAGTGACATCAGTTGATGCACTGAGATACCGCTCCCGGTAATCGTTCTGAGGCATGCGGGGGTTGCATACGCGCCGATAGCGTGAGTCACCCCGTGGCGCTGGGCTCGGCTCGGCTCGGCTCGGCGTGCCCCTCCCCCTCGAAGCACGCGACATCCGGCCGTAGGCATCCAGACGCAGCTTAACGCCGAGACACGGGCGTCTGAGCACATTTCTAGCCCGGTTTCTTCAACAAGCTAAACGTTAAGCGAAAAAATATTTTTGGAACTCGCGGGGAATATCGCAGTACCAGGTCGTCTCATTACAATATAGAGCAGTGCCTTGTGGAGAAACAAAGCCTGGCTACTGATAGCTATCTTGCCAATGACGTCACGATGAGCAGGCCAATATTCCTGCCTCGCCGTGGGGCTACGATGTTCCATTCTATTCTATTTGAAGTTCATAGCAAGAGCGTTTCCACAATGAATTTCTCCCGGGCATTCGATTTCCTACTAAAGGATTTTTGTAACAAAAGTCAAAGGATTTATATTTTCAGGACTGTTCATTTTATTTCAGGAAGAATGTTGCCTTGAAAGAAAACACCTCCCTCCTTCCTGTCAACAAAATGGGGAATCAGAAGTTTATACATATATATATATATATATATATATATATATATATATATATATATATATATATATATATATATATATATTCAATCAAGTGGGCCTGCCAGATAATGACAGCTCTTCTGTTGACGGAATTCTCTGAAATAACTCCAAAACCATCAAAACCTCTGTCCTCTAAGCCAATTACTATTTGTGAAGCGTAATTGTGTAAAAGTTCACCAATCACATTATACACTGGTAAAATATATACATTTTTTATGAAGACAGCAAGCTGTAAACCATAAACACACGCACTTGTGGATTTCTTTTGACGTAATAGCGGCATCAACTATGCTCCCCCTTAATAATCCAAAGCGAATTCTTATATATTTCATCAATCTGTAAAATGGCTTTTTTTGTCATTGTCCCCTAACAACGAAGATTAGGCTCTTACTTAAGTAACATTGACTAACCTTGTACAACCATTGGGCTGGCCGAAATATTACATTTGAGTGACTTCACAAATTCGGGAAAGTCCATATTATTCTTGCAGGCGTGATCTGTCTAGGTAGTAATCGCCATTTCATTTGTTTGGTTTGGTCATGCATGAGCAATTTGTATTTTAAAAAAACAAACTATTGTATTCTTGTAATAATTTGTATTTGACAGAGATAAAGTTAGGAGTTTCATGTACTAGTACCGTATTTAATTTTAAAAAATGAATTTACATGTTCCTTAGTAATATTCGTAACAATAGATGCTAATAAACTTGTAGAACAAAAAACACCTCATAGCGGATGTTCAGCGGAAGACACTTTGGGGCATTAAAAGGGAAAACTCGGCCCAACATTGCCCTATAAATCTATAATTACGAGAGAGATGATTGCTCTTCAAGGTATGATTCATATTATTAATAATTATCGCTGAATTTTTTCAATTGGAAATGTTCTAACTTTTAAAAGTTGCTTTTGTTCTATTTACATTACAATTTTATGTTTTAATGGCTTAAAAATTAAGACTTCCGCCTTCTACAGCACTTTTTCAGTTAAAAAGGGAAATTATGAGATTTTTAAAAAATCTGTAACAATTAGCTGCTAATATGGTTGTAGAGCAACAGAATATATCACATACAACCTTTGACGGAAAACGTGCGTATAATGTGATGCGTAACCTCGCTCGTCGGATTATGACTCAAATTTGGTTAACATCAACAAACATCACAATAAAAAATACGCAAAACCTACAAAACATTAATATGATCTGTAAAATTGTCCAATACTGATTTATTTTTCCAAATATTTGTTTTTTGATAAGGAACTCAAAATTTCATTTTATAAAACATCGGAAAACAAATGTTTTACGTCCGTCAGCGCTACTGTGTCTTCTGCAGTCATATCCAATGAAAATCAAACGAAACATTATGAATATTATAAATACGAAGAATATAGCAAATATTATAAACAAAATGTTGATAGCGTAATAAATATTTTTTCATACCATGAGATTTCATTGAAAAACTAAACTGGTGATGATATTTTGAGACATAATTGAACGTTTCTTCTACTTGAATATAGTACCATTAATTATTGCATTATTATTATTATATTATTTGTTTATATTATTATTGTGTATTATATTTTGAAATATATTGCTTCTTAATCATTCTCAGTAAACGCTTTATGGTGCTTGCACACACACACGCACGCACACGCACAGTGTTTTCATACTTAACACCTTTTTTTCGTTCTTGATTTCAAGATCCCATTCAATTACCTTTATTAAATGTCGCTACTAACCTTGAGGAAGCAATCCTGGCAACAGATGCCACATTCATGAAACGACTACTTTTGTGAGTGTTTTATTAAATGGCTTAAAGCTTGATTTCAGGCGGAACGCGACGGAACGGCGTTCTGGTATCTCAGAAATAATTATTTAATTATATTTCATCTATTTCTATAAATTCTTATAATTTTCTATAATATATTCATATAAATTATAAATTTGTATAATATATTCATCTATTTCTATAAATTAATCATTAATTTGGGGCGCGTTCCGGGACCTAAAATTTTATAAATCAAGCACTGGTCATGACCGAGAAAATCTGCTGGTGAGTTTCAAGCTGAGGCAGGTGCGTCAAGCTGGAACAGCCAAGTCAGTACACCACAACGAAACATGTCAAATTATTTATTGCTAATTGATTGCCACAATTTGTAATTAATTGCCACGTATTTTCGGGTCGAAAACGGGTGTAAGCTGACTTGACGCGACGCACACATAAGTTAAATTCGAGTCGAAGCTCGACGGAACCCTCAAATGATTTATTGCTAATTAATTACCATTTATGAAGAAAATAATTTAAAAAACTTCATAGAAATGCAACCACGTACGACATTCGAGTCGAAAATTAGGTAGTACAAACGGGCACAAACAACTAAAACCCATTCATTAATTACTCATTCAATACTTATTTATTACACCAAAGATAAATTTATAAAGGTTTTTCCCATCCGTACGATATGCCATGTTTGCCTCTACTAGTCTGTATCTCTGAAGAAACGTTCATAAATAGTCAGTGGAGGGGCAAATTTAAACGCGAAAAAAGAAACAAAACGCAGAATTTATTTATTTGTTATCTTCTATGAACTATTTTTAGAGTATTCGGTTCAGCTTTTAACATGAAAATAATTATATTTTTAATTACAAACGTAGATATCAAGATGTAAGTTTGTTTTCAAGTAAATTAATATTCAAAATAGATTAGGCAACTTTTGTCTGTTAATAATGAAGTATAATTAAATATTTTTAAACAAAATGGATTTTTGTTAAAAATAGCTTCAAAATAATGATTACCAAATGTAACAACGTATCCTCAATGTGGAAATAAAGCCTTTTTTTTTTGCAAAAGTTTACAATTAAAAAAAAAAAATACTTTTAGTTAAATCTAACATTTACTTAAGTTCGGTATCATAGCAATCTAGTATACGTGCAATTTTCAGATTATCTGGTCCCCCAACAGAGATATTACAGTTGAAAATTAGGGAAAAAAATTCAATTTTTAAGAGGGTGTAATTTTCAAGAGATACGTTACTTACCAATATTTTTCAAAAAGGAACTCCACTTTTATGTGTAAAACCACAACAAAAAAATTAAGGCTGAGATTCTATTCCTTCTTTGAGAAATTACTTTCTGAAAATCGAACTTTGCTGATTCGCGTTCCATAGATTTAGTTGCAAATATTTCTCAAATAAATGCTTAGAAGGTAGGTAAATAATATTTCGATTTCTAGGCCAGAGTATACTGAATCCAATACCTTTTATTCTAGAATGCTAGAGCAACCCAGAGCTGAATAATTTTGTAAAGAGTAAATGTCTACACACGCGTAAAATGACGCATGGCGAAAAACAAAAATGGCCGCCATTTGTAAGTCAGATACAATAAAAATAAATGAAATATGTTTTTGAACAGCCAAAACATAAGAAATTTATACACAAGATATGAATTTGTTTCGGAATGGTCGAGCGACCAATTTATTAAATGCTTGACCATTTAAAATGGATTGACACTTATGTGTGTGCTGGCGTCGCATCAAGCCAGCTCACACGCACTTTCGCCCCGAAAATACGTGACAATTAAATCCAAATTGTGACAGTTAATTAGCAATAAATCATTTGACATGTTTCGTTGTGGCGTGCTGACTTGGCTGTTCCAGCTTGACCCACCTAGCTGAGCCTCAGAACGAAACGATTGTGCTGAGGGCGATTGACATCACACAGCGCTTTCTAGCTGCCAGTCCCAGTGCCGCTCTCCCGGACTGTGGTATAGTCGTTGGTCGTGACGAATTGCAGTGAATACCGATCAATTGTTAATTTTAATTTTCTTCCTAAGGAGGTTAATAATGAGACGAATAATATTTTGTTGGATGTCAAATTATAACCGGAAATTAAATTTTTGAAGTATTATGGACTATTTTTGTTTCAACTTTAAAAATGTAAATTTAATTTCATATTCGGATTCACACCCCCATAACCTGTTTAAATGTTTCACACGTGATTGGCACCTTATTTGACTTCTGGTCGGCTCTTCGGGCTTTTCTCCAGTGTATTATACTAACCTCTTTCACCCTGGGCTCATTCAAACAGCTTCCACTGAGCTCCACCACCTGTCCTACTTGTGGAGAAAGTCCAGTATACACTTGGTTCCTGAAACCTTTCTTTGGTTACAAGTATAATTTCAAGATTTAATTATATCCTGAGTATATATTTCTGCATTTACAGATCTTGATGCTGAAAGAGAAACACCACCTATTGCACTACACCCCTTTCAGTGAGGTCTTTGTGTCTACGAGAACCCATTTGTTTTTATCCATCGCTCCTCTTTCTCTCCTTTGAAAGACAAATATATGACAAATAAAAGACAATATAAGACAAATAAAAGAGATTAAGAAAGTATGTCTGACAAGAATGTGTATACTTTGTTAAATATACTAATAAAATCTTTCTTTGCGCAAAACTCATTTTGTAGAGAACTGTGTATGTTTATTTGTGAAAGTGTTTTAGAAACAGAAAGGCAATGTCAAAATGCAAATGAAATTTTTATATCTTTAACAGAAAAAATAAAACAAATGTTACAATACAAGTTAAATACCTTATTAAATATTGAACAATACAAGAAATCCATCCCGACCACCCATTCAATTTATACTGCATGTACATCATACTTTATTTGATTTTACATAAAGAACTTGCATTAGGAATTATTTTTAAAATGAACGACATTCCTTTCGGAAAAGGAATCAGCAAATAATTAAACCTTAACTTTGGGCACTCACAGTCAGATTGTAAAGGCAGTTGGTAACTGTAGAGATTTGGCAATTCTGTCCTAAGATCAAGAGTTCAAATTTTACCCTGAATGTAATGTTTGCGTCTTAATCTTGTGTGGATGCTGTCACATACAGCCTTGTTCTGTGCTGATTTAACAGCCACATGGTGGAAAAAGTTCAACACACGTTTCACAAATATTCGTTGAAAAGGTCCTTCACTTTCAGTTTTAATGAAGTATATATGGAATTAACAACAGGAAATTGTTTTAAATGTTGTGCTTGAAATCTTTAGAAAATCAACGAGAAAAACTTTATTTTTTGTTGGTTCAAGTATGTATGTAAGTTTGTATGATACTTGCACATAATAAAGGATAAAAATTAATTTAATACCACCAACTTCCTAAGCATGCTGATGTTTACTAATATATATATTGGTTTTCTTCCTCCATCTTTCATTTTTGACACCTCACGAGAGCACAGATGTTAAAATGTACACTTTATCATCCAAGGCTGTTAGGTTGCACATCTGAGAATAATAAAATTTAGATTCATCTCTCTTGCCATAT
Organism: Teleogryllus occipitalis; assembly: GCA_011170035.1. NCBI lineage: Eukaryota > Metazoa > Arthropoda > Insecta > Orthoptera > Gryllidae > Teleogryllus > Teleogryllus occipitalis. The sequence continues at coordinate 314,419 of BLKR01001057.1, read as the reverse complement.
TATGATTTTTATTCCCAAATTCCTATGAATATACCTAAAATATTTCTGGACCTAATAATGAAGCTTGCATTGAAGTGTCTGAAGTGTAGTGTCATTGAAACACCTCATTATTCTGAACAGTATTAGTTTTGCATTGTAAGTGGTATGAATAATAGAATTAAATGTTAAGCAATCATTTACAGACGTGTATTATTCATAGCTTCAATAATACTTGTTTGTAATTAATAAGTCAGGTGTTCCATAACAATGGTATGTGTAACTCCATAGGTACGTGGTAGTTTGATAGTATGTGAGCAATATTTACGAGAAGAAGAAGAAACTTTTATGAAAAGTTAGTGCTTTTTTCACAATTTTTGCAATTGTTTGTAAATTCTTTAATAATATGGTGAGATAATAATATTAAAATTTAGTCACAAAAATTTCCGTTTAACCAATACTCCATTCTATAATAACTTAATATTTTTTTTCCAACTAAAAGAATAATGTGCAACTTAAATTCACTTTAAGCCACTGCAGACCAACTTTTTAGAATGGAAGCAGAAGAAACAATTTAAAAAATTTATGGCTTTGCAAATCAGAACAGTTGATTCTTATTTATTTATTTCTACTGACAGTGTTTTATTGGATAACAGGTTTGCATCTACTTTAAATTTTCAAAATCTTGTTATTGTATTAAATCGCCTGCAACCATTGCAATTATATACTGAAGCTAATTTGTATATAATGCTTCTTTACATTGTGTTGTGATTCAATCTTTCTATGTTTCCAAAAAATGTGCATCAAATAACTCTAGTTAGTAAAAAAAAAAAAGAGAGAGAGAGAGAGAGAGAGAGAGAGAGAGAGAGAGAGAGAGAGAGATCCTAAGTACGATTAGTAATGTTAGTACACATTAGTAATTAGTACGAAACATTATTCAAGCACAATATAATTTTCATTTTGATTTTCTGTTGCACGAATAGCTATGGGGATATACAAAAATATTATAAAGAAGAATCATTAATATGTGCAGGTTCTGTATTATATTAATTATTGGTACAAGTTCAAGATATTTTACAAAACAAAAAACAGCAAGACCTTGTAAGTTCATAAATAACAGATTCAAACTGACAACCAAGACCGATTTTGAACCGCAAATGCAAAAACAAGACCTTATAACTGCATATCACAGAGTTAAATTACATTAATAGAAAATAGCTGCAAAAAATTATCTAAATTAACTCTGAGAATGTTTTAAATACAATTATTTATTTATCATGGAATTTTGCTATAGGGTATCTTTAGGAAAAAGAAATTTTCTTTTTTACAATAATATAACCTTAATAATCTTCAAATATTAATGCTCACATAAAGCCATTTAATGTGTTTTCACTCTAAATATAGTTAACATACAGTTTCACAGTGAACTAAAGTCCTGAATTCTAAAATAAAAACATTTTTCACACGTTACACTATTCGTGATGGACCACATCCTAAATGACACTTTCCATAAAACTCTACATTACAAGTAAATTCACAAATTAACCAGCAAAAATGTGATATTTATTAGGAATGATGAGCAATGAGATTTGGACCTAATTGCTCAACAATAATAGCAGATTTTCTCAATAGACCAGTATCCCCTGGAAACAATATTTAATACTTGGCCTAAATGATACATGCTTATGAAATTCCAGTTCGGAGGTTGTCTACAGTAAATTTAAAGGTAATATTCAGTATGCGAGTGTGATCTTGCTGAAAGAAATTATCGCCTGTACAAAGACTTTAGAGCTTGAGACAAAAATGAAAGTGTGATGCCCTCAATACAGCAGCACTCTCTTCCGGATTTGTAGTACACTTTCACTCCTTTCTCCTTGGTTATTTCTCTTGCACATATTTGGTACTGACTACAGCTAAAAAATAAGAGATCCTGCCTTCACAGAATTTGAAGCAATCATTCCAATTCATCTTCAGTAAGTGCTCAAGAGAAAACCAGTGAACAAGGTAGTTTTTAACTCTGGAAGATGCTTAGCAAGTTATCCATAAAGAACTACAAAAATATATACATTTATACACCAGTATTACCTTTACAAACATCTTACAAATTGAACAATAACTATGTTTTCTGTACAATACTAATTAAAGTCAACAAAACATTCAATATGCTCTTGGTGAGGAACCATGCACATGAGCTATTTGATGCTGATAGTCTCCAGTTTCAGGATTTAGTAAATTGAAATGACTCAGCAGTGAAACTGTATAGTGTGGAAGGTAGGCATAAGTAGAATAAGAAACCAGAGCAATTATGATAACAATAATGCCATCTGTAATGCATTATTAAGGAAATTATCAACCTTGATTAAATAAAAATGCTTCAATAATTGTAACATGATTCTAATTTACTTAAACTGCAGTACACGAGGTTTAACTACAAATAATGATGGAATTTAACTACTTCTTACGCACATTAGTAAAAATAGCATTTCATGAAAAAATAATATTAAATAATAAAAACAACAACAGTAATTTCTCGAGCTTTGTAATGTTAATTAAATCTTTCTTCAAGTTTTAGCCTGAAGGAAGATTCCATTCAATATTGCATGATCAGTTTTTGACAGCATTCCTATGTATGTCACAAAATAAATACAACCATAATAAATATTTTGAAAATAAAATTTAATTATCTGGTGATTCGTTATACAACATTTGACATACAACTCATTTGACATTCTTTCAAGAATGAAATGATTTTACCTTGAGGGTGGCAAATGTACACAATTAAATATTCTTATGCATATGACATTATAAGTATCTTCTGGAAACTTCTTCATAGCACAAAAGGATTAATATACATTATTTTATCTGCAATGGGGAATATACTTTCATCTTTAAGAGAGATTTATTTGTACTTACCCTTAAATTTATTTATATTATTTTCTGTTATTTCTGCACCTTTCACAAAGAATTGTACTGATTACTCCGATATAGGACTGGCTATTTATATTGTCACTAATTAATATTATTACAACACATCCTTTTAGGGTTTTTAAAACAAAAATATATTATTTAAACGAGTACATATCCCCCTTTTGTATCCGCAAGTGTGTTTCCAAATAATACTGGGTTACAGTAGAGCGCCGAAACAAAATTATTACCCTAAAGATTTTTGGAGTGCAAGAATAAAATATCATAATCCTGTCAATTTCTGAAGACACAACGTACATTTGAACAACTTCGTTACTAATTAAAAGAAGCCTCAAGACACGTCATCTTACCAAACACAGATACGTTTGAAAGGATACTTAAAAGTTTCTTCTCCCAGGGCTCAAATACATATAAACAAGTCACTAATTCATACTGGAGGTACCAGTATGATAGGAATTTAAGGATTTTATCTATCATGTTGCTGTTGAATTTCGTATTCCACGAAGATAAAAACCTGAGTATAAACCAATACGGAATTTCAGCTGTTCCTTAAAGCACTGTGCGATGAAAACCCAATGGAAAACATCTGATGATGTTTTTCCGCAAAATTTTTGTCACGACGTTTTTACGATGTTCTTCGCAATACAATAACAAAGGTACATCAGATAACGATATGGTGCAACACACAACCGATTCGACCGACAAACAAAACTTTTCCGTACCTCCTTGAGACCAGCCAATACCACTACTAACCAATAACAAGAACCACTGTGAGCAACTGTGAGTCCACGCAAAACGCAAGAGCATCGCGATGTCATGGAAACATAACCATGTTGCCAAAACGAGAATAAGGTGTATACAATCATTACGTGAAGTTACAGCTCATGTACAGATTGGCAACGTCGCTGTCGTGTAAAAAGATCAAATTATTTTCGAGAATCGAGAGGACATATCGAATTACGCCAGGTCGCTTACTACTGCTTAGTTGCACAAATCGCTTATGGGTAGCGCTAGTATTCAGTAAAAAGCACCCATAGCCATGTCCAGAATTACGTCAGAATATTTGGCGGGAAAGTATAAAGTGGCATGTTCGTATGTGCGTAAGAATTTCTTTCAGTCAGTTTTTTTTAGTATTTATTTTATTTATTTAACGTAAAAATAGTTAAAAACTATGTGATGTACTATAGGGAGGTGTGTATTCTGTGCATGTTTTCATAAATTCTGGAATCCTGACCCACATACAAGTTGAATTCTGAATAAAGATAGAAATGAGCGTTTTTGACAAAAATGATAAGAAAATATTCGCTCCGGTGTAATAAAAACTAAAAAAAAAAAAAAAACAGGGATCACTGGATATATATCGAATATATTCAATTAGCGATTATTCCAGTCATAATTTAAAGATCTTTTAATTTAATGATAGACGTTTCAATCTCAAAATGTAAGATCCTCTTCAGTATCTGAAAATACATACATGTTTGATTTAATTAGATTTATTTAGTAAAAAAATGTAAAAAACTGTATGTGACATATGGGAGAGAAGATCATCTGCGCACGTTTCCTGGAACTCCAGAATCCATTCCCAACAGTTCAACTATAAATAGTTGAAAGATGAACAAAAGTTTAAAAAATAAAACAAATAATAATAATAATAATAATAATAATAATAATAATAATAATAATAATAATAAAATTTAAAAAGGAGCGAGATTAGCAACATTTAAAAAATTAGATATTTTCGTTCCCGAGTATTAGAAAACTTTATTTACATCGGTAAACGAACAGCAGATTTGATTTCTCTGCATTGCTAACAAAAGAAGCTCTGCAAACGCAAAAAGATTTGCTTATATTTTTCGCTGGTTCGCCCTCTCATGGAATACAGGTGGCATGTTGGGATCCATACAGAAAGTCGCACCGGAAAAATCTAGATAGAATACAGAAAAAGCGAATAAGTTTACCTATAGAACTAACGCGATAAAAAAGGCACGGGAACCTCTAGAAATGAGAAGAACAAGGGCGAGGCTTTGCGCTCTTTATAAATCGTACGTAGGTCAAACAGCTTGGAAGGAAATTCAGGTTAGACTAGAAAAACCAAATTATTTCGGCCGAAGCGATCACACTCACAAAATTCGAACAAGGAAGCAAAATTCAGATCTTGGGAAATTTTCCTTTTGTAATAGAACAATTAAAGATTGGAACAGTTTACCTGCAACAATTTTCAAAGCTTTTCCTCTAAGTGTTCGAAGTTTTAGAAATAAGTTAGAACAATATGATAGTAATAGACATTAAATGAGTAAGTGCTGTGAAGTGCGGTGAAGTGCTGTGAAGTGCTGTGAAGTGCTGTGAAGCGCGGTGAAGTGCTGGTCAGTGTAACTCAAAGCAATAACAGTGTAGTGTAGTGTAGTGTAGTGTAGTGTTGTGCAGTGCAGTGTCGTGCAGTTAATTGTAGTGAACGCGATCAATGAATTAAAAACAATAAATTTAGCCAATATTTATGTAGCTTGTATTAAATTTTAGCATCACCGATATATAATTATAATTATTATATATCATACGAGTTGAAATATTTGTTATAATACTTAATATTTGTGATAGTAGGATTATTGCATGCTCGGCTTGTATTGTACTCCTTTATTATTATTGTTATTATTATTAATATTGTTATTATTATTGATATTATTATTATTCATATTGTTGTTATTATTAATGTTAAGTGTTATTATTATTGTAATTATTGTTAATTAACTGCCACCGGGTCATACCCAATTGCAGTTCAAATAAATGTAAGTTTAAAATAGTAACTCACCCCCAGCTCTACTCCTACCACTACAAGCAAAAGGAGCGCGCAATAAAAGCGCAAAATGAAACTACATTTAGGTCTAGAAGCAAAACAATAGGCCATCTCCGCATCTGCTCAATGGACCAGGGAAACAGTACAAAAACCTGATCGAGTTGGGGTTCATAGACCCGGAAGCTGAAGTTCATTACTTGTTACAGGTATATTAAGTCTTTGCTTTTAAAATTATACAATACAAATGTAAACTAATGCATCATATATATATATATATATATATATATATATATATATATATATAAGCATGAAGGCTAACAGAATTTGAAAGAATTCTGAATGCATATCATAATGAACTTAATTTAATGTTTAGTTCTGTTATATGTACATTGCATTTGAGGTTTGACTGAACTAGAAATTTTGTTACTTTAACATCAGCTAATTGTATATTGTTCATTTTCAATGGAGCATGCGCTCTCGGATTTGAATTGCAAACATGCATTGAAAGCGTTTTCCCTTCCTTAACTATTAGTTTGTTATGGCGAAACCCATTTGAAACTTCTGAAATTGTACTATTTATTGTTGTTTTTTTTTTCAAAGAACATTCGTGTCATCGGCCAACAGAACTTTTCTTCCATTTTTATTGAGGACGAAGGCATATCGTTTACGTAGAACAGAAAGAGGATAGGACCAGTGCCGCTTTAACGCATGGGCGAACTCGTCGGCCGCCGAGGGCCTCGGTCTCTTAAGTGACCTCAAAATATTCAAAACAAACACTCAGTTCAAGAATTATATATTATATTTATTTATTGGCAAAAATATCAAGTTCACTGCTGCATTGTAATACGTTCAAATATCAGAGTCAAGTTAATCTTTATCTTATTGGTCAATGGTTTAACCTGCGGCTCGCTCTAAAATAATAAATGCCAGCCCAACTGGCTTCAGTCAAGCGCGAGTGCTCGGATCTCCGCTCCCCCTGCGACGGGAGTTAGTTGCATTCCAAAATAAGTTCCTAAGAAAGACTCTCAAGGCACCATGGTTTATTCCAAACTCCCAAATTCATCGCGAGCTCAATATATTGCCACTAAACGAACACATAAGTAAAATAGCCGACCATTTCTTTAAAAATCTTTACTCTTCACCCTGTTCCACAATATTTAATTTGGGTCGTCGTGCTTCATGGCCCCGTATTAAATCAAGGTTCCCTAAGGATAGACTCAGACCACCGTAACTTGTTTTCTACACCTTTTCTAGCGCTACCCTAACTTCCAACATGACACCTCAGACAAAACCTTAAAGCCTGAACACCCTTCAAAAATAGATCATGTTCACGAGTAGGAATGAATACTCCTTGCTATGGATGGCCATATCCAAAATGTCATAGGTATATGTACTATTATCAAACTCCTCGAGAGACAGAAATGTCGAACGACAAGAAATAAATTTAAAAAAAAAGGGAGTTATCGCGCGAAGAGTGCCACTTGTGGAGGGAAGGGGAGGGGTAGAGTGAGTAGTTCAATTCTTGCATTTGCAGATAGTGGATGTAGTAGTGAACTGTTGGGAAGACAATAGTTCAGAGTAGAGACATTCCTACCAATAATAGACAGTCTAGTTTTTCGGAATGACTGCGTGAGTTAGAGAAATCAGACATTTCAAAATATTGCGGAAACCTTGCAAATTTTTATAGAGAAGACTTGATTACTGCAGAGCTAATATCTAAATGTCACCATGTTGCTGCATATCTAAAAGTAAATATAAAATATTTCCAAGAATATGCTGAAGATAAAAAATATCAATATTCAAAACTTGTACAGTTACATGAATATTGAGATTTTTTTATCAGCATTCCCCAATATGGAAATTGATAGGAGAATTTTCCACACGTTATTCGTGACCAAATGCATCTGGAGAACGTTCATTTCATAAGTTGAAGACAATAAATGACGAGTTACAAAATTACCTGGCACAACCACGATTAAATAATTTAAGTTTGGTGATTATTGAACATGACATTTTGGCAGAAATTGATTTTGAAGGCATAATTCACGATTTTGCCTCCTCGAAGTGCAGAAAAGTTATTCTCTAAAGAAGACTAATAATAATTAATAAAGGAAGACTGGAGGGTTAATAACTGTCAATACATCACGTAGATGAGTATTATTATTATTATTATTATTATTATTATTATTATTATTATTATTATTATTATTATTATTATTATTATTATTATTATTATTATTATCCTTTTATTTTCTCATTTTATTGGCACATTTGAATGAATTATTGTACAGATATATAAAATCAAAGCATAATACATATCTTTTTAAAGAATTTTTAATACATTATTTCCCGTGAATTTCCGCACTATTCTTGTTGTTGAAATAACCACTGCCTTCTGCATAAGTTTGTACATGTCTTCATTCAAACCCAGTTGCTTAAGGCCCCAAATCAGACTCCTAGGGATGACTCCGGTGCTTGAAACAATTATCGGTATAATGTTGACTCTTTCCATATTCCACTGATTCTCAACGGGTTAAACAAGATCTGCATATTTACTGATGTTTTCGGTGTATTTACTTTGAATGTTGCCAGTATTTGGGACAGAAACATCAATAAGCATGTCATGTTTCTCACACTTGTTAATCACAACCAAATCCGGTCTGCTGAGAATCACTGTCTGATCTGTCAAGTTAGTTCTGTTCCAATACAAGCGCCACTCTTCGTTCTTTAGAACACTCACAGGTTGGTACTTAAAGTACGGAACCTTATCTTCAGTCAGAAGACGACGTTTCTGAGCCAACGCTTGATGTAAAATTTTGGCCACCGAATCATGTCGTTGTTTATACTCGGTGCCCACCAAATGTGTACAACCCGAGGTAACATGTTGAATTGATTCCACTAATTGGCAACCATAACGAAATAACTCATTCTGCACATTGCCATCTCAAACAATTCGCTTCAAATAGTTACGCGTTGGAATAACTTGATCCTGAATAGTCAACATAAACCCTTCAGTTTCTGGAAAGATCTGTGCTGATATAAGCCAGTAGTTCGATGCTTTCTTCCTGTCTTCTTCTGCTTCCAATAAGCTTTTGCTATCCATAAATCTCTCTTTTGGCCGTCATTGCATGAGAAGTCCGCAACATCCTGTCACGACAGCTCTTTCGGTGTATAGGCATCTGCTTCACAAATTGCTTTATGCAGTTTTGATATATTAGCCGCAGAGTGGTAATACATTCTCATGTTCTTCACTTGTCGAGAAAGTCGGTTTCCAATATCTGTGAGTCCTCTTTCACCCCTATATCTCGGAAGTGTAATACGTTCGACTGCAGATTTTCGATGACGCATGCGTGCTTTCGTCATTAAAACTCTCACTTTCCGTTTTAATTTCTCAATATCAGTTTTGCTCCACTTAATAATGCCAAATGAGTAGTTTAAGATTGGGACAGCATAAGTGTTAATAGCTTTTATGATATTTCTTCCATTCAACTTTGTTTTAAGAAACTTTCAGGTTCTTCGAATGAATTCCTCTGCAAATTCACCTTTCATTTTAACTTGGTCAACGTGCCTTGCCTGTCTCATTCCCAGGTACCTGTACGTTTCCTCAGCAGACATCGCTTGTATCAATTGTTTATTTTCAAGTTCAAAGGCTCCCTCTTGGTGCTTTCCTTTTACAATATTTAATGTTTGACATTTTTCCAGGCCAAACTCCATTTTTTAATACTTTTTGAAAATGATTCCACAATACTCAGTAGCTGTTGAGGTTGAGATTTTCTCGAAGCATATATCTTCAAATCATCTATATATAGAAGGTGATTTATGCGATGCGTCGTGATGTATCGTATTTTTTACGATATTACCCATTGCTTTAGTTTTCTTACTAGCGTTCAAAATATCCTGATTATTTTTCATTATTTTCGTCTGAACTATTACTTTCCTTAAAATTCTTTTGCATGAGGGTCATTTCAGAAGTCAGGACAACTACTTTTTATTAGTCATTAAAGCTGCAGGAAACGAAAATCAGGATGTATTATTGAAAGTCGCTGTAATGTTCTTGGTAATGCGGGTAATTGGGATCTGGGTACAAAGCGAATGGGTAAGGGGCATTGAAAGATGCTTAGAGATTATTGTTCTATTCGTATTACATATGCATACAAGAAAATAGTACGCGTAATACTTGTATTCTCACGAGCTAATTACCTTCAAAATAATCCCCCAAGTCGTCCACACATCTTTGCCAACGATGAGAAAGACGCTGAATACATCAGCTATGTGATGCATCTATGCGCGCCACCTTTGGTCAATGCGCTGTGAGGATGTCCTCCCTGCTTGCGAACCGCTTCCCACACAGCGGCGTCTTCAGTTTTGGAATGAGATCAAAGTCGCACGGGCTGAGAACCGGGGAGTACGGAGGGTTCCCAGATTTCTCACACCCGCCGCACAAGGTTCTGGACACAGGCTGCAGTGTGGCTAGTTGCATTATTATGGAGGAGTATTGCATTATTGTGAACCTCTGGACGTTTCCTCCGCAGTGTACGACACAGTGTGTGCAGCAGGAATGATCTGTAGTACGTGGCAGTGACAGTTTGGCACACGAGCATACCTTGGCCGTCATAAGCCAAAATAAGCATGTCCTTCGTGGGTGATGGATTCTGTCGAAACTTGTGTTTTCGTGGTGAACCATCACGCCGCCATTCATTAGATTGCCTCTTCAGTTCTGGTCCATACGCTCGTGCTCAAGTTCCATCAATTGCAATAATACGATTCAACATTTCATTTCCTTCTTGTTGGAATCGCCCCAGATTGATTATCGTTTATATCAACAATATTGTAAACTCCTATTCATGATTCCGGCAGGAACTAGTCAATCAATAATTTTATTTTTATTTTAGTAAACAATCTACTCATACCTGTATTATTTTTTGTGTCAATATTCGCATCGCGTGTAATGGGAAGAATTCGTACATTGTGGGCACTGTATCCAAAGTTTGTCGTCACAATTTTATATCTAGTAGTGGTTTGTTAACAATCCTTGCAAAAAAAACCGCTCATTTTCTTTCTGCATTCAAAATTCAAGGCTTAGGGTCGGGATCATAGAATTTTGAAAACGTGCACGAAATTCACTTCTCCCATAGCTCGACTCACACACAGTTTTTAACTGTTTTAGACGTAAAATAAATAACAATAAATAATATTTCCTGGTTTTATTAATTATCATTTGATTTCCTTCTTTGAATTAAGTATACTCCGTGTAGGTTCATTTACTGTGATATCTAAGGTGAAGGAATCAATTAGATTGAGAAACTGCTCTTTTTCGGGAGATTCAACCAGAAAATCAATATTAAAGTCTTCGCATTCAACCATGAATTCAAAAAAGTGATTGCTTATTTGTAGTGATTCTTGAACCAAAAATACACATATTCAAAAATCAGAAAAATACAGAAATACAAAACACATGTAAATTAGAAACCATCCTAAAAAGAAAAAACACAAATGTACGCGAATTGTTAAAACACACTTTCAATTTACACTTAACCACTTTCTGGATTTAAACGAAAGTTTTCCATAACCTTGCCATTGAAAAATAGTAAAATTTTACATTTACATTATATTTCTGAATGATGCCAAAATCTCTCTCATTTATTTAACTCACTGGTGTAATTATATTGATTTTAATTGAAATACATCTTTAAAAAAATTGCTTACTGCTTAATTAAAGTTTAAAATATTATACAAGATACAAGAGTATTCACTTCAATTGCAATTATCCAGTTCTTTCTAAATATAATTACATTCGAAAATGTTTTGCTTTTCAATCTAATGCTTTCAATTACCAAATATTCTATTATTTATTTATTTATTTATTTATTTATTTATTTATTTATTTATTTATTTATTTATTTATTTATTTATTTATTTATTTATTTATTTATTTATTTATTTATTTATTTATTTATTTATTTATTTATTTATTTATTTATTATTTTATTTATTTATTTATTTATTTGTTATTTATTTATTTTATTTATTTATTTATTTATTTATTTATTTATTTATTTATTTATTTATTTATTTATTTATTTATTTATTTATTTATTTATTTATTTATTTATTTATTTATTTATTTATTTATTTATTTATTTATTTATTTATTTATTTTACGTCAAAAAAACAGTCAAAACTGCGTATGACGTGCTATGGGGAAAAGTTAATTGTGCGCACATTTTCAAAATTCTGTGATCCCTACACTAAGTCATATACTACTTAAATTTTGGGAAAAAAACCTCCCATGTAATAAAATCTATTTTCAAGGATAAATAAGCAATAAATTTTGCTCGTATTCATGTTGTCCTTCGGAATAATACTTCCTGCCGCGACAACATGGAAACGATAATTTGAATAATTGTATTTCCCAATGAATTCTAGAAGATGTGCACAGAAAATGAAGTTACATTTATGTCCAGAAGCAAAACAAGGGGCCATCTCAGCATTTGCTCAATGGATCAGGGAAACTGGATGAAAAACCTGATCGAGATGGGGGTCATTGACCCGGAGGCTGTAGTACAATAGTTGTTACAGGTTCTTTATACACATTTATACAGTCAAAATGGTAAATAATGCATTATGTATCATTGTTAAAATTAATGTTACTTTTCTTGTGATGCTCAGTATAGTCTCTAATTGAATACAAACCGTTATGCACCAGAAACGATTTCACTTGGGATTTAAACTTTTCTATCGAATTTAATCGTTTAATGTCATCTGGTAAAGTGTTGTGAAATAGTATACATGTATTGTATGTTAATTTTTTGTAATGAGCTGTTGATACTGTCACCTGATGAATATGATTTCTACGTCGAGTGTTGTAGTAATAGACATCGCGATTTTCTGAAAATATATTCCCGCCCTTAAGCAAATCATTTTTGACAAAAAGCACTGATAAATAAAAAGACACGGTAATGGTAAAATTCCTAGATTAATGAAGAGAGGCTTACATGAATAACGTGGGTGGGATTTGGTTATTATTCGTACAATTCGTTTTTGTAATCTAAAAGTGTGGGAGCTATAAGATGTATTTCCCCAGAATATTATGCCATATCTCAGGCGGGAATGAACATTCGCGAAATATACACAACGAGCAGTATGAAGGCCGACTGAATTTGCAAGAATTCTGAACGCGTAGCATAATGAACTTAATTTTGTGTTCAATTCATTTAAATGGATGTTCCATTTAAGGTTGGACTGAATTGAGAGACCTAAAAATTTTGTTGCCTTAACATCAGTCAATGGTACACCGTTCATTTTCAGTGGAGCACAGAAGTGTTTATTTGAAATGAAAAACTGCATTAAAACCGTTTTCTTTTCGTTTACTATTAATTTGTTATTTCGGAACCAATTTGAAACATCTGATATTGTACTATTTACGGTTTCCTTATTGCAAAGGATGTTCGTATCATCCGCAAAGAGAACCGTTCTTCCGTTTCGAATCGTCGAGGGCATATCGTTTACGTAAAGTCTGAACAGAATAGGGCCTAAAGTCGATCCTTGAGGAACTCCACGTGCAATGGGCAAAAGGTCGGAAAGGTGTGTGCATAATGTTCCATCATTCCAGTAACGTATTTCAACTCTCTGCGATCGTTGTTTAAGGTACGAACATAACCAATCTAGAGCAATACCACGAATTCCATATGAAGGTAATTTTGAAAGTAAAATGTCATGATCATTGACGTCAAAAGCTTTTGAGAGGTCTAAAATAATCCAATAGGTGCCTCGTTTTGATCCACTGATGAGGCGACATCTTTAAGAAAAGAAAATAAGGCTGTTTCCGTGGACTTTGATTTTCTAAATCCATGTTGGCAATCTGAAAGCGCGTCGTGTTTAGTGAGAAAGGTTTCCATTCGTACGTAAAAAAGTCTCTCTAATATTTTTGAAAAAACTGATAGAAATGGGCCGATAATTTTGAATTTATTTTTTGTTGCCTTTTTTGAAGAGTGGCTTAATTTTAGCTATTTTGAAAATATCTGGAAACGTTCCGGTGCATAACGATGAATTAAATATGTGAGTTAACGGGTGTATAATGGCATACGCACAAGTCGTTAACAAAGAATCCGGGAATTCATCTAAACCGGACGAATATTAATTTTTTAGTTTACCGATTATTTTGAGAATTTCATTGGAAGAAGTTTCGGAAATGAACATCGTGTCTAAAATTTTGGGTGAACTGTCTGTTTTTGAATTTTGTGCCTGAAGACCCTTAGTGAGATCGGCAGCAATTCTCGAAAAGTATTGGTTAAAGAGACGCCACTGTTGCCGGATCGTTCACATTTATATCGTTATATTTTAAAACAACATTCTCTACGGGGTTCCTAGTTGATTTGCTAGTATTTTTTATTATATTCCACATTGCTTTTGTTTTGTTATTTGAGTTCAAATATCCTGACCGTTTTTCATGATTTTAGCCTGCCTTATGACTTTTCGTAACAATGTTTTGTATTTTTTAAAGTAGATAAGGAAATTTTGAGATACGTTATGACGTTTAGAAATGAAAGAAAGAATTCGCTTGTTTTTACAAGATGTCCTAATCCCTTGTGTTATCCAATAATTGCTTTTCCGTGAAATATTTAATTTTCTTTTTCGAAGAGGAAAGCAAGTGTTAAAATGAAGTGAAAGAGTTGAAAAAAAAAAAAAAGAATTATATTTGTCGTTTGTATCAACAGTATTATAAACCGCTTCCCATGACTCCTGCATCAAGAAATCAATGAATAATTTTATTTTACTTTTTTATTATATTAATATTATATTACTAAATGAAAATCAGAGAGATATTATATTACTATATTTATATTAATGTATTTATATTATAAAATTATATTATATAATAAGATAATAATAATTATATTGAAATAATAATTATATTAAATTATATTATTATATTATAAAATTATATTTATATTAACTATATTTATATTACTAAATGAAAATCAGAGAGAAAATACATTGCCACTTAATGACTGTGTTATTAACTATTCACTTACTGGAAATTTTACACTATGTTCTTTCTATTAGGAATAAACATGGCTTTCTGAATCTGTCTTGATCTAGTTTCCTTCATTAATTGTACAAATGAAATCGTCGACCTTACTTCGATGAGTTGGCTTCTTCGTTTTCTGAACGACCTCCTATGTGACGATGAACTCGAACTGTTGGATTCGCCCTGTCTTGAAGCACGCTTCAGGATACTGCAGGTTCACGGACAGTCGGACGAACAGACAGACTGACGGACAGACAGAGACAGACGAATGGACAGGCAGACGGACAGACAGTCAGGGACGGACGGCCAGACGGATGGACAACGAACGGCCAGACGGATGGACAACGAACTGCCAGACGGATGGACAACGAACGGACGGATGGACAACGAACGGCCAGACGGATGGACAACGAACTGCCAGACGGATGGACAACGAACGGCCAGACGGATGGACAACGAACGGCCAGACGAATGGACAGAGGTTTTGCCGTCATTCGATTTATCGGCATCAAGGACCCATGAAATAGATTTTGGCTTTACCACGTGTTAGAAGATTTTTTCTAAATTTAGCAACTGGATTTATCCACTTTTTCGTTACCAGGTCCCTGTAACAAGAGTTTATCTGCCAAAAATTCGCCGTTTTCTCGCGCAGCATTACATAACTTTCTCTATACTTCGTAAGTAAAATATGCGACCATTATCGGAGTAGATTTTGGTGTATAAGAGGCCACGTCCGGACGCCTCCTAGCCGTCTTCATGACGGCATTGTTCTCAGAAAATAAAGAACTACGGAAATTCGAATAAACAATCAAATTCATTTCCTAATTAATATCAGTTTATATTAACATTGCCAAGTAATATAGTACGTACTGACTTTCATTTATATCTACAACGGACAGGTTTTATTATTTTCCAAGACGACAACAAGTTAGAAAAGGAACATTCTATTTAGTATTAAAAAAAAAATCTACTTACGATTATGTATCAGCATCTTCTTTCTCCACGACCATTTAATAATAACGTATTCCTGTTGAACATTTAATCGACGAATGACATCGATTGCACACCCCGTGGATTCCAGGTTGGAATCCAGGGCCAGTCAATCAATCACCTTCCTTGAATTCAGAATCCACGGGCAGATTTGCATTTTCTTTGTAATTTGCTCTTCTTTTGAACCGCGGTAGACAAGTGAATGATTTGGCAGGTTCATGTACGGAACCTCGACATTGACGAACTCGTATTTCTCGTGGCATTTCGCGTTTACCATTCAAAAGAAAATGGATCTTGAAGGCACCCACAGTGAACTGAAATTTTAACTTCACCTGAAATTCAGGTAATAGCGAATTCGATAACTACTATTATTGCGCTTTCAGTTTGCCAACATGAATTTAGAAAATCAAAGTCCACGGAAACAGCCTTATTTTCTTTTCTTAAAGATGTCGCCTCATCAGTGGATCAAAACGAGGCACCTATTGGATTATTTTTAGATCTCTCAAAAGCTTTTGACGTTATTGATCATGACATTTTACTTTCAAAATTACCTGCAAATGGAATCCGTGGTATTGCTCTAGATTGGTTATGTTCGTACCTTAAACAACGATCTCAGAGAGTTGAAATACCTTACTGGAATGATGGAACATTACGTACGCACCTTTCCGACCCTTTGCCCATTGCATGTGGAGTTCCTCAAGGATCGATTTTAGGCCCTATTCTGTTCCTACTTTACGTAAACGATATGCCCTCGACGATTCGAAACGGAAGAACGGTTCTCTTGGCGGATGATACGAACATCCTTTGCAATAAAGAAACCGTAAATAGTACAATATCAGATGTTTCAAATTGGTTCCGAAATAACAAATTAATAGTAAACGAAAAGAAAACGGTTTTAATGCAGTTTTTCATTTCAAATAAACAATTCTGTGCTCCATTGAAAATGAACAGTGTACCATTGACTCATGTTAATGCAACAAAATTTTTAGGTCTCTCAATTCAGTCAAACCTTAAATGGAACGTCCATTTAAATGAATTGAACACAAAATTATGTTCATTATGCTACGCGTTCAGAATTCTTGCAAATTCAGTCAGCCTTCATACTGCTCGTTGTGTATATTTCGCGAATGTTCATTCCCGCCTGAGATATGGCATAATATTCTGGGGAAATACATCTTATAGCTCCCAGACTTTTAGATTACAAAAACGAATTGTACGAATAATAACCAAATCCCACCCACGTGATTCATGTAAGCCTCTCTTCATTAATCTAGGAATTCTACCATTACCGTGTCTGTTTATTTACGAATCAGTGGTTTTTGTAAAAAATGACTTGCTTAAGGGCGGGAATATATTTTCAGAAAATGCCGAAGTCTATTACTATAACACTCGACGTAGAAATCATATTCATCAGGTGACAGTATCAACAGCTCATTACAAAAAATTCACATACAATACATGTACATTATTTTACAACACTTTGCCAGATGACATTAAACGATTAAATTCGATAGAAAAGTTTAAATCCCAAGTGAAATCGTTTCTGCTGCATAACTGTTTCTATACAATTAGAGACTATACTGAGCATCACAAGAAAAGTAACATTAATTTTAACAATGATACATAATGCATTATTTACCATTTGGACTGTATAAATGAGTATAAACAACCTGTAACAACTATTGTACTACAGCTTCCGGGTCAATGACCCCCATCTCGATCAGGTTTTTCGTCCAGTTTCCCTGATCCATTGAGCAAATGCTGAGATGGCCCCTTGTTTTGCTTCTGGACATAAATGTAACTTCATTTTCTGTGCACGTCTTCTAGAATTCAGTGGGAAATACAATTATTCAAATTATCGTTTCCATGTTGTCGCGGCAGGAAGTAATAAGAGCCAAAATTTATTGCTTATTTATCCTTGAAAATAGATTTTATTACATGGGAGTTTTTTTTTTTGTTTTTTTCTCCCTTTCAAAATTCAAAATTTATTGCTTATTTACCCTTGAAAATAGATTTTTTTACATGGGAGTTTTTTTGTTTTTTTTTCTCCCTTTCAAAATTTAAAATTTATTGCTTGTTTATCCTTGAAAATAGATTTTATTACATGGGAGTTTTTTTTTCTCCCTTTCAAAAATTCAAAATTTAAGTAGTATATGACTTAGTGTAGGGATCACAGAATTTGAAAATGTGCACACAATTCACTTTTCCCCATAGCACGTCATACGCAGTTTTTAACTGTTTTTTTGACGTAAATAAATAAATAAATAAATAAATAAATAAAAGCTCATGGACCGTTGTGTCGAGCTATTATTCCACTTGGATACAGAAGGACGCCATGGTCGGCCCGTCTCGGCATGGCAATGTTTGAAGCGTTGAGAACGGATTTGGAGAGATGTGCTGCCATAGAATCGCTGTCCTTGGGACATTGGCTCAATATGTGCAATTCTTTTTATGAATTTGGGACAATCAGCGCCCAGAATTGACCCCTGGAGTGCGCCTACAACATCAAAAGTTGGGCACATCTAAATGGACAAGAATCGGAAAATAGTCGCTTTCATGGAGGTTCTCCAGGACAGTTCATTCTACAATCATAGGTATTAGGTTGGTTAGCACATTCTTGCAGATCTATAGGGTCGGGTAGGACACGTGGATCTGGAGGCTGGCTATTTCTTTAATTCTGACAGTTTTCCTATTTGGACGTTAGTGTGGCATTTGAAGAGGATTGTGCCATTACGTCTGGTGAAACACAACCTGAAACGTGCTAATATTTTCCATTTCTCGGGCTACTTTAATGGTTCAGGCACATTTCATTGTTTCTCCCTCATCACTACAGGACATAAAAATGAAACGAGGCTTTTACTCTCGAAGTCTTTTCAAAAAAAGCATAGATCGAGTTTCATACACTAATCTTCTCTTCCTTACAGAGGAGGGCAGGGGAGGGGGAGGTTTGGTTTTCTTGGAGAGGATATATGATTCATCCCCTGGTCCCCATCCGTCACGAAGCCAAACAAGGGACTACTCTATCGGAGTTTCCACGGAGACTAGGTGAGGGGATGACACGGCGCTGCTCCACCGTGGGTCTCCTCCAGGGGAGGCTCTTACGCATCGTATCCGACCTCAACCAATGAGATTCAGACACTTGTTTGCGTCATAATATTAGCGGGAATTTTAAATGCAGATACCAAAATCATCACCTCCTTACAAGACACTGAAAGAGATTTATGAATCATTTCTTTTAAATAATGTATTTTGTACACCATCGCGTTATTTTGGGTTGGTTACCGTTGAAAATTGTCACTTTTTGCCATTTTCAAAATGTTTCTTGACAATTCTCGCTCTCCATGCAACATGACGGCCAGCGTCTGTTCTGGCTCTTCAAACGAAGTGCCTGTGCTGTGGTCACGTGGTTAGTGACGCAAACTGGTGGTGCGCAGAACGAGCAAAAATCGGAGCGCCGGAGTAACTCATTTATTTCCACCATGGTCCCCTCGCTCACCCTGGAGTTGAATCACACTGACCGAGCAGACTGGATGTGGGTTCGTTCCCGATTGCTCGTTCAGAAAAGGCCGAGGCCAAAGCAAGTGTACTGAGGCTGCAAGAAATGTTCAAACTACGTAAGTAACGTGTCTCTCTCTCTGCAAAGGGCAACGTAGCACAAGGGGAGCCAGTTAGGAGCAAACAGATCCCCCAACCGCCAAGAGTTACATTCTTCACAGCCCTCCCTGCATCCCCCTGTCAGGACGTGAACCGACTCACATTGACGGGTCAGTCGCCAGGTGCAGACAATGAACACATCCGGACAAGTATATTAGAATTTCCCGTGGATCTGGTAGTAGACATGAAAAGTTCTATAGATAAACATTTTAGAAGGGTGAGTCATCCAACACATCAAATAATGAATGTGAAATGTAATGAATAGTGAATAGATCCGCAAACTAAAATAAACCGTGTTTTGTGCGGCTGCTAGATGGAAATACACTCACAGCTTGTGTCATCAGATGAACATCTCCAGAAAATATGTCTGAGAATCGATTGTTTACCAGTATTTCTACACGTTAACTGAATATTTGCAGTTGAGCAGAAAAGTCTGAGTAAGATTTTGAAATAAATTGGCATTTTATAAGAAAAGTTGTAAAAATATTTTTATCATCTCTTCAGGGTTTAGGAGAGACTCCTGTTCCGTCTTCAACATGCCATCTCAATCTTGGACGGCACACATCACTTATACTATGAGATCTGTAGTGATATATTTGTTTTGAGATGCGGTCACTATTCATTCTGTGTAATGTTGGAACCATCAGGTCCTTTAATCTTGAACTTTGTTTATTAATGGGAGTACTTCTAATTCTTCTCTGACTACCTCACTTTTTATTTTGTCTAATAAAGTGCAGCCTTTTACTTCTCTCAAGAACCTCATCTCAGACGTCTGAATTCTGGTAAAATCTTTCTTTTTCATGGTTCATGTCTCGCATCCATAAAGAAGTATGGGGATAGCCATTGTTTTATAAAATTTAAGTTGTGTTTCCTTTCTAGTTTTCCAGTTATTTCTCAGGTATTTTATTATTGTACCATAGATGTTTTGGAATTTGTGGTTTTTTATTAAAAATATATCTTTTGAATTCAAAAGTAATATCACATCCTAAATATCTAAAATGACTAACTTGTTCTATAATTTTATTACTTATTATTATTTTACTTCGTATAGGATGATAACGTATTACTTTGTTATACGTATTACTAACGTATTCGTAGGTCGTAAACGCTGTTACTTTGGTTTTCTGAGTTTAGATACTCAACTTATATCGCTCACATATGTTATTAAATTTATAGAGAGCCTTCAGCAACTGCTCCTCACTTTCTTGGATAATTATCTGATCGTCTGCAAATAAGAGTTATTTAGAGTGATTTCGGGGTTTATTTTGATGCCATCAGTAATACAATGTTTCTATTCTCTCAGAACGTCGTGTATATAAATATTAAATAAACTTCGCTACAACCTTGTCTAACACCTCGATTAATGTTAAATTCCTCGGATAATTTTCTACTTAAATCCAACACATTTATAGTTCTGTGGCATAGGGATTTTATTACTTCAATTAAATGAAGTGCAATGTCTCTTTTATTCATTATCTTACATTTCGTTTATCGATGCACCATGTCGAATGCTTTCTCATAATCTATGAAAGCGATAAGTGTTTCCTGATTAAATTCAACCTTCTTCTGTATAAGCAAGTTAATGGAGAATACATCATCTATACACGATCTTTCTTGTCTAAATCCACTCTGTTCTTCTAACAATATATTGTCTAGAAGAGTTGTAAATTTGCTGTTAATAATTTTAGTATACATCTTGTATACCGAATTTAGCAAGGTAATTCCACTATAGTTCTCTGGTTTACTTCGATTTCCTTTTTCGAATAGTGATATTATCTTTGCTTTTGTCTTTTGTTCTGGAATAGTACAAATCTCCCAACAGGTATTCATTAAATTGAGAAATCTACTTTTTAATGACGTATCGGCGTATTTAATTAAATCCAGATTAGTTTCATAAAGACCTGGCGCTTTTCGATTTTTTTAGCTTCTTTAGCGAGTCAACTAATTCATTCAATGTCAATGGATCTACGTTATAGATTTTGTAGTCACTTCTTTCTGCCTCTTCCACATTTGAGTCGTACCATACACTTTTATAGTGATCCTGCCACTCTTTATCTTTATGTTTAGTTCTGCAGTATCCTTTGTGTCGATATTTAGATGCCTAATTACATTGTAAGCTAAGGTTTGTCGTCCTTGCACATCGTATTACTAACAAATCGTTCCCACTATTCGTGGTGGGCTTTTCCTATAAGCGCTTTGGTGTAGTTCCTTATTTGTTTATATGCCCCTCTGGTTTCTTCTGTATTATTTTGTAACATTTCATTGTAAGCGTGTTCTTATCATTAATCGCTCGGGCGATTTCTGGTGTTCATATTTTCACTCCTTTTCTTCGTTTATTTTTACTCTTTGTACCCAAGTCATCATTAGCTGCTTTCTTTATTATACTTCTTACATTATTCCATTCTTCATGTACTACATCAACTTGTGTCGGGATCTGGCTTGTATATACCTTTAATAGTTCATAGTATAAATTCTTTATACCATCTTCGTTTATTAAGCGGATTTTAAATATTTCTTAATTTTTGGACGGTGTTTTGTTTATTATTTTTTCCTCCATTTAGCTGATATGGATATTGTTGATATTACTAGAAAGTGATCTGAATGAACTACCACGGAAGACTCTCGTATCAGATATTTGGGACGCTATTTTTCTGTTCACTGTAACATAATCAATAATTGATCTGCTACCTCTTGCACTCCAAGTGTACTTATGTATATCTTTTTTCCTAAAGAACGTGTTGGTAATTTTAAGATTGTTGTAGGTGGTAAATTCTCGCAATTCTTCTCCATTTCTATCATACATTCTTTCCCCATAACATCCTACAATATAATAACTCTAGAATTGGTTGCTTAGCTGCCCTAGCATTCCGATCGCCCACTATAATTAAGTGATCATTTTTATACATATGTACCTGTTTTCGTAGTATTTAATAAAATAATACAAAAACTAGTATCATCTGTTTTGTCTTCTTCTGGAGCGTTAACTTCGATTACGGTTAGATATCCTCTTTCTATTTTAAATCTTGTTATCAGGATCCGGTCGCTTATGTAGGTATAACTGTGAATATTTGTTTTCCACTTTTTATCAATTAAAATAGCTATTCCACTACTGGCTCTTTCATTTTCAGGTTTCCTGTTGTAAATCATAACATAATGTTCTAGATCTTTTGTTCCTTTGCACTTCATTTTTGTTTCTGATATTACTGCTAAATTAATTTGTTTTAATTTAAGTTCATTTTCAAGTTTATTTTCTTTATTTTTTATTCCTTTAACATTCCATACTCCCATCTTAAATTTATCTCGTATTCCCAATCGTTTGTTCTTTTTCTTGGTCGTCAACATGGTGCTTACCCGGCTTGGCTTCTTGAAATGTCAGTAATTTTAAATTCCCCATAACAGGTTACGAGCCTATAGATGGGTGTCTAGTGATGGGCCATGTTAATGCCTATAGGTATGCATCCTCATTTGTTGACCTCAAATGGGAAAGGTGCCTCTTCCGCCAGTTATGTCGTTCCAGAGGTCTCTTCCGCCATAGCTGCCGTGGGTGTCTTCACCGTTACCCTGGCTAGGGGCCCTCAAGGTACTACCTGCCGGGCCAGCTGGACCAAGGTTTTTTAGAAAGAGGTGTTACTCCTCTATCACTTCCTTCTTTATCTTGACTTGTGACAGGCAGAGCCTGGTTTCCCATACTTTGGACTCAGATTGTCGGGGTTCAAAGTATGGGAATATTTTAATTATAATTTTAATATAATTATATTTCAATATTTTAATTATAATAATTTGTTATGAACCAAGCACCAATAGGTGAAAAAGCGATATATTGGAATATGCCTTGGTGTTGTACCAGCCAGAAAGATGACCTTTCGTCAGGAAATTGTCCTCAGGCAAAGAACATGCATTCTCTAATTTCAGAAGCTGAAGAAATTTGCGAAGCGATTGTTATCACGAATATTCCTAATTGGTGTTTGGCGCCATATGCCAGACATCATATGCCAGAACAAGAATGAAGTTTAATTTCATGAGAAAATATTCAAGATATGCCCACGGTAATGAAAACGCGTTTCAAGGCATGTCATCTAGATGTGCTATATTTCATTGCGTAGTTTGCAGTTGCCGAAATAAAATTATACTGGGGGAAGTTTTCGTTCGGGTATGTCTCACAATTCTCACAGTGTCTGACGCCAAGTGGAGACTGAAAATATACGGACATTACACAAAGTATACGAAGGTTGCCAGTCGATCCTCAAGATGCGTTTTCCTTTTTGTTATACACTGTATTTATTTCCAGAGCAACATCAAGAACTAGATCTGAATGAATAGTAATATTCCAAGAAATATATACAAAATATATGAATAGTCATTTGAATGACAAATTATGAATATTCGATTGAAAGAATGTCATTTTGATGAAATGATGTGCTAGAACACATTGCGGCGTTTGCAGTATAGCAAAAAAATGGGAGTTTTTCGCTGGAACACACTATTTGATTATCAACGTCAATGCGAACATATATATTAAAATTCGTAGGGGAAGTGCCTTCTTTCAGAATCAGATTATTCTATCAGCGTCGCTTGATGGAGAAAACGAACCTATCTGGTCATGGAGCAACAACCAGGAACAACAAAAAGTTTGCAAATTGTTTCAGATAATTAGTATTGGGAAAGGTCAGTCAGGTAGATCGTAAATGAGCTGGAATTAATAAAAATATTAAAAATATACACTCATCAATGTATATTCATTTTAAAAAATATCGTTTATATGAATAAGTATTCTAGAGTTTATTAGGTTCTGCCATTGCCTGGAGAAGATGTACAGGCAGAGAGGTACAAGGATGAGCCACCGAACACATCGAATTATAAACGTCAATAGATCGACATGTAAAAATAGGCGCGCGAGTTTGCTGCTGCTAGAAGAGCTTCTGTCACACACACAGCTTCTGTCACCAGATGGAAACATTGATCATCTCCAGGAAATACAAAACGTTTGCGAATCGATTCTGATTTACTGTATTTCTTCTTAACATCAAGGTTTGCCGCCAAACTGAAAATCTTGAGCTGGACCACAACTAAATAATTTGTCATTAAAAAAATTACAACCAGTATTTATTAAGAAAATTCGCTATAAGCAAAACAACAGGTAGGTAAAAAACGGTGTGAGAGTTAAGGATAAACGTTTCTCAGCAGTTTGTCGCAAGTTGGAGTCACTAAGACTATTCGGTAATTTGAGGATGTAGAGCAAGTTTGCTAAGCGATTTTAATCATGAATTTTCCTATTTGGTATCGTAGGAGATTGCTAGGACACAAATTATACGGCAGATCAAGAATGAACTATAATATCGTGTGAAAAATATTTAAAATATATACCCGCAGTAAAGAAAATTCGTTTGAAAGAATGTTAAAAATGTCAATACTAGCAGAGGATTTCGCTCGTATATATCAGATATTTCTCACAGAGTCTGTCGCCAGGTGGAGACACTGAACATATCCGGACATTCCACGAACTATGCAAAGTTTCAGATGATCCTCAAGTGAATTCCTATTTGTTAAAGAAGTTATTTATCGCAATAGCAACATTTCGGCTAGATATAGAATGAGAAGTAATTTTTCAAGAAAAAATATAAATAATATGGTCACTAGTGAAAAATTGTTTGAAATATTGCCATCGAGAACAAGTGATGTACTGGAATTCATTGTGGCGTTTGTAGTTTCCCAAAGAAAATAATAGTATAGGGATTTTTGTCCTATATGTCTGAAAATTGTCATGAACGTGACAAACGACAATCATAATAATTGACGTTTATTATTGTCAACGTCAATACGATCATATAAATTAAAATTCGCCATGGAAGATGGTTTCAGCCCCAAGCAGATAATTCTAACAGAGCCGCGAAATGGAGAAAATGAACATATCTGGTCATCCCCGAGAACTACAAAAGGTTTCCGAATCAATTCTGATCATGAGTATTTTTGTTCGATAACGTTAGTTACATATCGTAAATGAATTGAAATTATCTAATAAAAATGTCAAAAATATGCTGTTAAGAAAGAATATTCATTTTAATAATGTCATGTATACGAAGAAGTAAGTTAGAATTAGCTGTGAAGTTGGTAGTAGCCAGGTGAAGATATACAAGCAGCGATTTTACTAGGGTGAGTCACTGAAGACATCAGATTATAAACTTCAATTGATCCGAATGCTAAAAATATCAGGAAAGAATACTGCTTCCAGAAGGAAATTAACACTCACAGCTTTTATCAGCCGCAAGCACTGAAGATCTCCATAAAGTACAGAAGTCTGCGATTCAATTCCGATCATTAGTATTTATATTCATTAACGTCAATATTAGCAGCCAAGCAGATGCGCGTGAGTTAGATCATAACTAATTTGACATTTTATTAGAAAGAAATTATGACAACACTTAATTGTGATAATTTATTTAAAATAACGTGACAAAAAGTCTAAAAAGCCGTGTATGGGAATATGTCGTGGTGTTTGCAATCACGACACAGGAGACATTTCCTTAATTTCAGAAGCAGAGGAAGTTTGTGAAGCGATTCGTATCGAGACTCTTCGGTAACATGTAACGGTAATATTCGGTAACATGGATGTTTGCCGACAGACAAATATTGCCCAGATCAAGAATGAACTTTAATGTCACGAGAAAAATATTCAAAATACGTACCCATAGTAAAGAAAATTCGTTTGAAAGAATATCGAGATGAAGTGCTGTGTTAGAATTCATTGCGTAGTTTGCAGTTACCAAATTAAAACAAATCTTGCAGAGGATTTTGCTTGTATACATGTGATATTTCTAACAGTATCTGGTTCCAGGTAGAGACACTAAACATATCCGGACATTTCACAACTATGCGAAGTTTGAGAGACGGCCTTGATCGTGTGTATTCCCATTTGTAGAAGTGATTTCTTTATCCCAGTGAATAAGTTTCCAAATGGTTTTACAACATATTATTACATTATTATTATTATTATTATTATTATTATTATTATTATTATTATTATTATTATTATTATTATGAAATACACGTAAAATTATTTACCAATATCACTCAATATTTTCAATTTCTCTCAGGGCTTGAACTCTTGACTTTCTGTGTCTTCGCTTGTATGCTGACGAGATTCCCACCCTTTCTAGTTTTTCTAGGGTAATTCAAAAATATGTACACAATTTTAGCTTCTTCAAACCTCTTTGAAACAATTGGTAGTACTTATTAACTTCACTGATCTAATTTTTTCCCGATCTTTTTCTATACCTAACTTTTTGAGTCATAAATAGATAATTTCTCTAAACTTGAGTAAAATCTGCTAGTATTCAAACTGATATATGATTCACTTTTTTAATACATCCCTAACTTGAAATGAATAAATTTAACCACACAAATGCTGTGTGAACATGCCTTTTTCTATCAAACTCTTCCTCCCTGGCTTTCACTCCTGTCTTGTATGTGAGACTCTCTAATGGTGTACGTATTTTTCATTGAATGACTTCCTTTTATTATGCACTATTGTAGTAAATTTTGAAGGTGGTCAGGCGGAAGAGCAGGCTAATCGGCCTGAGCCTTGTCACCAATCAAGACATTTATTTATTTAAGTAATTTGTCCAGAAAACTTAATATTACAGAAAAGCAAAAAGCAACTGAAATAAATTAGCTATTAATGATATTCAAAAGAAATTATTTGTAGGTTTCGACTGAAGATCATTAATCTCGGTTTTACAGCATCAGTTGAAAGTTTTCCTTTAAAATTGGGTTATCATGACTTATGAGCTTATTCACCGGGGTCAAAGATTTATCGCAAGAGGAACATTTTGGCTAGATCTAGAATGTCAAACAAGCCCTTCTTCTCTACCATACAATTCGCAATTTTATGAATTATTAAGTTAGATTCATGACTCGTTTCGTTTGAATGGCACTCGTAATTATTATCCGAATGATTTAGTTATTCATTTGAGTGCCAGGAAATAATGTAACCCGGATGTTTCCTACGTAATTTTAATATTTCTCATCCAGAATTATGTAGTGCTAGCTCAATTAATTGGGCTCGAAGTTCATAATTGTTGCTACTTAATCTGCAAGCAATTACTCAATCTACCATCCATACCGAGTGGCGAGGAATCTGAAAATCTTATCAAAATATCTACTATTCGATTGCACGTAACGAATAAAGATAATCAGCTTTCTTTTAATAATTTACAAATCAATAATTAGACCAACAATGACGTACGCTTGCCCCATATGGGGAAATGCAGCAAAATCTAACATAAACATACTGCAAACTATACAAAATAAAGTTGTAAGAATTATCATAAAATCCCCATGGTTTATTTCAAACAATCAAATCCACCATGAACTGCAAATTCCCACAATAAAAGAACACATTTCCAAACTGTTCGAAGATTTCTTTTCATCATTCTCCACATCTCCCAGCGCCTCCATATTCAACCTTGGACGCACAGCAGAACCGAACTTACGTATAAATTCACACTTCTCTAAAGACAGATTCCGACCACCATAAATCAGCAGGAAATTGGCCTCATGATATATCCTCCATCGAATAATCACATCAACGATCATCCTGTGTAATTTCAATTTTCTTTCAAAAATAATTAAAATTTTTCAACATAAACCAAAAACATTGAATGCCCCCATTCAGGGCCCCCACAGTTAGGAAATAAACCAAACCTTATGTTTGTTTCTATTCACAACCCTGAAAAACATGTATGTATGAACAGGAAGAAAATAAATTTAAAAAAGAATTTAAAAAAAGCTTTCTTTTAAAGTAACAAATTGTAATTTATTATAATGTGAAATATGATTTTAATAAAAGTTAAACATGAATTGTTACATCGTTAATCCAAAATGAAATTACTTGGTCATGACCAGTTTTCTCTATCTTTTAATAATTATAAAACCACCTTGTTATATTCCCGGACCTTCGCGCGCTCTTCACTTCTCCATTTGATGGCGCTCCATAGAATCTTCTCCGTCGTCGCAGCAGAATCTTCCCTCTTCATAAAGTCCTCCGCCTAATGTTCGCGATCAAGTTCAAATTCTCCCAGCGATACTATTATTACCCGTTACTTCCCTTACTCGCATCACGGATGGACGCCTATACACGTACTGGCTATTACTTTGTAGAATTCCTTCGTCTTTTCCCACAAGAACTTTTTATCCTAACATAAGAAACGATACACTGAATTATACTACAAGTTATTGCATCGGATTTGGTTATCCATCAACAGTCTTTCCTCGATTTGGTAAAATATCAGGAGCCGACCCGCTCATTACCGCGTTGCTAGAGAGAGAGTCACTGTTCTTCCTGAAACCCAAAGCATCAGAACTCTAAATCATTCTCTTTTGTCTAACAAAAGAGTACTATTTCCGCCTCCGCCCGGTCACTTCCACATCCTCTTCACCTAGCGGAAACGACCTTTAACGCCGGTTGTTTACGTCACATAGCAACCCCTCCGCGATCGTCTTTTGATATCCCTACATTCTACTTCATATAAATGACATTTTATAAACAAAATGGTTCGTCATTTTGGTATACCAGAAATGAGGAGTAATTTTTCAAGAAAAAATATAAATAAATATGGCCTCTAGTGAAAATTCGTTTGAAAGATTGCCATGTAGATGAAGTGTGTTAGAATTCATTGCGATGTTCGCAGTTGCCAAAACAAAATAACACTAGTAGAATGTTTTCGCTACTACATGTCTGATATCAACTTTGAAAAATGACTGTGATAATTATTATTGACGTTTGATATAACGTCAACGCGACCCAATACAGTACAATTAGCAAAGAGTTAGCCACAAGCAGATAATTCTAACAGCATCGCAAGTTGGAGAAAATGAACATATCTCATCATCTCCAGGATCTAGGAAACGTTCCGAATCAATTCTGATTATTAGTATTGTTGTATTATTTAATTATGATATATAATTTAAAAAATTATTTTTACTCATTTATTTAATTATGATATATTTTGTGAACATGCCACACAAGCAAAAACGTATTAATTTCAGCTTGCACTGAACAGCTCAAATTTGTTTAAACGAAATGTCAGCAAACAAACAATTCCATCTGAATGTTTTGTGTACTTCGATGTACTTTGTTTATTTTCATCCCCTGTGGAGTTGAAAGTGTAGTGCGATATTGAAGTTAAAGCGTTGATTTGCGAGGTTCGGGTATGAGGCGGGTTTTATTACTCATTGTTGAGTTATTTAATGCTTTTCAGTAATCACAGTATGTGTTATTATTCATATTAATACTTAGAATTAACATTTCCGACTAAAAATTATTTTTATGTTTCGTTAGAGTACATTGGAGTTGTTCATTGATAACATTTTAGTTGGTTGTATAAGTTCATAGTCATTTCTCGATTTTTTTCTTTCTTATGATTTTGTTCTGTTTTCTAATAAATACTCATTCGTTAAAGTATCGATTATTCATAGCAGTACACCCAAACACAAAAGATGACAGAGCAATGAGAAAACAGAGTAGTGTAGCTTGAAGTGCTTTGGTTTCGTCAATTGTGTCTTGAAGTACTCTTTTTGCCACTACAGGTTCATAGCGCTATTCCTCTTCCCGTTGGCGTTTACTGTGAAGCGCACGTACCTCGCGTTCCCGTTCCCGTCCTCCCCCTAGCGTTGCCCTTCCCGTTCGCGGGCTATTGAGAAGCGGCCTTAACTCCACATGAGGGAAGGTCAGGTGAGGGTTGGGCGAATGATATTGTATAACAGCAATAATTTTGTTCTTGTGTAGAATGTCGGTGTAGCATTGGGTATAAAACGTATGAGATTTCCTTCCAGTTTTTATTTTGACACATAATTTACATGTTAAGCAATGATCGAAATACTTACCTGGTAGTGTGGAGTATACAGAAATAGGGTACGCACACGATTGTTATTGTCTACAATACTAGTTTCAGAACTGTCCTGATTAAAAATAACTTGCAGCCACTCACCAGATAAGACTGTGTTCTCTACATGATGACGAGTGGCATCAATAGGGTAGGTGGTGTTTGCGGAGTTGTTACTACACCATCACGATTTACAAGAGGACGGCTAATTGATCAACTAGGACACTAGCTAGCCAGCGACTGGCGTTGAGTCAATAACTGCGGACAGCCTGAAGGGTATTTCGTAAGTTAGCGGGCATTCCTGTCCCGCTTTTGGGATGCGTTTCATTTTGGAAGACAGATCAGTCGGCAGATGATGGTGAGAGCAATGAACGGTCGCCTTGAAAACGTGCCGCTTAGCACAAAGAATGAAATAATGGAAGTCATCTTTGTCAACTTAGATTTATTCAGAGCAACGGCTTTCAGCAGCTTTATCGTCACCATCAGTTTAGAAATGTACAAAATAGGAAACAAAATCTTAAAAAATAATAAACAAGTAGATAACGCAAATAATACAATTAACCCAAATAATGGAATTAATAATAGTACATTTAAAAATAGTTTTTAATAAAAAGGCGATAATACAAAATTGAAATTGACAGAGATACCCGTGGAAACATTAGATTTTGCGGCGAAAATGGCTTGACCCGAGAGGTTGATGGCTATGGGCATCCCTGCCCACCGAAAGCAATATCTAACGATGATTTTCAATTTACTTTCTCTAGACCGAACTATAAAGATTAAATTTATTTGATTGGAGAGCGCATTAAATATTTTAACACCCATTGATAGCTAATAGTAGTGCAGAGGTAAAGACTTTCGTGATTTCTGTTCATGAAACTAAATAAACGTTAATTTTTACTTTCTCGCTACCGCTTACGCGGTAAAGAAAAAGTTATGTAATGCTTCGCGAAAAAACTGCGAATTGTCGGCAGAAAAACTCTTATTACAGGGCCCTAGCGACAAAAAAGTAAATAAATCTATTTGCTAAATTTAGAAAAAATATCCTCTAACAATCAATGTTTTGTGGGTCTTTGATAGAGAACAATCAACTGACGGCAAAACGTCTCTGTCCGCCTGTGAGCCAGGTAGCGGCTAAACCGTTCAGGCAATTTTCTCCGAAATTGATATTCCCTTGATCTGGCTGATGTCGCGGTCTCTTGAATTTGAAACCGATATTTTAATTTCGGTGGGCACTATATGTGAAGCCCTTGTGACATTTTGAAAAATTGTTCCATCGTTTTTTATTAAATTTTGTTGTTGGATAGTGTAAAAGACGTTTAAGAGAATGGTGCAGGTCCCATGTTCTTTGAAATCCCTAACTTTTTGAAAATTGTAAAAGTTCAAAATTGTTTTCTGCGTCTTCCTACAACGACAATTATGAAGTAGAGATTTTTTCTTAATGAAATCTGCCTCTTAAAGATATATTTTGAAATAAGTTTCTTTACACTTTTTCCAAAATTTGAGTAGTTTTCACGTAATTTTTCGTGAATATACGAGGCAGAAACTGTGTGCTATTCTAGCATTACCAGTTTTAAATCGCGAAAACTTCTGTGAAATGTAGTTTTTTGTTTTAGGGGGTTGTTATCAGACCCAAAGACTTGGCACGTGTTTCTTTATAAATGTTGACGCACTGAATCGGAAAATGAAGATAGAATTGCGCCATCTCCCTGCAGTTAGTTTTTAAATCGCGAAAAACAACGATGAAATTGTAGATTATTGGGTAGCTTCTGGCGATTCCGAATTCGCGGTTTTCGCGAATCGCGAGCCTAAATATCGTCAAGCACACACAATTGGGACACTGTACAAGTAGGGAAATGCGATGCAAGTTTATTTTTCAACTTAACGATTTTCTTAATGACGTACTCTGGTGTTAATTTTATATCAAATGGAACGTTTATCTTTTACGTTTCAGTCACTTATTTTGTGAAAATGAACTTTCTAGTCTCTAATAGAGAAAGTTGGCATTTAGATATGCAATTGAATCATAAAACAGAAAAGCTATTTTTTCCTGGGGGATCAAATGTGACAAGCAAAGTAACATGAAGAGAAGTATATGCGCAGTCTCAGCAGTGCTTTTACGGATTGTTCTTCGAAGACAATAGTTAAATTGTACCTACACTATCCCTGTAGATATAGTTAAAGAAGAAAGTTGTGTAAACCGAATCTAATGTTTAAAAATGATCAGAAATGTACGAAGATATGCTTAAACCGGACGGAAATTAGAATTCAAAAACAAATGGATTTTTCGCAAATAAAAATCTAACGGATATAATGTCCTCCTTTATTTTCGTGAATGGAAACTCAAAATTCAATTGACAACTAGCCTATACTGAACACATGTTAAATAAAGTATTTATTTCAAAAGTATTATCTAGTAATATCAATAACATCAATGTATAGTTTTGTGGAAAAGTGGATTTTTGCATCTAGATGAACGGATATTCGATTCCATTCTCTTCTATTCTACTTTCCCGCTTTGTGTATAAAACAAAACAGACCTCAATCCCTCGTATGTTAGGTCAAGAAACGCATAATAAATCGATTTTAACAGTTAAACATTAATAGTCACTATTTTTACGGGCAATTTTACAGTATCCCATACATGTCTAAGCAGTATTTGTACTTGTTACATAAAATGTTTCAGATAAATACGCTAACGACTTAATTTTTCATGATCCTTAATTATTCGCATTTTCGTGTTACCAACTTCTTTTGCAATGAGCTCCCTGCATAATTCTCTTAATTTTTTGGTAGTAAAATACTTTATTTTCATAGGTACATAATATAATCGTATCTGCAAATCATAAAGTATCCGCATGTACTATAACATGGGAAAATACAAATTACAAAAGCAAATTAATAATAAATTGCAAACGATTTTCCCTTGACACCCCACACATGGCCATATAATGTTTAGTTTTCCGCCAATCTATGCGTATTTTAGAAATTAGTAGGCTAAACTATACCTTTACATTTTTACAATAATAATTCACATATCCATATCTTGTAAATTTAAGGCATCAGGAATGAATATTTGGACATGAGCAACATATCTTGCACAATTATTAGCATTTATGACTTCAATATTGTTATTTATAATATTTTCTAACTGACGAAGACGAAACTCAGTTCGTGATATATTTGCCCTGTCTTCATCAGCTAAAATTTGTGGCATTTTCTCACACAGATCACGTTTAACAGCTGCCTTGAGGCTAGACCAAGCATTTTCGATCGGATTGAACATTGGGCTGTAAGGACTTAGCCTCAGTAAGTGATAGTTGCTGAATTCTTCTTCAAATATATCTTCCACACCACAGTGACAGGGAGCATTATCAATTACTAACACCGTATACGAGTGATACTTGGTTAATGCAGTACGCAGACATTGACGCACAAATTCTTTAGCATCCTCCTTTCTAAAAGCGCCTCTTCTAATTTGATGGTAAACCAATCCCATAGCACTTATCCATCCTATGACATGGACATTGGCTCCGCGGCTCCCTGCCGTTATGTAGCTACATCGAGTACCTTTTTTCGATCGTCCTTTCTTCCTTGAAATAAACAAATTAAAATTTTTTTCGTCCAGGTATAAAATGGGGATGTTATCCGCTTGATAATTCAAAAGTTGTAGCACGTACTCACGACGCTTTGCTTTGGTTCCAACACTATTCATGTTTTCGGGTTCTCTACGAATGTCTTTCAGTGTGTACATCAAACCATCCAAATGTTTCCGAAAACATTCTGTTGAAACAATAATTTGATGATTTTGTTCCATTTTTATTTTTAGATCTTTCAGCGTAATTTTTGAATTTTCTTCAATATATTTCACCATGAAGGTCCGATGTTCCTCCGTAATTTTCATCCTCCTCTTACCACCTCGTAGTTTTGGAAGTTGATCTTACTTCTTCACCCAACGATATGCGGTCGATTTTTTCACACCAAGCCAAGCGTATTAGCCAGCCCTCTCCAATCACCATTATTATTATACACAACACAAATTTGTTTTTTCATACTTTCAGCTTCCAATTTCTTTATATACGGCATCTTAACCTCACGTTCTGATCACTTGGAAAGCACAACTGGTTATACAATCGATATTACTACAATAACCGATTCATCCTTGTTTTTTCTCATTTTGAAATTGCTTATTCTCAAATTGAAAGAGATTGGTCTCAATATGAATATGTGAATTCTCAATATGCTGTTGTTTGGTATCAATTTGATTGAGTTTCTTCTCAACTTGAAGTTGAAAAGGTGTAGATGATACAGATCGTTGAGTCAATGATCTGGCGGGATATTGAGCCCACGTCGGGGTGAACAATGGACAATATCTACTCCTTCCTCCGATGTCACTGCAGCGCCTCTGACTGGGAAGTCCTAGGTTCGAGTCCTGACGACGGCAGGATTTTCGACACTAGCTTTTCAGCTAGGTCGAATTCAATCGCTGTCTGGAGGAGAATTCTAGCTGCTGGCTGCTCTGATCGGTAGTTTTCCGTGGTTTCTCCGATCAACACCAGGCGAATGATGGAGCAGTACCCTATCAAACGGGCCACGGACCGCACGCGATCTGTCCTTCCCATTCCTTGACCTTGATCCTCTCCCCTTACACACTCATTTACACTAACATGCACTACACTACCACATATCCCGGGAGACCGGTAGGGAGCTTAGAGCTTGTCTCGGCTGGGGCGGTGCCCCGCTGGTGGGAGAGTCCATGTTAGGGGGAACCCCACTAGCCGACAATAGGTCGGCGCCGGATCTCGCCATCCAGCGGGGGAAGATCACTGTCATCTCCCGAGAGAAAACATTCCCTACACTAACGGGACTAATGACCAAAGCCGTTGACGTGCCCGGAAACACGAAAAAATCAATCAATCAATCCGGGAGACGTCGCACTCTAGCACAGATGCCAACGTTCTAGCCGCTACTCCACGCTCTCCCTCAGGGTGAAATACCCTGGAATGCATTTCGCCCTGAGGAAGGTCGCAGAATGGCGGATGAAACGTTGGCACCTGTGCCTAGGACGTGGCGTCTCCAGGACAACCAAGTAGATACTGAGTCCGGTCGTGGAAGCCTACGCTCTCAGCAACGGCCAAGTATTATCCGCGCACGTTCTCATGCTGGATGCGAGAGGATTGGTGGTTTTCATTATCTTGTAGACAGAATTTTTGTGTTAAATCTGTAGCTCATTTTTAAATGCAAAATAGTTTCTATTACACGGGGTCGAGTGTGTATGTTATCATATATTCAACAACGCTCGTCATCATTTATTTTCAAATCAATCAGTATTAGTAAAGAAGTAAGGCTAAGTATCCCGGAGCTCAAGAAAACGGGCGCGTATAATATCGTAAGTCCGGGAAATGTCGCCATTGGAAAGTGCAATATATTCTTACGACGAGCAAACAGACTTTTTGTATACGAATACTATAAAAACGATGCTAGATTATCAGTAGTTACAAAATACTATGTTCAAATCGAAATGGAGAATAGTGTTAGAGTTGGACTTCGCTTAGTTATGCGGTGACTGTGTTGAAGTGTCCTAGCGACAAGCGATGGCAAACTTTTTCGATGACGTACCCACTCTCGTTGCGATCAAGACAGACTACATTCCACTGACCTCAATGTACTGGATTACACAAAGTTGGCGGCCTCGAAGTCCAAGTTTTCGGAAGTTCAGTGTAATAAATACAGGGGTTAAGGTGTGAACTACTTAAAAATATTATACGCTTGTATCCTTAGTAGTTTGTTGGATACGTGGTGATTATATTTCAAGGGCATTAGTTTGAATCATTTTATTCTGGTGAAATATATTGTGTTCCTGACTGAAATCATAACACTGCGCCTCATCCTTCAGTGTTCAAATTTTGTGAAGGGAAAACGTTAAAATATAATAGGCGAATCATGTCACCTTCAAAGTACATGAACAAACTAATTTTCATTTTTGGTAAGAAATTCCTGGTTACAGAAGATATCTCTCCTGTTCTAAATAAGTATTCTATCGTGCGGCTCTTAAAACTTGAAAATTTAACATTGTATATTCCATGATTTTTCCAAAAGAGCCAGATTAGGTATCGAACATAAGCCGCTAAATTCTCTATTTATAGCTGTGTGAAGGAAAAACTAGGGCCTTTCCGTAATGTCAGCAATGATATTCCATCAACATACAACAGTTGAACCTAAATGTGTTTTTTATTCATCTATTCTTATCTGCAGAAAAATCTTTACGGATCTTGAAGTGCGGGGAAAACAGAGGTTTGAAATGGGATAAAGAAAACAGGACAAATTGCTAAAGTCACACTATAATATTATCCGGGATATAAGAGGTACCACAAGAGTAGGCTATATAAATTTAATGTGTAGAAAATTCAGCCATACACGTGTTTCAGGTTTTTTCTCCATCATCAGTGGCTCAGCAATATTACAATTAAATTAACAAATTAACATATGACATATTAACATAGCTACATCATACAAGGAAGTACATAATCTAATTGAACATAAAAAATTATTTCGACGATTTTTGCATACATAAGAGAAATATGTGTACCACGTCTTGTGTAACCAATAAACCGAAGATTTGTGAAGTTTTTTTGAAGAGTATAATCCAAACTATATTTACCACGTGAGTGAAACTGACTTGTTCAAGTGACATTGCGACAAACATTTACATTTACAGGAGGAGAATGCCATGGAAGAAAACAAAGCAAAGAACGCCTTACTATTCTTCAAGGAGTAAACACGACTGCTACGGACATATTCACCCTTTTCATTATCGGAATATAAAATACACCTAGCTATTTTAAAGCTGTTATGAACCTACCTGTTGATTATGCCAGAAATACTAAGACTTGAATGACAAACATTATTTAAAGATTGGTAGAAAAAAGTTGACAAGGAAATGAATAAAATGAAACAAATTTTGTGCTTTTCATTGACAACTGTGCTGCCCACATGGGCTTGCAAATGTTAGAGCCATGTTTCTGCATGCCAATACCACCAGTAGACTTCAACCATTAGACCAAGGTATCCTACACATATTCAAACGCCTTTATCGCAGAAAAGTCGTTAAACATACTCTTACGTGTCTGAAAAAACAAAGCCGAATGTTACGGGCTGAATTTGAAATGAATATTTAGTTTTGTTCTACAGCGTCATTTTTTTCATGAATTTTTACGATACTTTAATAGTTATTCTGTTATGTGGGGCGGAAATTAATCCAACAAATCAGCGATAATTAAAATTGGTCTTGCCGTTCTTGAGTTATAAATGGTGTAACTAACCTGACTTCGTTTTATATATTTAGATTTGCAATAAATTTACGGGAAACTAAGCTGCTTCTGGCGGTGTAAAAGATGGCATTGGAAGGAAGAGTGCAAAAAAACAAACACAAAAGTTTCAAATTTGACCTAAAAAGTGAATAATCCACAGTTTCTCACATCTGATGTTACAACTATATTTTTTACTCACGACACAGATGGCGTCTTGCGAGGAAGAAACAAACTTTTACTGCTCCAGAACTCCATTTTTACACGCTGATAAAGCATTTTTTTTCTTTCGCGAGCCATGTTTATACTGTATAGTAGAAGATTCATGAAACATTCAAGGTTTGAAGCGAAAGATACGTCGGTCATGTTTTGGCGAAGTGTCGCCGATGCACATATTAATATAACAATCTGAATAGTTACGGAAGTAAAAAAAAATCTCTCAGTAATTACTTATAGTTCATTTTATGTACGACTTGAGTATATACATTTATTTATATTATACCTCCAATATTTGTTTCTTCTTACAAGAGAGAAGAATTCTTATAAAGAAGCAGATCGATACACTAAGGTTAACATTTGCTTCATCTACCCTCGACGTCTTGCAACATCATAGCATTAGTAAATTCTCCCGTACTAAACGTATACTAAATCATGCCAAGATGTTACATAAGATACCAACCATAACATCGATACCATGATGATATCGACCGTCATTGTACCTTTGCACCTTATGTACCTTATGAATGGACCGGTCGCTACAAGGTTCTTTACACCTCTCAACTTAAGTACCTAGCAGGACTCTTCGACAAAACCTTGGAAACTCTCCGTAATTGCATTCATAGGCAAAAAAATCTTCAAACTAACATCGATGATCGTCGTTTACCATTGAAAGAGTAGGATTTTAATTTTTAAGTCAATCATAATAATGACATATGCAGGCGGGGAGGGACAGAACCAAGCACTATATACAAGCAAAGCACAGTCCAAAATAAATATCACAGGTCAACACTAAATGCACATGATTCATCCCCAATCAAAAAATACGACGAGAATACAAGTAGACGGTAAATCATTTGGCCTACAATTTCTTCAGCAACTTACCAAAATCTCCCAGCTCTTCAATGTTTAACTTCAATACATGCACCGAAGGTAAATTAAATATTATTTCAAGGCAATATAAGGGAATGTTATGCTCAAACCAATATGAAAGGAATTTTATGAAAGAAAGAATGTGATAAATAAAAAAGTAATTTAAATATTCGTTTTTGTCATTAAAATAATGCAAAGCAGCAAATTTGTTTAAGAAAACATTCCAGAAATAACATGTGAATGGTAAATATTAGAAAAATATTTTGATAATCAGCCTCTACTTTCGGACATATCACTACGTTTTAATATATTTGAATCACTGACTTTTCTCTTAGCGGCGAGTTTTACAACAATAAAGATACTTATTCCTTTTCTGTTCTGTGCATTACTTCTCATTCAAGAGATTAAAAAATTGCTGGTACAATTTGAAGGGAATCCGTTGCACCAGAATTCAATGAAAACTCTTCAAACCACAGAATCCAACTACCAAGAATCCAAAATTCCCATTAACCAAGTATATTTTCTAAAAAACGTTTTTCGTTGAATTTTCGTTTAGGTGCCTGTATAATCAAGCGGTCATTTTGTCGAGCCACCCATCCCGTCTTCGGTAAACTACACGTTCTTCCTGGATTCCCGCAACATTGCACTCTTTTGCCAGAACCGAATTTCCTTTTTACGATGCCGGAATGGGACCTTTCCCCTTCTAGGCGGTCAGATGTGGGCTGTGGTCCCATTTCAGCCTGTTATATGGTTATTTCTTATTGCCGAGGCACCCGTAGGCCTATCTCAAATGCGTGGAACAGAAGAAAACAGCATTTTCTTAAATAATGGCTCCTATGTAACTGTTGAAAAAACGAAACTCACACGAATGGACCATTTCGTGGTATGCTATAATCACGCAACTGATTGAAACATTTCAAATCACATTTGCCAGTATATGGAAATTAATCTCTTCTCACTCAATTCAATTTTACACCGCTTCGAAACTGCCATTATATTACCTTTTTAACGCGTATAATCGTTTTCCCAACAGTACTGTATGCATTTTTTAGATTAACCTGCTTTCATCTTTAATGTGAAAATGCAGAACGTTTCACTCTTGTGAAAAGCGATGGAAATGTCATTACATGTTCACCGATTAATAATATTTGTTCATTTATATTTCCATCAATGAAAATCAAGTCTCCTCTCATATAAAAACATTAATTTGATAAAATCAGTACATCCTTAGAACTGAAAATCTTATTTTCTTTGAAATCTATAAAACCCTATTTTCGAAATATACAAATGAAACATTGGAAAGTTCAAATTAAACAACATTTTTACCGTCAGTTTAGTAAGAACATCAAAGGAAAGAAACTTCTAATTATCCAATGTCGTCTCGTCTGCTGTACCAAATTAAACTTGTTTCATTTTCACGAAAGTGTTGCGAGTGTTGTGAAGAAATGAGAATCTACGAATCTCGAGAATCAGACATTTTGAACACTGCTAAATAATGAGAGATTGCCTCCAATTTGACAAAAATTAAGAAACATGGGAAAACCGGGCACTCACTTACAAAACCTTTAGCAGAAATGACACGATTATGAAACTAATAATAATAATAATAATAATAATAATAATAATAATAATAATAAATGTACGAAACGAACAAGGACGATGAGTGTCAGCGCGAACCAATATCGATGAAAATTTTGTGCTAGCTTTCTCTGAAGGTCAGGAGTACTCTGGGCAGTGACTCCCAATCCCATACCTTTATATATTTTCGAAATAATAACTTTTGTGCACTTTTTCACCTAGAATTACATAAATTCAAGAGTATGAATGAATTAATTAATTAATGCCTTATTTTGCGTGGTCTTATTTTACGAGTACATCAATGTGCAATAGTTTAGCTGCGCACCACCAGACGAGGACGACTGAGATCGACGATTCAGTTAATTAATACACAGAAGTGCGTATCTGAATGATAGGACTGTTTATGTTAATGTACATTCAATTGTTTAATCCGAAATGTTCAAATTTAAGAATGATTCTTAGAGTTTTTCTTCACTCTATTTATAAAGGAAACTTGAGGATTGATTTTAATTGTGCCTAGGCGTGAATGTATTAAGTGTACAAGCGAGAAGAAAGAAATTATTGGAAAAAGTCATTTTGTTGGTGGATGTGTTTGATGTCATCGAAAAGTAATATGAATGCACACATGTGTACTACATGAAATATGTATTGGTTTAATTGTAGTAAATTAAGCATGAATATTATGTATTTGCGAGTTTCATTAACGAAAGTGAAACATTACGTAGGTGTTTTGCTGAAACTGTGAAGGATGGACAAATGGTTGATCCCGGGTTTAAGGTGGCACGGTTCCTTTGGTTCCTTTTATGATTCATTATTTCTCGCGATTCCTATGTTTATAGTTGCGCGGTTCACTTGAATCACTGGTTGAGTGATCGAGAATAATTTTGTTGGCATTGATTAATTTTCTTACGCCAAAGCATAAGTCTATACAATATTACTACGGGTCAAAGCCATATAAAGTTGTACAAGAAACTGTACTCAAACCACATTTAAATTTCGGCATTCAAAATTACACCATTCACAGAAACGACCGCACTACCTCCAATGGTGGTGGTACGGCCATTTTGGTACGTAATTTAATCCCCCATGCCCCATATCCACTCCCACCTATGAATGCTTTAGAATGCTCTGCCGTAATAATAGGAACCCCCTCCACCCCCATTATCATCATTTCGGCATACAAAACTCCAGGTATCCCTATCCCACAATCAGACCTCCTCTCCCTTACAAATCTTCCCTACCCTTTTATACTTTCAGGCGACCTTAATTCGAAAAACATACAATGGGGCTGCAAGACGACCAATCGGACGGGACGGACAATTGAAGAATTTTTAGATTTACACCCAGACTTAATACTAAAATGCCCGTCCGAACCGACTCACTACATACGAGGCACTCCCAATGACATACTTGACTGCCTACTCCACTCCACGGTACTCCAGACTTCCCACCCCATAGTAAAATTTGACTTGTTTGGTAGTTCGGACCACCTCCCCCTCCTCTTTTCCAGTACCTCGACGACTCCTTACTTTACGCCACATCGACCTATACAATCGACGACTGACTGGAAAAGATACACACATATCCTCTCGAAAAAAGTTCATGTCCCAGAAAATATCCCCACATCGACTGACATTGAAAAATCCATTTCGCACTTAACAAAACAAATCAAAAATGCATTTCGGAAAACGACGACTGTCCAAAAGAATGACCATCCCACTCTTCCCAATGAAATTGTTCAATTAATAAAATTAAAACGACAGGCCCAACGACAATTTTATAAATACAGACGTGACTACGACAAACGTAGACTACACTA
Organism: Teleogryllus occipitalis; assembly: GCA_011170035.1. Classification (NCBI taxonomy): domain Eukaryota; kingdom Metazoa; phylum Arthropoda; class Insecta; order Orthoptera; family Gryllidae; genus Teleogryllus; species Teleogryllus occipitalis. The sequence continues at coordinate 272,379 of BLKR01001057.1, read as the reverse complement.
TCTACAACAACTGGTCCATCGTGAACTACTAAAATACGAGACGAACAAATATGACGACATTTTAAACAAAAATTGCAGCCCCCACAAAATTTACAATGTAATAAAAGCGGTCAGAGCAACCCCTACAAAAATCTACCCTCTCAAATCCTCCGACAATTCTTTAATATTTGACCCCCAGGAAATAACCAACATATTTGCTAAAAACCTAGCTCAAAATTTTCTCCCCCCAAACATCCCCATCCCTGATGCGGTCGTCCTCAACTACCTAAAAACAACTAGAAAAAATTTACATGAACAGCCGTACACCACCAATGATAACGAGGTACTCCAAATTATTAAAACCATTTCGATTCAAAAAGCACCTGGTCCTGACAGAGTAACTCCTTCTCACCTACATCATCTTTCGAAAAATTCGTTGAACCTGCTCGTCAAAATTCTAAATTCCTGTTTCTCTCTCTCTTATTTCCCCACATCTTGGAAAACCGCCCGCGTAACTATGCTTCCAAAGCCCGGCAAAGATCATCAGCAACCCTCCAACTACCGCCCCATTAGCCTACTCCCCATTTTCGGCAAAATACTCGAAAAAATTATCCTACTTCGTCTTTCTCCCCTCCTCAACCCCATTATTCGACCTGTACAATTCGGATTTCGAGAGGGCCGATCTGCGGCCCTCCAAACTCTAAATTTAGCCATTGAAATTGCCACCCCCTTACATGATAAAAAAGCAATACCCTGTATTTTTACTGACCTCACTTCTGCTTATGACACCGTTTGCCACAGTATCTTCCTAATGAAAATTCAACCCGACACCCCTTTTCTCCCTATTACAAAATTACTTTTCGGACCGTTTCTTCTTTGTCAAATTTTACCAAAAAACATCTCCAAATTATCCCATTCACGCCGGCGTCCCTCAGGGCGCCGTGCTATCCCCCATTCTCTTCTCCCTGTACGTAAATGATATTCCTCCTACAAACGGTGTCAAAGCCTTTCTATACGCTGATGACTTTGCCTTTTTAGCTTCGTCTCGAGATTTAAATTGTTCCCTCAACCACCTACAAAATGCCATTAATTCCCTCCACTCCTGGGCCAAAGCTAATAACATTAAAATTAACCCGGCAAAATGCCAAAGTATTATTTTTTCACACCAGTTACATCCGACGTTCCCTCCCCCACAAACAATCGACGGACAGACAATACCCTGGACAAATGAAATAAAATATTTAGGTGTTTTCTTCAACAGAAAACTTATTTGGTCGACGCACATTCGAAAGACGATACAATGGACGTACAGACTAATCAACGCTCTTTTTCCCCTTTTCACTCATCACTCACTTCCCATTAATCATAAACTACTCATCTACTACATATACATCCGCCCCATCATCACCTATGCTCATCCTACATGGTCTTGTACATCAAATCGAAATTATACACTACTGACTAGACTAGAAAATAAAGTTCTTCGACTCATATTTCGGCCTCCCCCTTCTACTCGCTTCAACGACATACGAACACGATTCTCTATTCCCCATATAGTAACGTCCATCTATGAATCCGCCAAAAATACAATATCAAAATTTCTTTCTGACCCGACTTATAACTACCTCTTGACATCCCATATCAAAATTCTCTCCGATCCTCCCAGATTTCGCGTCAAAAAACATCCCCTAGATATCCTCCAACTTCCCCCTCCTCCAACCTAACACAAAGGGCACAAACTGACCCTGACTACTATTTACGTTGACGACACGAGCCACCCAGTTTTCGGACTACTTCTTACTCGACTAATACAACTCACACAATCTTCATTTCTTTTCCTCTTTTCTCATCTGTTTTTCTTTCTCTATTCTCTCATTCTTCTTTCGCCTTCCTCTCTCCATTCCCATTTCCTCCCCAATATTTGAATTACAACTCTGCTTCCCAATCTCCGTCATGTATGGGGGACGGATGCATGATTTCCGGCTACGACCACACCCGATGTTGACCTCACCGACGTGAAAAGCTCCGACATGTGAGAAAGGCACGTCGCAAAAACAACAAGACTCCTCTTCTTCTTCCATATAAAGCTATACATTTTGCAATTACGAATCATTACATCTTCATCACAAAACATTTAAAATATCAATTCACACTTAAAATAACATTTCATAACATTTTAAAAAAGAATATTGTTAAAATGTGAGTTTGCTTACTGCTTGAAATGAAATATACATATAGTAATGGGTAAATATAGTGATTAAACAGCCTTCTATTAACACATTTAGTTGTTACTTTAACAACTGAATTATTTATGTTCAAAGTTAAATGAGAAGAAGTAACCTGATAATTTGTTGGCGTGTAATTGTGTATATTTTTCGCATTTCAAGTCTTCTTCAAATAGGTTTGTGTGTCTACTGAGATGGAAGGTATGAATGCTGGTTTTATTTATGATTTGCGCCAAGAGTGAACTTTGAATGTGATCCAGTGGTGTCAGAAAGTGGGTTTGCTTATGTCTCGACGTGTATGTAGTGTGTGCAAGAAAGATATGAAATTTAGTGAGAGAAAGGATAGGATAGATGGTTATGAGTGGATTTGTAGAGTGAGAGGCGAGAATGGTCATAGTGTGAAAATGTCTATGCGAAAGGATTCTTGATTTGAGAGGAGTCACATGGAGATATGGAAGGTGCTTCTCATTACGTACATGTGGGTGATGGAAGCAAAGGTTAAACACATATGTTTGGATGCTGGTGTATGTGAGAGTACGATTACTGATTGGATGAGTTTTTGTCGAGTTATATTTTGAAGTGATTGAAGATGAAAGTCAACCACTGGGTGTAGAGGGTATTGAGGTTGAAATCGATGAGAGTAAGTTTGGTAAAAGGAAGTATAATAGGGGCAAAAGAGTGGAAGGGAAATGGGAGTTTGGTTGTGTTGAAAGGTCCTCTCGGTCCTTTTTCAAGGTCGTTGAATGTCGTAGCAGGGATGTACTCTTGAACATCAAGAATTACATCAAGCCGAAATCTATTGTGATCTCAAATTGCTGGAAGGCTTATGATTGTCTTAAAGACGAAGGTTTTACCCATCTAAGAGTTAATCACTCTATTACATTCAACGATCCTAAAACTGGAGCACATACAAATGCTATTGAGGGCACTTGGAGTGCGATTAAGCGCGCAATTCCACGCCATAAAGTATAAAATGATTTTACATATTATTTAGCAGAATATATATGAAATTCGAAAAGTAACAAATTCCAAAAGTTTTACGAAAACATGAAAAAATTTATAATATAAATTCAGAGGTGAGTTATTTGTTTATTTTTATTAAACATTTTTGAACTTCATTTCGTAAAACTTTTTTACTTTTTTAGAAATAAAAATAATCTAAATTAATGGTAAATTTCAAGAGTGTTTCAAAAGTGTTAAAAAAATTGATGAAAGAATTGTGAAGAAGAAACGTGAGTTGATTTTTTATTTTGACTTTTTATATTATTTTATGACGAGTTGATTTTTTAGTCAAAATGGGGGGTTTGGGGGACGATAGCCCCCCAAAAATAAAACTTTAAGTAGCATGAATTAGTGAAATAGATTTTATTTTAAATAATTATATTTATTGCGGTAACATCATGAACTTAACTACACGCGACTACTACGTACAAACAAGGATTCAGTTCATGGAGTCGATTTTCTTCTAATGAACCGAATCAGTGAATCAAAGGAACCGTGCCACCCTAAACTCGGGATTTACCGGATAAATTCTTGTAGGGAAGTACTTTCATAGTGGTGGTGGGAACCAAATTGGAGTTACTGATTATTGGTTGGTAGGTTGGTTGTTAGTGATTCCGTCAACTAGTTAGGTCATTAGTCCAGTAATGTAGTGCATGTTTTTTTATCGGGAGGTGGCGGTGTTCTTCCCCCGCTGGATGGCGAGATCCGGCGGCTACGTACCGGCAGCGGGGTTTTCGCCAGCCAAGTATCTCCCACCAACGGGGCACCGCCCCAGCCGCGACAAGCTCTTTGCTCTCGACTGGTTACCCGGCATGTGTGGTAGTCTAGTGCCTGTTAGTGTACGTGTGTGTGAGGGATAGAAAAAGTAAGAGTTAGGAAAGATCACGCGTGTTCCGTTGCCCGTTTGTTGAGGTACTAATCCGGCAGTCGTCTGGCTTATATCGGAGAAACCACGGAAAACTACCGATCAGAGCAGCCGAACTCTAGAATTGTCCTCCAGACAGTGACTCAATTCGACCTAGCTGACAAGTTAAGTGTCGAAAAGCTTGCCTCTGTCGGGACACAAACCCAAGATCTCCCGGTCAGAGGTGCAGTGACATCAGTTGATGCCCTGAGCCACCTCTTCCGGTCTACTGATTATTAATTTCAATCTGTCCACATCGCTCCCTCCTTGCCTTTGATTTTCCCTACCATTCAGGAATTAAACGAGGGTAATGCACTAGTAATATTTTATTTAACTTAGCATAATCGGCTGGTATGATTGGAGTAGCTAAAGCTAACTCGCCACAGAAATGTCTAAACCTTTGAAAAATAATATGTTTCATGTCAGTTGGGTGCGAATTTATTTATTATATACATCTTCAGTATTCGTAGTACTTTTGTTATAATTTTTGAGTAAAGTATTCCTCATACTACGTGTACAATGCCTTACATGGTATGAGTTCCAACCACATATTTTGCAACACAGCTCTTTACTATAGTAAAAATGGTAAAATAGTTATCCGTCGTTTCATGCGGGCGGCATTGAACTACTTTCACGGGATAATCCTAATGAGGTGTTGCTAGCATTAATTAATTTTGTTTTGTATTTTAAACATTGTATTTGTTTTAATTCTGATTGTATTCTATATTGTGTATATTAAAATGTTTCAATTATGAGCGCTGCCTATAGTCTACTTCCATACTGATTGGTTGCTTGCCATTAAAACATGATTTCAGATGGGTCTTATTATTAAACCTCATCAAATTTTACATTAAATCATAATCTAAATAATCACTACGGGAAGCAACCAGCATGTGCAATGGCAAGTAACCGGCAAGTGCTATGGCAAGCTTTAGGAGCATTCCCAATCTTTTAATCAAGTTTGTTTTTGAAATAAAATCGGTGAAACTCAAATTAGTGCGAGTAAGAGGCCTCGTCCCTCGTTCACTTTTGGCCAAATTCTTAGTAGAAGAAACACCTACGCCATGTTCAGTTACTTTTTCATCGTAAATGTTGCCTATGTATACTTTAATTTTTTTCAGTTATTTGTAACTGAATGTTCTCTCAAAGAGATCACGGTTTTTAGTTAAATACATGGATTAACTGTAGCAAAGGTTTTAACTGTACATCAGTGAAGTCGTAGGCGGCCGGAGTCATGTGGATGATCTTGGCTGTCCCGGTGACGCCGCGTCGAAGGCTGTGTTGCCGACGTTTCGACCATCTTTTCGTGGTCTCCCTCAGGGCTAGTCTGCGCTGGAGTGGTGAGCGCTCGGAATTATATAGGTCTGGTGGCCGATCACGATTGGCTGAGCTAGTCGGCCAATCGGAGGGCCGCCCTTCACCGGCGGGGGGCAAACGTCGGCAACATAGCCTTCGACGCGGCGTCACCCCATTCGGGCGCTTGGCATCGAGGTCGACGCATCTCTCGCTCCCTCCGCCTTGCTCCTGCCATGTCGCGAAGTGCGCTTTGCTGTGGCCGAATACGCCACGCTCGGAGGTGCTCTCCCGCCTGCCAGTGCACAACATAGAAAAGAGCAAACAAAGAGCAAAAACTTCTGTGCATACTGGTACGGCGGTGCTGAACATCGACGGGCTTTATTTAATCCGATAAGTTGCGAGTGAAGGAGACCCCGCACCGGCGCGACCACGCGGTCGCCCCTGTCGTCGTCGGCCACCCACGCGGTTGTGCGTCACGGAGGCGTCTTGCAGCTGCCCCGGCTGGAAGAAACCCACCAGTAGTGCGGCGAAGGCTGCCGCACTTTTTCAGCGCCACCACATTGGAAAATAACACCACCTCCAGCGGGAAAACGCCACCATCAGCATCACCCGTCTTTGGTGAGATACGCCGGCGGATGCGCTCTGCAGCGGTGCAATTTAGGCTCCCTACTATAGGAAATGCTATCTCTCTTTCCTCTGTCGCCCCCGCCAACCGTGAAATGACCTCAAACGACGCTACAACGAGCAACATGCTTTCTTCCGCCAACTCAGTCGATCACCACGATCATGTCATGGCGAACGTTACCATCATAGAAAGACTGGATGACATAAACTCTGACTCTGATCCCGAAATAGCACGTACGACCGAGAATGCCAAAAATCAAAAAACAACTAGCGAAACACCAAACGACGCGCTAGAAGAACCCTTCAAATTACCAAAGAAATTCTTTCGCACCCCAAAGCAGCCGGCGGTAGAAACATCCGAGCTTAAGCTCACAAACCGCTTTGCCTCGCTACCAGTTGATTCACCAGTCAAGTCAACCGCGAAGGAAACTGCCACTAACTCTAATCATGCCGCAACCACGCCTCCTACAACCAATGTAGCAGCTCCCAACCAAGGCTCAAACATTAACATAACAAATGCAGTGCCAAATGCTTCGCGTCAACCTAAAAACTCAATAGGTTGTTTCTACATAGAAAAGGCCGCGCTGAGCGATCCCATAGGGCTCACGAATCACCTCCGCGCCTACTGTAAAAAGAACTTATATGCGCAAATCAATGCACAATCCCTTATCCTCCGCCCAGGTAGTGTCGAGGACCACAAAAACATAGACCGACTATTAAAAGAGGCTAAAACTGACACCGAATTGAACTACTACTTTCACCGCGCTACTGCGGAAAGAAGAAAGAGAATGATAATACGCAGATTAGACTCTAACATGTCCTGCGAGGAAATCAAAAAAGAATTCCAAAAGCAGGGCATTGTTGTGCACCACGTAGGAGAAATTAAGAAAAAAATAGGCCCCAACAATTTCGAGGGAGTTGGCTTATATTCCATCGTAGTTAACTACTTGCAACTAGGGGACCTTAAGAAAATAAAGCACATTAACTTTATTAAAATTAGTTTGGAGGAACCAAAGGACAAAGACAGAATCCCACTTTGCCTTAATTGTTGCGCCTGGGGCCACACCAAAAATGGGTGCCGCCAGCAGGCAAGATGCATGGGGTGCGCGGGTACGCACAACTCCTCGCTCTGCCCAGTGCAGGATAGGCTAAACACTCAGCCGAAATGTGCTAACTGTGCAGGATTGCATCCTGCCAATTACAAGGAGTGCAGTTTCTATCAGGGGCCCTCCGCGTACGCCAGCAGCAACTCGCTAGGCTGCGCGCCGCTCGCGAACAACGCTCCGGCAACTCGACCGCTCCCGCCGCAGCACAGACTCGCACAGGGTTCCCTGTGCTAGCGCCCCGGCGTGGTGGGGAAAACCTGCCCAATCGGAAGCCGCCCAAAACGACCAGCCAATAGGGACACAACAGACCTCCGGCGCCTTCTCCGAACTGAAGGATCTTCTAGAATTAATTAAAGGATTTGATTTAGCCAAAATCATCGCCGCTGCTAAAACAGCGATCCTAATCCTCAAAGGCGATGGCAACGTCATTACAAAATCCCTCGCAGCAATAGAAGCCGTAGCCAAATTATTTTAATGGCGCCATTAGCGAATCGCCTTTACAATATTGCGTCATGGAATGCGAACGGTACATTGTTAAACTCGAAAGCCCTTATAGAAAAATTCTGCGAAGATTATGCCATCGCAATCTTATTAATCCAAGAAACGCATCTTCAAAGCTCCAAATCTTTCCGACTGCGCGGCTACCACGTCTACCGAGACGATGGACAAAATAGGAGAGGAGGCGGAACGGCAATAGCACTCAGGAGAACTCTACCCCACACTAGAATAACCACACCGCCACTCGCGAACCTCGAGGCAACTATAGTTGAACTAGGAACGGCCACCGGTCCGATAAACTTTGTCTCCGTATACAGAAGCCCGGCGCAACCCCTTTCATTAGCAGATTTAACGCAAATTACTAGTACAGGCGCCACAGTAGTAATAGGTGGTGACCTCAACGCCAAGAGAATAGAATGGGGTTGCACCACAAACACTCCAGCCGGCAATGCACTTAAATCTTTCCTCGATGCTCATCCTTCACTAATTCTTCACCCGCCCTGTGGCCCCACCCACCTTATAAATCACCTCCCACATGATATCTTAGACATAATAATCCACTCTTCCAATCTTCAACCTACAGTCCCCCGCCCACTAAATGAACTCAATTCCGACCACCTTCCAATCATATCAGCTATCTTTCTTGGTGCTTTTCCATATTCCTTTCATCCTAAAAATAATTTCAACCCCGACTGGAGGAAGTATCGTGACCGTGTGGCCCATAAGATTCGCGCTTCAACTCGAACACCTGAATCGCCCGAGGAAATCGACGAAGCGATTGACAAATTCGAGCAGAAACTGCGCTACGCGTATCATATCAACACCACTAAAACAAACTCTCAAGACCGACGCGACGCTCTTCCCGCGCATATTATCTCTCTCATCCAAGAGCGCAGGAAAGCGCAAAGGCGATTTTACGCCACGCGTGACCCATTCGATAAAGCTAAATTCCAAATTACGCGCAGAACTGTTTCCAAATTGCTCAAAACACATAGAGAGGCTGAATGGGAGAAATTCCTCACTTACGCTGACGTGAAAGACCGTCGTGACATTTGGAAACTCCAGAAAACTCTAAAAAATCCGGTAGCGCCCATCTCAGCACTCAAAGACGGAAATACCTCCACATACGACCCAGCCCGAAAAGCGGAAATATTCGCTTCAACATTAGAAAAACGATTTCGGCCAAATCTAATAAATTCATACCAGCTAATAAACAACCAATACATCCCAGTGCCAGACGTCCTTCCAAAGAATTACGAAGATTGTTACTTCGGTAACATTGCCAAAAGAATGACAGACGAAAACCGATTCCAAATTTCTGAAGAGCAATTGCCAGCAAAACTTAAAGATTTAAACGACCGTAAAGCGAGTGGCCCTGATCAAATCAGCGGAAAAATGTTAAAGAATTTACTGAAGAGCGCCATCCTTGCCCTTGTCCAAATCATGAACGCCGCAATCAACATAGGCTATTTCCCATCAAACTGGAAAAAATCCAAACTCATTCTCATCAACAAACCCAACAAGAGCTCAACCGACCCAGAAAATTACCGTCCAATCAGCATACTTTCGCAAGTTTCTAAATTATTTGAATGTCTCCTCCTCCCGGCCATCACCTCAAAACTAGATTTAGAAAAGGCAATAAGATCTACGCAATTCGGATTTCGTAAAGGTCACTCGTCGGCAATGCAAACTTTTCGGTTAGCAATGGAAGTTGCCTCCACTCTCTCTCTCCACTGTGCCATCCCCGCTATATTTTTTGACTTCTCCTATGCATTTGACAAAGTAAACCATCAAATCCTTCTACAAAAATGCCATAAGTTTCTTCCTGACTATCTCTGCCGCCTAATATTCAGCTACCTTCAAAATCGAACTTTCTTTATCAACTATCAAACCAATAAATCTTCAATCAAAAATATCAACGCCGGCGTCCCTCAAGGGGCCGTTATTCTCCCCTCCTTTTCACTCTATACATCCATGACCTCCCCCTATCACCTCATGTCAAAGAATACTTATTTGCCGACGATGTGGCCTTCACGACGAAATTTGCAAAATCAGAAAGCGCCGCCCGAAGACTACAAGACGCAACAAATAACCTGAACGACTGGTGCAAACTTAACGGCATTACGCTAAACCCCAGTAAATGCCAAGCAATTCTATTCAGCTGGCGAAGAGAAGCTTTACCAACACCCATCGCAATCAATGGCATTCGCATTCCATGGCAAAACCAAGTAAAATACTTAGGGATAACATACGATAGAAAACTACTATGGCAAGCTGAATGTATGGAATCAGCGAAAAAGATGGGCCAACGCATTGCGAGCCTATCTCCTATCTTTCACGCCAAATCAATATCAAACAAAACTAAGGCTATGCTCTACAAAACATGTGTCCGCAGCGCGGGCACATACGCATGCGTCACTTGGGCCACAGCAGCAGCAGACAATATGCGCCACATTCTCAGGTCAGAGAACAGATTCGTCAGAACAGCATGTCGTCCAGTACCAGGCCAACCTTTCAGTTATTATTTAAAACAGTTAAACATTACCCCCATAAACAAATTCATCTTAGATACAGCAAAAAAGCAAATAGAGGACCTCTTCTCCAACCCGGCTCTAAGCGCACTATTTCAACAGTATTTCCAATATTATACCAAACTACCAGCAGCTGGGCGCAAGCATTTCCCGTCCGATGCCCGCTGCTTACAACCCCCTTAACTCTACCCCAACCCAGCTACTACGTACAAGATTCAATCCTAATTAACTACAACTATTCAGTGCGGAATTGCCGCAACGCAGAATTACCAAACATCAAGCATCCTCCAAAAATCCAATCAACCAACACCTACTTACCTTCTTCCATTACTCTCACTTTCTTTTATTAAAGGCACCGCTCAGAGCAACTCCGTCGCGTCTCTCGACGCTAAAAATTAAATTAAATAAAAACAGAGTTTTTCCAAGGCCTCGTACGCTCAAGTACGAGGCAGGGCTCTGATTGGCTCCAAGCACCCCACCACTCAACACCCAGGCGGAGGAGCGCCAATCACGGCGTAGGCCGCCCTGCTCATATAGAAACCACCACCGGCCGGCGTCACCCGGACAGCCAAGATCATTCACATAACTGTACATCAGTTCGCACCAATGTACGTGGATTATAAATTGTGTAGTATTTATAGAGATGCTTCCGCATGGTGTATTATCGTGAAACAGGAGCTTCTAGGCAGATTTCAAGAAGTTGTCTTATTATTTGTATGCATTCTGTCTAAATGTGATAGAACTTCTATTTAGAGAGTTTTCAAATCAAAACACTTTGTCATCATTAGTAATATCGAGAACATAGTGGTTATTCGTTGGGACAGAAGAATTCACGTTGGCTGGCAGGAACAATTTCAATGAGTTTGATTTCGAAGAACGGGAGAGAAAATGTATTTTGCAATATATTGATAACATTCCGTCTGGTACTGAATGTGAAACTTCAGAAATGAACATTGATGAAGAGATCGAATATGAAGAAGAGATAGAAGATAATGGAAAAAGCAAATGAGTTAGTACTTCAAACGCATGAACAAGAAGTTCAAAAACTAGAAAGTGAGAACGTCAATTTGAACTGTCGGGAAGCTGAAGAGTGCTTAGGAACGAAAAGGAATAAATATATCATTTCTTTTTAAAATCAATTTGTTGCAAATGTTGGACCTAGCATTCCAGATGATAAGGATGAACCAATAGAAATGTTTCAATGTTTATTTCCGGACGAACTAGTTAAACTAATCGTGCAACAAACTAACTTGAATGCTGCTCAGAAATCTAACAGTTCTTCGTTTGTAAGAAATAGTTATGAAATGGTAATGGAGAAGGCATTACACTGCAAATATGGGGTTCGTCGATAGGATGAATGTCATGAAATATCTCTACGAAATTGATCGTAAAAGGAAGAAATGGAGGCATTGAATTTTCTGGCAATTCCTGGATGTTATAGTTATAAATGCATTCATTATGTATAAGGAGGTGAATGGAAGGTTGAAAGATCTGAAATGTAGAATATCCATCATTGCAGGATTGACCGAGGCTGCGACAAAACTTTCTCCATGTAGGTCAAGGAAGGTAAAAGAGCCCAACTATTTCAAAGCATAACATTTTTAGCGCCCGAAGAGAGAAATAACCAAGCCTCCCATAAGCCACAAAGAGGTAGATCATGAATATGCGCAAACTGAAGCACCGCCAAAGAACCACATCGCACAAAATGGTCGTGCGAAATATGTAAAGTGAGATTATGCATAAATAAGTCAAAGAACCGCTTCGCTGAATTCCACAAAAAGTGACTACGGAGAGAGCCAGTGGTTTCAAATTGAAAATGCTGTATTGCGATAAAACAGTGAAAAATACCACAAGTTACATTTATAATCATGTGTGGTAAAATATCAATGTAAATGTAACTTTTCATCATTCACAAACATGTTTGAGTGCTGTTTGTTATTTTATTTTAATTATTCAAATTCAATTTCAAAAAATTGATAGAATTGTATGAATTTTATTGGAAATGGTGTATGTGCACTAATTTAACTGTAAATGCTCCATTTCATCATCCTAATATAAGCAATTTCACAAAGTATCTATTGGTTTAGGAAGCGATTTTACGATCACTTTACAGTCAAAATATAAATTAAGTGTTTTATTTTTCTTTAATTTAATGCTACGATGACTCGGTATCTTTCGAATGGAGAGCAAAGAAGCGTATCTTTGGGTCATGAAGGAATGATTATTTAAATCGATGAGAGTAAGTTCGGCAAAAAGAAGTATTTCTGAAGTAAAAGCGTAATGAGAAATAGAAGGAATTGAACGTGAGTCAACTCTAATTTTCAAGGTTGTTGAAAATAAAGCAAAAGAGGTTATTTTAGATAATAAAAAAAGTCAAGCGGGGATTCACTGTCATTCCAAATTTTTGGAGAAATTATAATTGTCTAAGAGGTTAACAGCACCTTTCCGTCAGCCACTATTTATTAAGGACCCTAAAATGCGTATTCCAATCCAATTAAAACTTTAATTATATTTAAACGTCAATTAAATCGTCGTGGAGTTAAAGATCAATTTCAAACTTCTCTTTATAAATATGTAAAAAATATTCAAAAGAATACGTTTGACAATCTTACAACTAATCGGAAGTTACAAATTTTCACAAAAAGGATACGTGAGTACTTTTTTAAAATTTTTTAGTTAAGATTTCTTTATAATTTTCAGTTATAAAATGAATGAAGTTTGAAAGCGGAAACCCAAATTAGAAGGGAAAAACATTTAGTGAGCAAGTAAGTGAGGAAGGCGCGGTATTTCCAGGTGGGAACAAGACAAAGAGGGCGGGGATGCAATATAAGAAGGTTTCGCGGCAGGCCGGGGATAGAAGGAATGTCCAATAAATTTTCATAGTTACCCCGGCAACGTGACATACTTCAGTTAATAACAACGGCCCCCATGGCCCAGACAGTTGCGGCAGCCGTCGTCTGCGCCGAGGAGGTTGCAAGTTCAAGTCCTGCGTAGGCATGGTCGTATTTGAGATTGCCCCTCCATCTTCATTCTATCACCCCCATAATTCTTAATTTAAGACGTAACAACCTTGGCTTCCCAAGGGATATAAAAAAGCTATCCGCATAATGACGCATGTTAATCTCTCCGGGCTAAATACGAGTGGGGAGGCCGTGGATAACGTGAAGCGTGGTCATACGTGGCCGATATGCATATAATAATAATAATAATAATAATAATAATAATAATAATAATAATAATAATAATAATAATAATAATAATAATAATAATAATAATAATAATAAATTGTAGGCTCAAATTTCACTCACTTTAAAGCATCGCCAATCAGGATTGCTTCACGCAGTCAAGAATTTTGTCACGTAACCCTAGCAGCGGGACGATTCTGTTTAAGCTAAATCTACGGTACTCATAAACACTTCAGATAATCCGACGAGACGGCGAGGAGCGGGCGGCAATTTTCATGGAATGAAGCCATAACAGTTCCACGCGGCGCGTAGCTTCAGGCGGAGAGCGAGAAATTCCAAGTAGCGCAATCTGGAAAACGCTGGCAAGCTTGCTGCGAATTCTCCCTACGCCAGCCCGTCTTCTGCCTAGAATTCCTCTTCATTTGCGTGGAGGAGTAAGAATGTCGCGATACTTCTGTGATTCTGGTATTGATATTTTTCTTTTTTATTATAAGTGCGCAATACTTCCTGGAATGGAGGAAGACTTTGAAGAATAGATGGTTATAAACATTTTTTAAAAGTCTTACTTGCGTAATAGCGGCCTTGAAGTCCTTTTGGTGTTAGCCACGGTGAGTAATTCTCCTTGATCATACTAAGCCTGTCTTACGTCAAGGCAGAGAAGTCATTGCCTGTTATCCCAACCGGCCTGGCACTCAGCGCCGTTAGTATCCGGGAAGGTGACTCGAGCTACTTAACGACCGTGATTTCACGGAACTTGGTTACGAAGATCTGCTACCGGCGCAGGCAGATATGATCTGAATGATGAATGGTGAAATGAGTGGCTGGTAACGGTAACTGGAGAAACCCGACCAAATTTGACGAAAACTCGATTTTTTCCACCACAAATCTCAAATTCCTCTTAGATCGATCAGGAGATGAACCCTGGTCACAATGGTTGCCTTTCGTTAATTCTAGGCAAGAACTACCCTGGCAAGAATTGTTCACAAAATATTCGCTCCGAATTAATAATATCTAGTTTCAAAGACAAATCAGCTACAGATTTCGGTTCTTATCCCTCATCATGTCCTTTGTGAAGGAATGTACGTCTGCCACGACATGGAGAATGACGATTAGAATAAATATATTTCCTACTGAATTCTAGAAGATGTGCTCAGATAATGAAATTACATTTAAGTCCAGAGGCAGAACAAGGGGCCACCTCAACATTTGCTCAAGGAATCAGGAAAACTGGATGAAAAACCTGATTGAGATGAGGAGTCCTTTACTCACAAGCTATAAAGTATGAAGAGCCAGGACGCGATGCGACGAGACGTAGTATGCTCAAAATCATGAATAGCTTTGAGTATGAGCACGCAGGAAACGACGCGGTGGCGAGATTTGGAACAGTCATGTTTTGTTTTTGGTTGTTTTTTCTCGCGCGAATACTCCCGACCAGGAAGTCAACAACCATTGTCTGGTATGATAGATGGGGAATTGCTAATGAATTAAGGGTTTTCTAGACCATAGATTTACCAGTCAAAGCCCAGACACTTTCACAACGTAACCCGTTTGCACTGTAGGGACCGGTGCTAAAGAATCTCTCTCTGACTCACCAGATGACAGATGTAACGATACGCTGCACTTCATTACAATTTGGAGAATCCCACGCCTTTCCAGATAAGACGCGACGGAATCACATTGTTTGAAAATCAGAGGAGCCGAGTAGTTTCGGGGTGACTCGCCTCGCTCGTGTGTAAAAACGCAAAATCAATACACGTATTGACTGCATTGAAGATTGTATTACTACGTAACGTTGGTTGCGATTCCGAAGATCAGCGGCATTGCATTCTCCGGGACCCAACGCGTCTTTCATGCGTCAACTGCGCGTGAATCTCCTGTTCACAAGCGTAGCAAGACAAACTGAAAGGACATATATTTATTTTCGCTCAGACTCAGGTAACAGCGATATTTTCAATTATTAATTATCCTAATGCCGAGTTAGGCTGACAGTCTTAATACTTGTCGTTTTGCAGAATCATCCCTTGTGTCATAAAGACGAATAGTAATTTTCTTCAGCCCAACCTCCTCAAAAAGCTCTCCCCAACTCTCTAGATGTATTTCGAAGCCTTAACAATCGGTCACACAACAATAACCAGTTACTATGACTAGTAACAAACGACCCATATATGAAACTATTTAAGTATCACTCTCAATGGATAAAAAAGGACAGAAGTAAAAAATTACAGTATCACAAAACTACAATTTTGAGGATTAGTATATTTTATGGACAGAACGTTTTTGTTGCTATATATACTACATAAATTGTTCGGTGTTTTCCGTCGAACTCATCGTGGGTAGGTAGATTGCATGACTCCGTAACAGAAGGTATTTAATTGATGGGGTGGCCTAAGAGAAAAATCCGACTCGGAAATTAAAGTCTTCCTTAATTTCCTGTAATTTTAATCCGAGTAGAAACAAACATGTTTTTTAATTTACCGTTTAATTTTTTAAATTTTAATGTTATGTTCCACTCAACAAGGCATGGATTTAACTCCATTGTCTGAATATATACTGTGTATTCTCATTTCAAATGCAGGTGTAGAAAGACTGAACATGAATAGGGTCATGAAAAAGTTAATAAATATTAAAATATATAATACAATACAAGTTTCTGCAAAAGTTGCAAATAAATAACGAGAATCTCCCACAATCTTTCATTGAATATCACCCCCATAAACATGTAAAACGCCTCGATACAACAGTTTTCTCTAAAATGCAAGTTATGAGAGGCTACAATTTGATTGCTGGCATTATTTTATTTAAATATTCATTTTAATTTGGGTATATTAAATGCAATTTCAATTCCTATCAGGGCCCTCCCCCCTCAAGGAAAAATTCAGCGCGCCCCCGCAGCAGAAACCCGTTTCGTTATGAAGACAGAGAGAGCAGACTACGTCACAGAGGGATTCAGTTGGGCTGGTGTAGATAAGAGCACGAAATGCCACCGGTTGTACTTCGCATGAAGTACGAGCAGATGTTGCGAGATGTCGCTTCTCTGCTCCACCCGCTCTCCTCATCGTTGCTGACGAAATGGAAAACTTTACGCCAAAACGTTTTATTGTTATGCTTTGCCATTCCATAAAGTCAGTGAAGAGCCAGCTAGTGTAGTAGGCGTACCTATGACGAAAAATGGGGCAGAAATTATTCTATTTGCCTTTAATGGATTATGCAAACATATTGTGATTTACCAAAGAACTATCCGAGGTCTATAAGTAGTCAAGGGACGTTAAGAACTCAACAAGACAAAGCCACTCATACGAGTGACGGACACACGAACAATGAGAAAAAAAGAGAACGAGACTTGAGAATTGGAGTACATAGATGGAGAAAGGCTGGAGCTTTAGAAAGGGAATTTAAATGACGAACGATATAATACATTAAATAGTATTCGGTATTAGGAGCCCACCAGTGGCGAATATAAAGATAATCACTTTGTATATTAGGCATGAAATAAGAACAACCGGAAGAAGGAAGAATTGTCAACGCGCCGAAATAGGGTGCGAGAGGACAAAGCGGGAGCACCGAGGAAATTGACACAACAATTTGTTATAATTAAATAAAGAATATATTACAACTACCTCCCCTTTGTTTGCATGCTCGACCGTTCTCCTCCTTACTATTAATTCTAAAAGAATGATAATAAAATTTAATTCTGTTTATGACAAAACTTGATCTCCTTACATTAATAATTTCAAACTTTCAACCAGAATCCCCGTTTTACTTTCCTTTATCAAGCTTCTGTGTTCTTGACCGATACATTGTTCATTCCAATTCCATTTTACCTTGTTTTGTAACTCCCTCGTCCATGACACCACATACATAATTTTCCTTCATTACTGATTTTACTTCCGTGATATAAAATACTTCCCACCTAGTCACGTTGTTTACGTTCTGCTATCTTGAAAAATAAATATACTGACATCGCGAGCAGCTCACTCTCTCTATCTCTCTCCCTCTCGATCTGCACACTATCAGCACCGCAAGTTCTCTCTGCGATCTGTATTCCATCAACGCCGGATGAATTCTCGTCTTTTGTTCATATTATGCGCCTTTCAACTATCTCACTCTCTCGATTTTCTTCTTCCGGTCTAATGAGCAGTGCATTTCATTTCTCGCATGAGCTCCTATCCTGATTGGTTGTTCGTTCGTCCATGTTAACTCATTTATTCCTTGACTTTGCTATCCTAATTCTTTCGCAAATTACTTATTCTCCTACAGATTTTCCCACGTGTCCTTTCCTACTTAAAACATTTATGTGTTCTGCTTCTCCCCTTTCAATCACTCGTATTAACATTTTTCCGTGTTTCCTAAACGATCGCATTTTTGCATCAATATCCTTCGAGCATTGTTGTGCCTATCGTGTTTACTACAATATATTAAATTTATATTAATTTCCCTGCTATTTTGTATTTTCCTTGTAATAAATCAACACGGTAAGGCTTTTCAGATCTGAAAAAATAAGATGAAGCTCAAAATAATTAAAGATTAAATATTTTAAACTGTTTTTTTTGTTCTTGTGAAAAACGATTATTAAGTTATTTGAATAAAGTATTATATTTTCTATGAAACAAGGCTGACTATTGCAGTAATATTGTGTGTTAAACAATACAAACTTTTACAAGAGATTTTCCAGGAATTTGCCGTTCGTATGAACGGAACGTCAACGCACAACGATGCCAGGGCAACGAAATTAAATAAAAATCGGAAAGATTAAAACGTATCTCAGTGTGGTAATTGGAATTGTAAAAAGTTTTTTTCTTTATGGAAATTTACATTTCATTTGTTTTGGAGCTTGAATTGTGCTATACTAAGAGCCTTAGCTGTTACAAAGGATATCGCGTAGTGTTCAGGGCGCTTTATTTCTAACTTTTCTAACTTGTGTGTACCTGGCTTGTATCCCTGCCATGCCCTCTTTCAATTTGCAATTGTCAAAGATGGGTTCAAAAAAAGCTCTTGGTGTCCATTCATAAAATCAATCAATGATATTTGATTGTCAATGTTTAGATATTATAAATACTGCAGAAATGCAAACGAGAACACTTGGATTGAAATACGAAATCATATCGTAGTAGATTTGTCCCTGGCTATAACTGTCTTGAAGGAGAATTCCGAAATCATTACAGGCAAATCGTTATAGCTTGCAACCTTTCGTTATGTATTGCACAGGGATACTGAGGAATGTGATATTTGCGTCAGAATTGGCTTACAAAGAACACATCAACGTTTTTGTGTTAAAAAGTTCTTAAAAGCACATTTCATTTCATTTCAATTGTACGCAAGTGTTCAAACAGTTCAAGCGTAGACAACAGCGAGCAGTATAAGTAGTGAAGTGGACGTTTACAATGATCATTCTCCTCAGACACTAAACCTACGTAAGCGGGAACTATTTTAAATTTTAAATCATCTCATTCGTCACAGATTAAACGCTCTACAGTGTTAACTTAAGTTGATAGAGTAATTAAAATTACGAACCCAGTATTCTTTGATAACGTAATTGAATTTTTTTTCTGTTAGTAACACGAAACAATTATCTCCTAAAGTATATTACACGGTTGATTTGCACACAAATACGAAAAATGGCACATACCAAACCTATGATTAATAATTCAGAATATTGCCAATATATTACATTACCTTTTATTCCGTTAATTAAATTTCAACTGAATTTTTTTAGAAAAATACAATATCAAAATAAACAATTCCAAAGTTTAAAAAAATTACATACATAAAACATAAAAAAGATCCTGTCTCTTAATTAGAACTAAAGGATTAATATATTTCTTAAAATGCCTACAATGTAATTGCTGTTACGTAGGACAGACTTCCAGAAAATTAAAAGAACTTGAAAGAGAACATAAGAACAACATGAATCGAGTAGAAGAAAAACAAAACTCATTAAGTAAACACAGAAGTGATAATGATCATCAATTTGATTTTCTTCATCTCACCATATTAAATAAAGAATCAAAGTATCAATCCAGGATTACTAAAGAAACTCTTTATATAAAATTACTAAAACACAGTAAATACTGCCATGATTTGTGAGACTAGCCCGCAAGAATGCGTGGGACAAGGAACTTCTACATAAGCAAAGAGGAGCCAATAATGAAAGAAACAATAGACGACAGCGCCGCGTAATAATAATTATTACGAAAGTAATAGAACAAAAAAGGGGGGAATAGGCATGGTGAACAGTGAATAGAACCCAAATTTAGGAACATTTTGAACCAAGAATCACGGTATTCGAGCCACGGGTTCCGTAAATATTATAAATTGCATGCATAACGGCGAAGTTGAAGACATGGTGACCATTGTTGTACCTATGAAAGTATACAACAAAACGAGTTTTATTGAATATCCAGTGAATGCCTGGGTGGATTTTGGCCAAACTTACAGAAATTATAGGGAAAAATATTTAGATCAGGGCAAAATTAGTTACGGCGCGGGGGGGGGGGAAATTTATGTAAGGCTTTAATAAATCAGTATCCAGTTCCATAGCATAGCGAGCTAAGAAAGAATTAAAAGAGCGACCGAAGATGTAAGTGACGTCATCACGAGTGGGGAAGACGGAAAATAAAGGTTTTTTGGAAAAAGGAAAACGGGAAAAGGGAATTCGGTAATGTGATAATTACAAACCAAAAGTTAATAAAACTATGAAAGAGAGAGTAAGACGCAAGATGCCCCAAAACAGTGAAAAATGTAAACATTTTCGAACATTTATTATGGTGATGGGCATATGTTTGGAAAAAAGACAGTCACTTGGATTGTGTGGACCAACAATGCAAACTGGGTTACAGACAGAATGAGTTCGGATCTGAGGATGATCGCACGCGTTTTTATGTTGTGTTAAGTTTTTGAAAATTTTTGCGGAAGTGTCGTGTAAAACGTTATTAAGTTATTTTGGTTGCATAAAAACAATTGTTGAGACTGAGTGTATCGAAAATTTATTTAAATTCATTTAGAAATTCACGAAAAAAAATCCGCATAGACAATATTTACGCAAATTAGGTGTCAGGAAATAGGAGCGTCGCGAAAGATATATATATATATATATATATATATATATATATATATCGCGAGATATAGAAATAACATTCAGGGAAGACGCGATTAAGACAAAAAAAAACAATACTTGTGGATGCATTGGCAAACTTGAAACGGGGGAGTGCATCGAGGATCTGGTGGCAGCTGAACGGGGGACTGCGTGCGTAAATAATGCACGTGACAACTACCAGCGACGGGCGCTGACGGAAGGTGACATCGCTGCAAAAAAGGGAAGTGGCACGAATTGTGCAATAACTGTATTGTTTTTTTTTGGTTTGTTTACGCTCCATTCAAAAGAAAGAAAAGAAGTTCTGTCGAAGACCAAGTTATGCTATTAGGCTAAGGATAATAAGGAAGGTCACGACAGAATGCGCATTCTGATGGATGGATGAGATTTTTCTTTGTATTGTAATTTCAGTGTGTATGTTTATTTTTTTTTCTGTGTGTTTATATATTCGTATTGTTATGTTTCGTAAGTCGGAGGGGCAGATTGTGTTAATGAAAAGGGATATCAGCGAAAAAAAATCCTAAATTAAATGCACGAGCATCCCAATGGCTCATAATTGCCGTGATTCCATGTCTTTTTATTCTGTAGTGGTATGAATGTTGACCCAGGCACGAACGAAACGGACCCTTCCTTCAACTCCGTATGGAGTGAGCGCGCGGACTACGACACGGTAAGAAATAAACAATAGTACGAGCTAGCAGAGGTACGGGCAATCGCTAATGTGGCACCCAATTATAATTCAGGGCTAGGGCAGGGCAAGATAGTGCGCGTGACGAGGAAAAGATTACAATCGTCGTGAGGTTTTGTAAGAGAATATTACAGTGGCGCACTAGCGTGGGCCATCGTGTTTGATTAGAAGTAGTATATTGTTACATTGGCGCCGCGACGTGAGGCGTCGCGGTATCAAAGGAGGGCGGAGAGAGGGGGAGATTATTACAATACTGTGACTGAGAGGAATACTTTCACGAAACTATATGACCTCATAATATCTTTAGATAATAACTGCACTACAAAATTTTCTTTTTCTCAACACCAACTTCACCTGTTCAAACCACCTTCGTTTGTTAAAACATTTTGCTATTTGTTTACAAAATTTTATAGACTTTAGGAGGCTGTAAATAAAAAAACACGAGTGAGATATTATTATTTCAAATTCAAAAAATACAACATATTACTATAATTCCGATCCTGAAGAAGGTTAATGATCATCAAAACGATAATCTCTAAAAAAAATATAATAAAAATTGATAAAATATAAATGTCTGTCTAATAAAGCAAAGGACCTTTCAAGAATTACAAAAATAAGAATGTACACGTTTGAACTGCATAGTCTCATCAACGGGGGAAGGTAAAATTCTTTTACTTTCTTCTTTTTCTTGGCCTGCACAATTCTTGTGTCAGAAATAAAGTTCTTTTGAGACCATATTCTCGTTAGCAATACGTATTTTTTAATATCATTCATAATGACGCTTTTCATTCGCATTGATTATTGATGGTTTCAAGAGAAACTTCAAATCCTATGGACAAAATTTCTTTGTGGAAAGGGCAGTTTTTCTTGTGAATATGAGTAATTATTAAATTATTAATTTAAAAATAAATATTAGATAATAATAATAATAATAATAATTATTATTATTATTATTATTATTATTATTATTATTATTATTATACACATATGACACGAACATCGTTTTATTTTATTCAAATGTTTCTGATGCAAGAAAGTGTGTGTTAGTTTTCAGAACATAGGCCTACTATCACTCTTACCGGAACTTTCAAACGCGAGTTTAAACTTAGTAAATATTAAAAGTAATGGTACTTAACCGCTTAGTATTATAATTATCTTAGTGTTTTAAAAATACATTAGAGAGACCGTTAGTAATTTTGGGCAACTTCCGAATAAAAAGGAAAACTTTGTTCAAATTTAAAATATCATATGTTACAATTTTCTTGAGAGAAATAATTTAAAAAATCAAATTCGTAAGGAATTTCATGACCTTTAAGATTATGCGCAACTATTATTGCGCAAATATAAATTATTAAAAAGTTATTACGCAAAAATCAAAAAATGCCAGAAATTTTTTTGTTGTTTGGCTACAAAAAGTTTTGCCGAAGTATTTCGAGGTGGAAAACCAACTTCTCTTACTTATTCTTATATATAAAAATGAATCGCTGAATTCCTTGCTAAGCGCAAATCTCAAGAACGGCTGAACCGATTTTGCTAATTCTTTTTTTAGAATATTCCTAGAAGTACGAAGATGGTTCTTACGGAGAGAAAAAATTAAAAAATGGCCTGAAAAAGTCTAAAAACAACACTTTTCTATCTTGCTAAGCGCAAATCTCGAGAAAATCTTAACCGATTTTGCTAATTCTTTTTTTAGAATATTCTTTGAAGTACGAGGATGGTTATTACGGAGAGATAAATTTAAAAAATTGCCTGAAAAAATCTAAAAACACTTTTCTATACTCTTATACAAATAAATCGTAATAATACATAAAAGTCAATTTGAACTTTAATACCATACCAAAAAGTTCAATTGTTAGTGGAGAGTCAGGAATTTCAAAACAATTGAGTGACGTTAGTATCGTATCAATATTTATACGATGGTAACATTAGACAAACACAAATTGTCTATGGTAAAATGTCACTTGAAATGTAAACGTCTCTTTGATGTGTATATGTTGAAATGCTGTGATGTGTAAACGTCTCTTGACTGATCGGGAGAATAGCTACCCCCTATGTCAAGGCTACATTAAGTCACATACGTTTCTAAGCAATTGTTTTTTTCCATTCGTTTGTTTGATTTAATGGAAGTCATTTGCTTTATGCATTCTTCCCCACATATATTGATAAAGGTAAGTTTTAAATTATTCTTTAATTGCATTTCTAGATAATTCAATTGTAATGGTGAGAATGAGTGAAATTTTAAATGGTAGTTTTTTCTGTGAGTTACGTATGAAAGGAAAATTAGAAATTATTAAGTTGTGTATGAATGGTGGAATTATCGCAAGTAGACGTGAATGTTCGAAGTGTGGAAGAGAAATGAAATTATAAAAAAAAGAAGAAATTTTGCAGATGAGTATGCTAGGTTTTGTCGTAAGAAAGGTATGAATGCACATGTTTATACTTTTTCTGGGTTGATCCGGAGTTTAGGGTGGCACGGTTCCTTTGGTTCCTTTTATGATTCATTATTTCTCGCGATTCCTATGTTTATAGTTGCGCGGTTCATTTGAATCACTGGTTGAGTGATCGAGAATAATTTTGCTGGCTTTGATTAATTTTCTTACGCCAAAGCATAAATATATACAATGTTACTACGGGTCTAAAGCCATATAAAGCTATATTGTAACCGCTTGTCGCCGGTCACATTTATAACCAACGGAAAATGGAAGCTATTATACCCGACATTAGGCCCTACACGTAGTTTCTACAGTGGCGAAGAGATGGCGTAAGTCAGAGAAGGATTTCTGAACGCACTCAGACCGTAGCCAATCAGGAAATTTTCGTGGAAATACGGATGTGGCGTGAACTTGCGTCAAAAAAGTGCTCGCTCTTTCTGGTTCGAGACGGCAAGGAGAACGGTTGTCTACAAGTACGCCACATGGTCGACGAGGGACACGCGAAGATTGCGGAACACAAAAGCTTTAATAAAAGGTAATTGACTGAACACTTTTCATGGACTTACGTACTGTGAATATCGTGAGATTACATGGAAGTAGTAAATGAATATTAAACAAGAATGCAATGAATGAAAGAACGACGGCGGTAATAGATCGAAATGAATCTGTAAAACCACGTTGCTGCATTCTTGTTGCTAGAAAAGAGGACTATTGTAACATGGGACATGTTTCTTCTTTGTTACAGCTTTAATATATTTCATACTTTTCATATATTCGTTATTCTTATTTTTGGGAATTTCACTTTGGAAATCCTATGATGAAATTTTGGAAGTTATGAGAAAGACGGATTATCCAACAACTAGTTTGACTTTTGCCATTACGAAGTCATAACTTGGAGTTTCGGACTCGCATTCTGAAGCGACCATCGCCTCTGCGAAAGCTGTGGTGAATTTTCGACTGGGAGACGGTGTTCGGAATACTTCAGTGCGACAGGCCACGCAGGGACTTTGCAGAAGAACGACGACCTTGAGGCGCGAGGGTCGCGCGACGGGCCAGCTACACAGCGCGGGACCAACTTGCGGAGTTCGCCGGTCGTGAGTTATATAAAAGCAGAAAGAACACTCACTTTATTTCAGTCTGGAAAAAAACTTGTGAGATAGGAGTATTATACAAGCCAAAACGTTGTAATGTGAGCTTCCCTCAATAATAGACGTTGATCGGGCAAGTTTCTGAGAATAGTGGTTTTATTTCTTTTCGACAGTCGTAACAAGAATCAGATTAAAGTAATTCTTTATGTTTATGATAGAAGTTGTTTTGTACAGAATTATTTATTTAGTCATATTTTAATGATTCAAATCATTTAAGAGACGTTATGAAACAAAATTTTGTGTTGAAAGGCTATGTAGAAGCCGAAGGTCAAATGTGACTATTGAATGTAACGTAATTAGTGATTTAAAAGGTAGTACTGAATTTCGAGTATTGTGTGTATGTATTTTTCTTTTACAGGATGAATATTTGTACTATGATTTGTGTGTCTCATGTGTGATATTCTTTGTGAAGTGTAAAAATGTATCCATTGCTTGTTTTCTTGTAAACAGGGATCTGAATTATTATTATTCTAGTGAAAAACTGCAGTTTAGGTAGGGAATTAGCTACCATGATTTTTACAAAAAGTGAGAACATAGGAGGATCTGTGATTTTCATTCAATAGGATACATCTAATTACATTGATGTAAACGGAAAATGTAAAATTTGTTACATTTTGGCGCTCTAGAATATGTTATTTGTCATTTAAAACTGAAAAATTGCGTTGGTCTATTAATTGATCAGTAGCTTAACAAAGACGAACCCACTACCAATAGGGAAGTTTATCCGTAAACTGAGATATTCCCAGGGATGCGTGACGGTGTAATCACACGTCGCGAAGTAGGCAAATGACAGATCTACTTTTGTAATCGGTGAGGCTCGAGCGGAGTACGGTTACAATATATTTTGCAATTAAGAATTATTTCATCTTCATCACGAAACATTTAAAATATCAATTTACACTTAAAATAACATTTCACGACATTAAAAAAATATTGTTAAAATATGAGTTTGCTTCCTGCTTGAAATGAAATATAAATATAGTTACGGGGAAATATAGTAATTAAACAGCCTTCTATTAACACTTTTAGTTGTTACTATGACGACTGAATTATTTATGTTCAATGTTAAATGATAATTTGTTTTGTTGAATGAGAAGTCCAGAGATTGATAGTTTGTTGGCGTGGAATTGTATTTTTCGCATTTCAAGTCTTCTTTAAATAGGTTTGTGTGTCTACTGAGATGGAAGGTATGAATGCTGGTTTTATTTACGATTTGCGCCAAGAGGGAACTGAATGTGATCCAGTGGTGTCAGAAAGTGGGCTTGCTTGCGTCTCGACGTGTATGTAATGTGTGCAAGAAAGATTTGAAATTTAGTGAGAGAAAGGATAGGATAGATGGTTATGAGTGGATTTGTAGAGTGAGAGCCGAGAATGCTCATAGCGTGAAAATGTCTGTGCGAAAGGATTCTTGGTTTGAGAGGAGTCACATGGAGATATGGAAGGTGCTTCTCATTACCTACATGTGGGTGATGGAAGCAAAGGTTGAACACATATGTTTGGATGCTGGTGTATGTGAGAGAACTATTACGGATTGGATGAGTTTTTGTCGAGAGCTGTGTTTTGAAGTGATTGAAGATGAAAGTTAACCACTAGGTGGAGAGGGTGTTGAGGTTGAAATCGATGAGAGTAAGTTTGGTAAAAGGAAGTATAATAGGGGCAAAAGAGTGGAAGGGAAATGGGGGTTTGGTGGTGGTGAAAGGGGTTCCTCTCGGTCCTTTTTCAAGGTCGTTGAATGTCGTAGCAGGGATGTACTCTTGAACATCATTAAGAATTACATCAAGCCGAAATCTATTGTGATCTCGGATTGCTGGAAGGCTTATGATTGTCTTAAAGATGAAGGTTTTACCCATCTAAGAGTTAATCACTCTATTACATTTAAAGATCCTGAAACTGGAGCACATACATATGCTATTGAGGGGACTTGGAGTGCGATAAAGCGCGCAATTCCACGCCACAAAGTAGAAAATAATTTTAATTATTATTTAGCGGAATATATTTGGCGCAGAAACAACAAAAACAAGAAATTTGAAAACTTTTGTGAGAATATAAAAAAATTTATAAAATAAGTTCAGAGGTGAGTCATTTGTTAATTTTTATTAAACATTTTTAAGCTTTATTTCGTAAAAACTATTATTTTTTTCAGAAATAAAAAGAATTAAATTATTTTAAATTTGAAGACATAAAATTTATTGCCAAAATCGATCTGTGAAGAAACGTGAGTTCACTTTTTATATTTTATTAGTTGATATTTTAGTCTTAAAATGGGGGGTTTGGGGGGCGATAACCCCCCAATAATAAAACTATAAGTAGCATGAATTAGTGTTCTCTTTAAAATAAATTCTCTTAAAAGTGAGAGAGGTATATAATACAGCGTGAGCGCCGAAGCGACAGCGGAGGCGCGAACCAAGTCTCGAGAGCGAGGGCCGGAAGGCCCTCGCGAACGTAGTACGTTGGATCCGTCGGGTAGTGACGTGCGGTAGCTCGTCGCGGACCGCTTGGTGAAAAAATGCGTTGGTTAAAGAATTGTGTAGGTTATAAAATTAAATTTGTAGGGTGAAAAATACGAATAATCAGTTCACTTAGTGAGAGTACGTTGCTACGTGGATTTACACGTACAGGGGGCTTTAGAGCAGTGGGGTAGTTATTCTCCCGATCAACCTTTATTTTAAATTATTATATTTATTGCTGTAACATCATGAACTTAACTACACGCGACTACTACGTATAAACAAGGATTCAGTTCATGGAGTCGATTCTCTTCTAATGAACCGAATCAGTGAATCAAAGGAACCGTGCCACCCTCTAATCCGGATTTACCCTGTTTCTGTACGTAAGGATTCATGGTTCAATGGGAGTAAGTTAAGTATGATTCAGGTTCTTGGTATGGGTTGCGCGAGCGAATGTTAAGCACATTATGAATGATGTGAATGTAGATGCGAAAAACGGTGACGGATTGGATGAGTTTTTTTAGGGAAGTATGTTTTATGATTCTGGAAAGAGAAAGTACCTTTGTACTTTTGTTTGTAAAGTACCAAAGTACCTTTGGGTGGTGAAGGTGTGATTGTGGAAATTGATGAAAGTAAATTTGGCAAAAGGAAGTTCAATAGAGGTAAGAGAGTGAATGGAAAATGGGTGTTTGGGGGAATTGAACGAGTGTCAAGACGCTGTTTGTTTCAAGATTGTTGAAAATAGAGGCAAAGAGGTTCTTTTAGACAATCTAAAAACTTTTCTCAAACCGGGATCCATTGTGATCTCGGATTGCTGGAGATATTATAATTGTCCAAAAGACGAAGGTTATCGGCATTTCGCCGTCAACCACTCTTTGCACTTCAAGGATCCTGAAAATAATGAACACATCAATACAATCGAAAGCACTTGGAGTGCAATTAAGCGCCAATTGCCTCGGCATGGCGTCAAAGACCAGTTTCAGATTTATCTTTTTGAATATATGTGGAGAAAAAAACATGTTAAAAAGTATTAGTGACATTATGTGGAAATTCTTAACACCCATAGTATCAATTTACGGAACTTCACAAAAAGACTAGATGTGAGTACAATATTTTTTACTTTTATATTTTTTTAAATTTTCTTAGTAGGAAATGACATTTTTTAATGTCTATTTATTTACTATTCCCTCTAAAAGAAACTTTCTTAAAAGTGAGTGTTCCCTTTAAAACAAATTCTCTTAAAAGTGAGGAAGGTATATAAAACAGCGTGAGCACCGGAGCGACAGCGGAGGCGCGAACCAGGTCTCGAGAGCGAGGGCCGGAAGGCCCTCGCGAACGTAGCACGTTGGATCCGTCGGGTAGCGACGTGCAGTAGCACGTCGCGGATCACTTGGTGAAAAAATGCGTTGGTTAAAGAATTATGTAGGTTATAAAATTAAATTTGTAGCGTGAAAAATACGAATAATCAGTTCACTTAATGAGAGTACGGTGCTACGGAGATTTATACGTACAGGGGGCTTTGGAGCAGCGGGGATAGCTATTCTCCCGATCTACCCGTCTCTTTGTTGTGTGTTTGTGACTCATTTATACTCGACATGCCTCCTATAAGGCGACGGACAAATTTAGGCAGAAGAAGCCGAAATGCAACGAATCAAATTAATTATCAATCTAATTGTACTGCCCAGGAACGTGAAGATCGCAATGAACGGGAAAGAATTCGGGTAAGACAGATCCATGAAGTGCGACATTCAACTAATAATGGTGCAAGTTTGAATCGAGCTGCTTTCTGTTACGATATGTACTGATTACAGTGCCTACAACTGTGTTGCTATTGGACCTATGAACTCAGCTTGCCAATATTGTAAGGCATTGAAATACAAAAACGAAGCCAATGGATTGTGTTGCGCAAATGGGAAGGTGAAATTGATACCATTGCTTCCACCCCCAGAGCCATTGTACTCATTGGTTTTAGGAAAAGGAACAGATTCCATACACTTTTTAAAGAATATTCAACTATACAACAACTGCTTTCAAATGACATTTGGAGTACCCAAAGTAGTTCAGGAAATTTTCATGCCAACTTTTAAGATACAAGGTCAAATATATCACAAGCAGGTTCTCTGTTACCAGTGCCAGATAGCGAGTACAAGTTTTTGCAAATTTATTTCATGGGCAATTCTCCACAAGAAATCAATCTACGTTGTGCACATAACAATTCAGTGAAAAGGTCAATAGTTGAACAATCACAAAACTTATTTCATGAACACAATCAATTGATTATATTACGATTCGTATTTAAAAGTGCAATGGATATGATGCCATCTGATGATCACAAAATTGTTCTCAGAGCTGCCATGACTCCTGTAGGCCAACATGCAGGACGTTTTAATGCACCTACTATCGATGAAGTTGCCATTGTTGTTAGTTGGAGAAAATTTGGAGTCACGTGATATAGTTTTACATCGTCGAAATAATCAATTACAACGTATTAAGGAAACACATCGCTCATATGATGCACTGCAATATCCCATTACATTTTGGCAAGGTGAAGATTTCGATTTCTCAATCAAGATGATAAATTCCATTACAGGTTCTGAAATCAACAAAAAAGTTAGTCGAACTATTATTCATACCGCCTAATGATAAGAGAAAATGAAGATAATCACATCTTGAAATGCCGGCGATTATGTCACAGATATGTTGTTGATATGTGTGTAAAGATTGAAACGGAGAGATTAACATTCATCAGGTTGAATCAGACCAAACTTCGATCTGCAGAGTATATTCACCTTCGAGATGCAATTAATTCTGATGGAAATGCAGAAAATGTTTTTTTAATTTTTTTAGAAATTTATGCGAAGGAAACAAGAAAAACCAGCTCCAGGATACCCAGGTGTATATTCAACCGATACAATACGTCGAATTTATTCCGTTCATCCAAGCAACGATGATGTTTTTATTTACGGCTGCTATTAGTTAATGTACGTGGTCCAACATCATTCCAACATTTACGAACAGTTGAAGGTGAATTGTGTGGATCTTACAGAGATGTGTGGATCTTACAGACCCCGTCATCGTTTGCAACTGTTAGAAAACGATGCACATTGGGATCAAACACTCAATGATGCTGTAATTTCATCACAAGCTCATCAAACACGAACATTGTTTTCCATTATCATATCTACATGCTTCCCATCAAAGCCAATTAATTTGTGGGTAAAATACAAAGATTATATGTGTGACGATATTTTGTTTAAAATACGCAATAGAACAGGGAATCCGAATTTACAAATAAGAGAAGAAATTTACAATGAGGCATTGATTACCATTGGGGATATGTGCTTGATGATGTCAAACAAGCTATTATGTCAATTGGGGATGGCCACGCCCAATCGCCCAATGCACGATGCTTTTGATCAAGAGTTACAACGTGAAAAATCGTATGATCTCAATACTTTGAAAGAATCGATTGAAATAAATCTTCCACTGTTGACCGAAGAACAAAAGTATGTATTTAATACTCGTATGAAAGTAATGAATAATGGAACTGGAGGGATTTACTTCTTTGACGCTCCTGGTGGTACAGGAAAAACTTTTTTGATTACTTCAATATTGGCAACAATTCGCTCAAAAAATGAAATTGCTCTTGCTCTTGCTTCGTCAGGCATTGCAGCAACTTTGCTTGAAGATGGTCGAACAGCCCATTCAGCCCTAAAATTGTCATTGAATATGCCAAACAACGAAACTCCAACCTGCAACATTTCCAAAAATTCTGCAATGGCAAAGGTTTTGCAGCAATGTAAACTAATAGTGTGGGATGAATGCACGATGGCGCATAAAAAACCTTTAGAGGCTTTAGATAGAACCTTAAAAGATCTACGGAACAACCTAAACCAATTTGGTGGCGCAATGATTTTATTAGCAGGAGATTTTCGGCAAACATTGCCAGTGGTTCCACGTTCAACGCAAGCTGATGAACTGAATGCATGTTTAAAGTCCTCCAATTTGTGGAAACATGTCAAGGTATTACATTTAAGCAAGAAAATGCGTGTTATGTAGCAAAATGATCAATCTGTAGACATGTTCTCTAAACAACTCATTAATATCGGTAATGGCAAATTTCATGTAGACGAGCTGACTGGCTGCATCACCTTTCCTGAGGGTTTTTGTCAATTAACTCAATCAAAAGCTGAACTTATTCAAAAAGTGTTTCCAAATGTTGCTCAAAATGACTTATTCCATGATTGGTTGAGCGACCGAGCTATACTGGCTGCCAAAAACACTGATGTAAATGATTTAAATTTGAAAATTGAAGATTACATTCCTGGCGAAATGAGGACATATAAATCAGTTGATACGGCAACTAATGAAGATGATGTCGTGAACTATCCACAGGAATTTTTCAACTCACTAGATTTGCCACAATTGCCGCCCCACAATCTTCAATTAAAGGTTGGATCTGTAGTTATAATGTTGCGAAATATTAACCAACCGCGACTTTGTAACGGCACACGATTAGTGATAACAAAATTACTGAATAACGTAATAGAAGCAATCATATTGAAAGGAAAGTATAAAGGAGAAGACGTTTTGATTCCCCGCAACCCAATGATTCTGACTGACGTACCATTCGAGTTTAAACGACTGCAGTTTCCAGTACGGCTTGCTTTCGCTATGACTATAAACAAATCCCAGGAGCAGTCATTAAGTGTTTGTGGTATTAATCTATAAAACCCATGTTTCTCGCATGGTCAATTGTATGTTGCCTGTTCACGTGTTGGAAAAACCATCTGTTCTATTTGTTTACGCGCCAGGTAATCAAACAAAAAATATCGTGTACCATAAAGTACTACTATAAAAAACTTAATTTAGAATAAGTAAAAATAAAATGAAATACAAGTAGGTATCATAATAAGAAATGTGAAATGGTAATTTTGATTTTGATTTTTTATTGACTATTAAAAGAATTTTAGGTGTTCTATAATTTTTATTTTTTGACATAATGTCATTGTTAACTTATTAACTTTCTTTTTTTCTCTTACCAGTTGACCCGGCGTCCCAAATAGCAGAATAAGTATTAAACAAACTAAAATATTAAAGAATTGATTGTTAGGCCGTACAAAGTTCGCTGGGTCAGCTAGTATCTCAATATAAACACAATAAAAAAATCTCCTCCCTCATCTTTTACAAGGCAAAATGACTTCTCGACTGCACTATACTAGGGTTTTCTTGACGTGGCGTCTCAAGGTCACGCGCGAAGGAGGTAGAGGGAAGGTAGACTTCAACGGGGAACTGCAACGTCAATACAGCTCCGATTTTGCGGCTCCCTATTGGAGTCTGCCTTCCCTCTCCCTCCGCGCGGGACCTTGAGGCGCCACGTGAAGAAACCCCAAGGATATAAATAATGCAGCACATTATGAGCGCCGCCAGCGCTCGAGGGTGGCCGGGCGCTCGACCTCTCGAAGCATCTTCGGGATTTGACGTCACCTCGCGTAGTGATCGCAGCACTCTTCATTCATAGCAATTGATTACTTACGAATATAATAGAAATTTCAATTTATCTATTAATTTGTTGAAAAGTAACTATTAATCGATTAATTGAAAAAATGGAGACAAAACAATCCCATTTTCGAACTTTTAGCTGTATTAATAAAATAGAATAAAAACAAAAAATCTACAAAATGTTCATCAGTTCTTTTTACATTGCGAATAATTACACCACATTGAAATTTAAGGTTCTTAATTGGAATCTCTAATAATGTCAATAGATCTGCAGTATATTTTCAAATAAGAAAATAAAATACAATACACATCATGTTTACATTCCAGAATTGCATATAAAACCACAAAAATATGCGTTAAGGGTTAGATATCAATGTCGGGTAGTCGACTTGCACCCTGAGACGCGTGGGATATATTTGAATCGCGAACCTCATCCGAGCGAACACCCAAGACCCATCAGTCACTTATGCCCCACATCGTTTCTTCATCTGAAGAATTGAAAAGAAAGCTAACTCTCTGTCTCTAGATATACAGAATGCCACATTCAGTCATTCTCAGTCTAGAACTAGAGAAGAAATAGAGGTTCGATTTTGATCGATTGGATTAGTAAAAGTGAAACTAATTTAAACAATTTTTTTTAAATACTAGAAGAAAACAGAAATAAATTTGAAGAAAAAAGACTTAGAAATTTAAATTGTCTGGTCTTTAAAGTACATTTACGAGAAAATAGGCAAAATAAATATTCGTGAGAACTGTTAATTTTTCATAATTCTTGTGAACATACCAAATGCATTTAAAAATGTGGATTAGAATAAAGTAGGCAACTTCCTAAGCATCCAATGTTTAGTCATTACAAAGAGCAAAATTTATCTGAAACACGTTAATGCCCTCATTATTTAAAGTCAAAACCGTTAAAAATTGTGTGACGTGCTACGGGGAGAAGTGTATTATGGTTCGTTTTCTTAATTCTGGGATCCCTATCCTAATCCATATATAAGTTGAATTCTTAATATAGAAGTGAATAAGCCTAGTGTGAAGAATTGATAAGAAAATATTCGCTCCGATGAATATAAACTATTTGCAAGGGCAAATGAGATAAAGATTTGGGCTCTTATCCCTTATTGTGCCATTCGAGAAGGAATAGACTTCCTGCTGTGACAGCATGCAGAACGAATACCTGTAATTCCCACCAAACTCTAGACGATGTGTACAGATAGTGAAGATACATTTACGTTGAGAAGTAAATCAAGGACAATCTCAGCATTCGCTCAAAGCATCAGAGGAACTGGACCCTTTCTTTTAATTCCCGGGAAGAACTGCTGTAGTTCCACTTCAGGTTCTCCAGTACGTCCGGGAGCCGAATTTTGAACTTCCTATATAACATACGTAACTGCAATTTTTGATAAGAGGCCCTGACTCGGCTCAGTGCGGAGAGACTTTCCTGGCGCACTATACTTTCGTTTGAATCCACTATTTGAGGATTATGTGGTATAACGGTCATCGTACCGTTTGCGGGTTCAAATCCGATCGAAGCCGTGGATTTTTAAGGTCGAAAAAATACTTCGTACGCCTGCCTTCGGAGGGGAAGAAAAAAGCCGGCTGTCCCATGTGGTAGATTAACTGCATGTAAAATATCCTCAAGCCTAAGAGCAAAATTGAGAGGCATGTTTCGTCACCCAAGATAATACCTCCTTTCTCCGCGAGGTGGTGGAAGGAGCGTAGCGAAATTTGTGTGGTTAGACGGAAGAGCGGGCCCGATGGCGCGAGTCTCGCCACGTAAAACAAGGCATTAACTAACTATTAGCCGCCTCGCGGCGCTTGAGCTTGCGCATGTACTCCCTCGTCTGTATTTGGAGGGGAAATGAGTCTGAGAAGTTGCCGATGCCCGTAGGAGCACCGGGCCCCACAAGCGGGCAAGTAGCTCGTGCGGGCGCGATTTGACGTGAGTGCATTAGGTTGTGTGTATAATAAATGTTTCTCTGTTATCGACCTTCGGTTAATTTTCCTAATACACACCTAGTATTA
The DNA here is from genome assembly GCA_011170035.1 of Teleogryllus occipitalis. Classification (NCBI taxonomy): domain Eukaryota; kingdom Metazoa; phylum Arthropoda; class Insecta; order Orthoptera; family Gryllidae; genus Teleogryllus; species Teleogryllus occipitalis. The sequence goes on along the minus strand of BLKR01001057.1, from coordinate 237,697 downwards.
TTCGTAACTTTTGCAGTTTTCGAAATTACAGTGAATTACAATGAAAACCGGACCTGCACCATTGTTTTGTCTACATCGCACTATTAGAAAAAATTGGGAGCCTTTTTGAGAAATTCTTACTTTAAACTTCCCTTTTTACGAAATTACTTAATAATCTATTCATATTTCCAAAAAAATACATCTCATTTAATGACTGAATTTTAAAGAAAGTGGTTTTCATTCAGAAACCAGATAATAGAGAATGGCAAAGAATTTCTCATGGTAGTTGACATCTAATCTCTTTAATCTGCACTAGCTTTTCCGTATTATTCCACCTGCTACCTTCCAAGCTGCTACTTATCGGCATCTAAAAGATACTTTTTCACATTTTCTCAACTTTTCAGTTTCCTAAAAATATCAAATCTACGATATGCTGATAACATAGTTCTTATAACACAATCAGCCAAGTAATTGCAAGAAATGCTAGACGACCTCCTCCAAAACAGCAAAGAAGTAGGGCTGATAATAAATATTCAAAATACAAAAATAATGACCAACTGTACGACAATACCGATAACAGCTTAGGGTGAAAACATACGTATAATACGTAGACAAGTACCAATATTTGGGCCAGATTAGAATCCCTCCAATCCATAATACAAAACAGGATATCACAAGTTTGGAAAAAATTCTGGTCTTTAAAATTCATATCACTGAACAACAACTATAGCCTAGAAATAGAGACAATATCTGTTGAAGTGTCTCAAGAAGAAAAAAGTTGAAGCAGTTTTTGAATTTTTTAAAAAATATTCTCCTTATATCACTCAGAATTGAACAAAAACTACTTATATTTTAAACACATCTACATGATATTAATAAAAGAAACTTTTGCGAAAAACATTTTACATTTGAAAGAAAAACCTCCTTTTTCTCAAAGTAATTGTACGAAGAAGGGGGTGAAATTTAGGGACAAAAGTGAAAATCAAACATACGCCATCTTCATAAGCGTATTTTACAATTACAAGTAATTTAAAGAAAAAATTAGAGCCATTTTTTTAACATTTTGAAAATGTCCTTGGCGATTCATTTTGTACCCCCCAAAGTTTTCAAATTTTTTTCAAAATCTAGGGCTTCCAGACGAGCCAAGTCGATGGGAAATATTCATTTTGGAAAACATTCTTCCGGTAGTTTAGTCGCTGGTGTTTTTCACATATGGACAAACGGTCGTCCGGACATATTAGAAAACACGCTATTTCGTTATAATGGCATCCCGAAAACTGTATTACTTTTGAAATCTCAAAATCGATTTTCCATACCATTGCACAACTTTCTTCCATACTACGTATAAGAGAAAGTAAAAAAATGTATGTCAATATCTGCAATTTTCAGAAATTATGGGAGATCAACGAATATTTTCCTGTCAAGCTTTTATAAGTGTACTTTGCTCTGAGAAAGAAATTGGAGCAATTTTCGAGAAATTTGTAAAAATGTCTTTGATCTAAAAGTATTATAGTCCCCAAAATCAATTTATTCGTTTGAAATTCAAGGGACCACGACATCAGCCATATCGATCAGGGAATATCAATTTTATTGCCTACGGATTAGTCACTAGCATTGTTCCCGAATGGGCAGTCTTACGGACAGTGTGAGAGTCAGTCAAACAGACACCGGCAGGCAAAAAGGCAGGTTGGTTGACTGCAGACACGTTCTGGCATAAACCTTTTTTTCGGTGAAAAGACCCACAAAACTTGGATTCTGACTCCAAATGATCATGGGAGTTATTTACTACATAGAGAAAAAAGAATTATCCCCTTTTTCGGTATCAGTGACACGCAAAAACAGTTTTTCTGTTGAAAATTTGCCGTTTTTGGCTGCAGCATTACAATACTTTCCCTGTACTACTTATGTAGTACGGTGTAAATAAAAATATACTGAACTAAAGGATAGATCCTATTACGGTCCTGGTTATTGACGCCAGTCCATACAAGCAACAATATTGAGAATGTCGATGACGGATTGCTGGAGGAACCATTGAAGCGTGCGATTTCTGCTTCATTAGGTGTATTCTCCGTGTAACTTCAGACGATGCATAATGTAATTGTAATAGTAACAGTAGGTGCCTTTCACCTGTGTAGGCTTGCAACGGTATTAATATGTCCAAGGGATTAAGCTGACAAAGAGAATATTTGCATTGCAAATTAGAACAGAAATGTGTGTCCATCGCGACTCGATTGATCTGAAACGCATTTAACACGAACTCCCAGAGGCGTCATTTTGACACCTATCGCTCTTAATGTTCTTGTAACTTCTTTGTTTTAAAAAATATAATGTTGTTACTTGGTGACTTTTTATCATTTTCAAGTATTTACAGTACGTGAAAAAATGAATCATGTAAAAAATATATTTCATGAAAAATTATTGAATTTATCTAGAACGCCTGCGGAACGTCATTTCGACTCCTTGGGTAGTGACACAATCTTGTAGCTTCTCTTTCACGTATTCCAACGTTGACAAAATTTAAATGTCTCCTAGTATGTCGGATATCTTTTTAATATATATAATCGCATTCCTTCTGATTTGCGTTGTTTTCTGATCTTGTTGTTCAATACTGTTGCGTTTGTATGTGGTGAATTAAAATTCAGATATTATTTTAACAAAATCGTTTATTTTGTTTCTTAACACAATCACTGAAAACACTTTATTTATGTACAGATAGTTTTCACTTGATTATTCTTTATATGGCACACTTCTCTTGATTATTTATGTACACTACACTTCTCTTAAGTATTTATTTTCACTGTTCACTTCTCTTGTACTGTCGCACAGCCCTAAGCACTGACCACTGTTCGATGCACTGGCCACAGTCCACTGCACTGACTACAGTTCACGGCGACGGCCACGGTTCACGTCACTGAGCACAGCCACTGCACTGCTATTCACCACGATGCACACACTTCACAGCTCAGCTGCCCCTTCAGACTTAAGACTGACTCGCGATTACCGACCGCCTCGTATTTATACTCGGCGGACGCCGTCGAGAATTTTCTAGCGATACGCATCGCGAACACATGCAGGTAGTTTGTGGCGTTGCCGGCAGATGACGCAATATTCGTTACAATACATGCGAAGTCATAAAGCACGAGTTGTTTCGTCACGGTACAGAAAATACTACACTAAGTTTCGAAAAGCAATTTATTATCACGCAAAAGAAAAGCATTTTTATTTTTTTCAAATCATTCAGATAATAAATGTTCCAGTTTAAAAGAGAAATTTCGTGTAAAGGAGGGTACTTAAGACCCTAGATGATTATGATGTGGTGAGATAGATATACTTGTTTTTAGTCAGCGTTGTTTTATAATTTTCAAATTAATAAAAGGTTTGAAAAAAATATAAAGGTTAATTTGTCTGGTTTTATGTGAAGAAATATTTTTATTCACTATGAAGCGATACTTTTACAAACTAGGCGTATTGTGTCAGGGGAACAAAGTTGATTCGTCGGCATTTTTCTTCCAAATTTAATGTATTTACACACATCATAGTGACTGAAACAAGACTGAAAATCTGAACGAAAGCAGCAAACAATTGTGAATTGTGAAGGATGATCACTAAAAGGTTTGTGCCAATGTTGTTTTGTATATTGGAAATATTGGCGAAGTACTGTGAAAAACAAAACGAGAGGAAACGCCTGGAGAAAGCAGCCAGGAATCACGCATCAGGATATGAAGCAGGTGTTGATCAAACCACTGGATAGTATTTTACTGCATGTACTTGAAAACTGTGGTGTGTGTAAGTCATTAAAAGTTTGAATCTTCCAACTGTATGTATTTTATACTGTATGCACAGTAAAGACAAAAATGTAGAAATTAAATACAATGAAATCCTGAACAAGAACCAAGTGTCATTTAGAACATGAGATTAACTTTCTCTTAGAATTCCGTCATGTAATACACATCAAATTTCTATCGGTTGAACTCAACATAAATTTGTAACATTCTATGATTGTTTATAATAAATATAAAATAAATTAAAAATATAAATAAATTTGACGCATTGCGAGACTGCACTGGAGGTTCATTTCACAGGAAATATATTTTTTGTGTCACATGTGAAACTGGTATTACTTAAAATTGAAAGTTATAACATTTTTCTATTATTGTTACAAAAATATTATTCGTAGATAAATTTTTTTTTCAAAGTATTTTTTGTTTCCTTACTCATTCCGTTCAAGATTGTTGGTTAACTTCCATTCGGGCGAACAGTAATCACAAGAAATGTTTAAAATATATTGAAATTGTGATGTAATACTTCTCCCTCGCATTACAATATTATTTTAATTATGGTACAGTAACGTAAATGAGTAATTTTGCAATATTTCCTTTTAATATGAACCACTAAAGACTCGGAGTCAAAATGACTCTGCTGGGCGTTTTAGGAGGATAATGGTAAGCCAAACGTTCTAGTGTTAAAACGACACTACACTCAAATATCTTCTCACTGAAATACAAATAGAGCAATTGAAACAAGAATGACATACTTGTATAACATAGTATTTTGGAGATATTTCACATCACATACGCGAGGAAAGACTTTCAGATTGCCACAAATAGTACAGATAAAGAATAAAAGTTATCGAAGAGTTTCTTGCAGGTCTCTTTTAATGTAAGTTTTATAATGCTATTTCTTCCTTGTACTCGTGACATGAGTAACTCCTGCTTTTAAACCTCCACCTCAAACTTGTTTTGACTAAATATTTCTCTGCCAGGTTTTCAACAAGTTCCTCCTTAATTGAAAATGAACATCCCGTAAGATTCACCTTAAAATAAAACAAGCGTCATCGTAAAAAAAACCAATTCAGTAGATTCTGAATTGAAAATTCAAAATTATTTTTTTCAAAATCGATCTAAATTGTTGCCTTCTGAGTAGATTTCGATAACGTCGTTTATCCCGAATTAAGAACAGTTTTTTTTAAAACTTCGATATTTTTCTTCGCATATTCCCGTTAGTCTCCATTCATTCAAAACTTTAAAAGAAAATAACTGAATTTGAGCCACAGGATTAACTGTATTCATGTAATAGGTGTATTCACGTACCTAATACAACAGAGATAGATGTTGTGTCTTCATTAGACGTTAATAATCAATTAATAGTTAATAATATGAGAAAACAAAGCGGTGACGTCCGCCACTAGTGGCTTCTTTTGTTAGCACGGCTTTGCAAAAGCGACAGTCGGCGCAGGATTCGTTGCCTGATTTTGCAACATAGAAATACTGATAGTGCTCACAACCAAATGCAAACGGAACGAAAAATATCTTACTAATTAATCATAATGCAGTAATATGGTAAAGTGCTGGTTAACACGAATTAAACTTATTCTCCTTGTCTTTGTAAGCTCTATTCGTTTACGTACTTAAGAAAATTCTCTCAAATATCGCAATACCTATCTCGTTTCCAAGGAAAATAAATGAAATAATTTAAATACATACTGTTGAGAAATAGATTGCACTATGAAAGACATCTCGAACTTCAATATAAAAGACGTAAGATTAGTTCGAAAACATTTAACCTTCTTCCCCACTTTACTCAAAATCATCATTAATGTTGTAGTTTTGGAATGTTTAACGTTTTCAATTTTCGAAATACAGAGGGTTTAACGGGATATGCGCTATTTTTATAAACAGATTTTGCGACCATTTTGTAAGAAAATATTGTTTTTAAAAAATGCCTATATTTCTTGAAAAATTGCGTGAAAAGTTCTGAATTTTTCGAAAAATTATGCATGGATCTTAATGGTGTATATTTCTAAAACAAATTTCATTCAGAAAGTGTCTCGGTCTTAAATCTACGAAAACACTGAAAAAGATTTTGAATTTAGTGCAAATTTCGAAATTTGTCCGAAAAATACACGCCATTTTTATGAGAGTTCTCTTTTCTATCACACAAGAAAGTTTAATCGAAAAATGTTAACCATTTGTCAGTAAAAATTTAACAAAAGGTTGAGGCTTCATTTAAAATACCAAAGAAAAATCAAGTACCAATTCGAAATTCGCAGGCCCGGACTTCGGGCAGATCGATGGGGGAAAGGAAATTTTGGAGAAATTGTCAAATGCTAAATCCGCTACTGCTGGCCGTAGACACATTTTGTTGTAAACCAATTTTTTATCAACGACCCACAAAATGTATATTCTGACGACACAATGCATTAGAAGAAGTAATGCACAGGAACAAGATTAGTCGATTTTATCGGTCGCACGGATCCGCAATACATTTCCTTCTGCTAAAAATCACCTTTTATCTGCAGCTTTCCAATACTCTCTCTTTGTACTGCTAATAGTCCAGACAATTGGTACTCAAAAGGGGATGATCCAGGAACTGCTGTAATATATCATTTCAGATGTTCCATGAAGATGAGGCGACACCGCGTCTCGAAATGTACAGTTAAGTTTTTTAATAAAAAATAATTTATGAGCACGAATGCCTTTAAATTAAATAAGTAATTTAGTTATAATCTAGTCGGTCTAAAAACAAAGAGGGTTGCTTAAATAATTCTGAATTTGTAAATAAAAAGACAATTTTCAAAATAATTTAAAATACCTTAGGTCGAGTGTTTCAAGGATTTATAGATATTCCGCGTGAGCAAACACATCCCTATTGATTCCATGAGTTTCGGAGTGTTACTACTTTAATAATGCCAATTATTTGTTCACAATCGTTCTCAAGCATGATAAACTGAAACTAGAGCGCTGCCGCAAGATAGGATGGCTGGAAAGAGGTATTCTTCGGCCATGGACCGAAAAAGTAACAGTTTTTCAGAAAATGAAAGTTAATATGCATTTTGTAGGAAATTGTATCGATTTTAATTGTATACATAAAAATTGTTTCGATAAAGTGCTCAGTATTGATAATATAAGTGAAAAACTAAAAACAGCGAAATTTTACGTTTTTTGTGCAATTTTCTCAGTGAAATTTTTAGAGGTGGCAGACAACAAATTCGAATTCAGCACCCTCAAAAACATAGGACAGTTGAGAAAAAACTTTCGGAAGTTTTTCCTGGGTCAGATACTTTTAACTTGACTAGTACGTAGTTTACGGATGGTAGTAATTTGGCAACCTCTGTATGTAAACCATTTATAACAAAATTCATTAAAGTCACGTTTATGTTACACTGTCAATAAATACTTCTTATAAAATATGAAAAGTTTGAACTTTATTAATCTTTACGCACGACCAGTTTTTATTAGACAAAAAATTCTAGGTATTTACATAAATTCCCAGTCTTTTTCCCCTGAGTTTTCCAATTTTTATTTTTTTCTTGACATTTCTAAGTTTTCCCGGTTCATTATGAATCATCTTATAAATTACTTGCAGCGAAATGTACAGAAAAAAATTCGACTCATTATATCAGGAAATCGCTTCCGACGACTGTATATTACATAGGAAAATTGCTAAACAGCACGCCGTGACTTATCTCTACGACGTCTTCAAGAAAATTTATTATTGAGCAATTGATGCCAATAACATGTCTATAAAAAAATACAAATTAATTGAGTAAATGCCTGTTATAACATGTAAAATTAATTAACTAATTTATTTATTTATTTATTTATTTTACGTCAAAAAAGTTAAAACTGCGTAAAACGTGCTATGGGGAAAAGTGAAATGTGTGCAAATTTTCAAAATTCTGTGATCCCTACACTAGGTCATATACTACTTAAATTTTGAATTTTTGAAAGGGAGAAAAAAAACTCCCATGTAATAAAATCTATTTTCAAGGATAAACAAGCAATAAATTTTGAATTTTTGAAAGGGAGAAAAAAAACAAAAAAACTCCCATGTAAAAAATCTATTTTCAAGGGTAAATAAGCAATAAATTTTGAATTTTGCAAGGGAGAAAAAAACAACAACAAAAAAAACTCCCATGTAATAAAATCTATTTTCAAAGATAAGTAAGCAATAAATTTTGGCTCTTATTACTTCCTGCCGCGACATGGAAACGATAATTTGAATAATTGTATTTCCCACTGAATTCTAGAAGACGTGCACAGAAAATGAAGTTACATTTATGTCCAGAAGCAAAACAAGGGGCCATCTCAGCATTTGCTCAATGGATCAGGGAAACTGGACGAAAAACCTGATCGAGATGAGGGTGATTGACCCGGAAGCTGTGTTACAATAGTTGTTACAGGTTGTTTATACTCATTTATACAGTCCAAATAGTAATTAATGCATTATGTATCAGTGTTAAAATTAATGTTACTTTTCTTGTGATGCTCAGTATAGTCTCTAATTGTATAGAAACAGTTATGCAGCAGAAACGATTTCACTTGGGATTTAAACTTTTCTATTGAATTTAATCGTTTAATGTCATCTGGCAAAGTGTTGTAAAATAATGTACATGTATTGTATGTGAATTTTTGTAATGAGCTGTTGATACTGTCACCTGATGAATATGATTTCTACGTCGAGTGTTATAGTAATAGACTTCGGCATTTTCTGAAAATATATTCCCGCCCTTAAGCAAGTCATTTTTACAAAAACCACTGATTCGTAAATAAAAAGACACGGTAATGGTAGAATTCCTAGATTAATGAAGAGAGGCTTACATGAATCACGTGGGTGGGATTTGGTTATTATTCGTACAATTCGTTTTTGTAATCTAAAAGTCTGGGAGCTATAAGATGTATTTCCCCAGAATATTATGCCATATGTCAGGCGGGAATGAACATTTGCGAAGTATACACAACGAGCAGTATGAAGGCTGACTGAATTTGCAAGAATTCTGAATGCGTAGCATAATGAACTTAATTTTGTGTTCAATTCATTTAAATGGACGTTCCATTTAAGGTTTGACTGAATTGAGAGACCTAAAAATTTTGTTGCCTTAACATCAGTCAATGGTACACTGTTCATTTTCAATGGAGCACAGAATTGTTTATTTGATATGGAAAACTGCATTAAAACCGGTTTCTTTTCGTTTACTATTAATTTGTTATTTCGGAACCAATTTGAAACATCTGATATTGTACTATTTACGGTTTCTTTATTGCAAAGGATGTTCGTATCATCCGCAAAGAGAACCGTTCTTCCGTTTCGAATCGTCGAGGGCATATCGTTTACGTAAAGTAGGAACAGAATAGGGCCTAAAATCGATCCTTGAGGAACTCCACGTGCAATGGGCAAAGAGTCGGAAAGGTGCGTACGTAATGTTCCATCATTCCAGTAAGGTATTTCCACTCTCTGAGATCGTTGTTTAAGGTACGAACATAACCAATCTAGAGCAATACCACGAATTCCAAATGAAGGTAATTTTGAAAGTAAAATGTCATGATCAATGACGTCAAAAGCTTTTGAGAGATCTAAAAATAATCCAATAGGTGCCTCGTTTTGATCCAATGATGAGGCGACATCTTTAAGAAAAGAAAATATAGCTGTTTCCGTTGATTTTGATTTTCTAAATCCATGTTGGCAATCTGAAAGCGCGTCGTGTTTAATGAGAAAGGTTTCCATTCGTACGTAAAAAAGTCTCTCTAATATTTTTGAAAAACTGATAGAAGAGAAATGGGCCGATAATTTTGAATTTCATTTTTGTTGCCTTTTTTGAAAAGCGGCTTAATTTTAGCTGTTTTGAAAATATCTGGAAACGTTCCAGTGCATAAAGATGCATTAAATATGAGTTAACGGGTGTATAATGGCATACACACAGGTCTTTAACAAAGAATCCGGAAATTCATCTAAACCGGACGAATATTTATCTTCTAGTTTACGGATTATTTTGAGAATTTCATAGGAAGAAGTTTCGGAAACGAACATCGTGTCTAAAATTTTGGGTGAACAGTCTGTTTTCGAATTTTGTGCCTGAAGACCATTAGTGAGATCGGCAGCAATTCTCGAAAAGTATTGGTTAACGAGGCTAGCCACTGTTGCCGGATCGTTCACATTTATATCGTTATATTTTAAAACAACATTCTCTACGGGTTTTCTAGTTGATTTGGTAGTATTGTTTATTATATTCCACATTCCTTTTGTTTTATTATTTGAGTTCAAAATATCCTGATCGTTTTTCATGATTTTAGCCTGCCTTATGACTTTTCGTAACAATGTTTTGTATTTTTTAAAGTAGATAAGGAAATCTTGAGATACGTCATGACGTTTAGAAATAAAGTAGAGAGTACGTTTATTTTTACACGATGTTCTAATTCCTTTTGTGATCCAAGTATTACTTTTTCGTGAAATGTTTAATTTTCTCTTTTTAATAGGAAAGCATGCGTTAAAGAGAAATAAAAGCTTTGAGAAAAATAAATTACATTTTTCATTTGTGTCAATAGCGTTATAAACTGCCTCCCATGATTCTTTCAGCAAGTAGTCCGTAAATAACTTTATGTTAACTGTAGTAAATGCTCTGCACATGCGTGTTTTATTTATTGTGTCAGTGTTCATGTTATTAGTAATTGTAAGAATTTGTGCATCGTGGTCACTGTAACCTAGATTATTCGTTATTATTTCATATCTAGTTGTGGTTTTGTTAATTATAATTTGATCTATTGCTGTTTGTGATTTAAGAGTATTCCGTGTAGGTACATTCACTGTAATATCTAAATTAAAAGAATGAATTAAATTGAGAAACTGCTCTTTTTCGTGGGATTCGCTCAGAAAATCAATATTGAAATCTCCACATACAACTAAAATTATTAAAAAGTGCTTTAAATACACAGGGACCAAAACTCTTTAACTCTACATATAAAATGTCCCAATCAGGGCGCAGTATCTCAATTTTTTGTACCGGCTTTTTCTTTTCTTCTCTACTGGCTAATAATAGAGCTACGACTAATCGATCTTAGGTGATATGATTAATCTGTGTAAATGTGCCATAAGTCGCGTATGCAGTATAACAAACTGATTTTAACACAGCTTTCTTTTAATTATTTTCAATATTTGGCGCATATTGGAACTCTGTAGGAGATACCATGTGAGGTGATCACCAAAAAATTACCTGATGACTTTTCAGTGATGTCCAGTGAACTATATGCCATAGTAGAGGCCCTTACATACATTACAAGGGCCAAAGAAAAAAGATTTATGATAATAACAGACTCTAAAAGTGCTGTATCTGCTATAATGAATCTATCTATTGATAATGGATTGGTCCAAGAGATAGTTGGAAAAATCAACCAACTAAACAGTGAGGGCAAAGAAATAGCGTTGAGCTGGATACCTTCGCACGTTGGCATTGCAGAAAACGAATTGGCAGACAGAAAAGCTAAAGAAGCAGCACGAAACGTAGTTAGAAGTGATATACCAGTAAGCTATCAAGAATATCTCAAGAGAGTCAAGAACAAATTAGCTGATCTTGACACTAATGAATGGAACAACTTACAGGGGTGCAAATTAAGATCAGTTAGAAAGTTTGAAGATGATAATCCAACGGTCAGCTTCTGCAGAAACGATCAGGTTGTCTTGACAAGATGCAGAATAGGACACACAAAATTTTCTCACAGCCACTTATTGAACAGGACTGATCCTGATAACTGCAATTCATGCAAGATTTCTCTTTCAGTAGAACATTTGTTTGTATGCCCTAAATATGAAAGTTCAAGAAACAAGTACAATTTAAGTTCTCCTAAAGACCTCAATAACAAAGAACAGTGCATTAAATTCATTAGCTTTATAAGAGAAATTGAAGTTTATAACAGTATTTAACCATATATGTATAATTCTGAGTTACTGTGTTACTTTGTACTGACTGTGTAATTATAAAAGTAGTCGCTAATAACCATATGTAGTTGATGCGACTTTAAATAAATCAAATCAATCAATCTGTAGGAGATAATACAATGCCATTATAACCGCCTGGCAAAAATGGAAACTTCCAAAGGAAGGAAAATTTTTTCATTACTATTTCCCTTCTCAAAAATATCGCTATGGTCAGTTACGTCCGAAAGAAAGAATAAGGTTGTTTGCTGGCTCTCAACTCAAACAAATGATAAACCAGAGGTCTGATAATGATAGTCGAAGGCCAATAATGATTCATTTTAATTGTACAAAAGGAGGAGTGCTCAATGTAGACAAATTGATTCGAGAATTTTTATGTGCCAAATGGACTTTCCGATGGCCTTATTGTATTGTTTTGAATGATTATTGTAGCGGCTGTGAATGCATGTATCATATTGTAATGGTACGAGCGATATACAGGAGCAAAATAAATATAGTTTAAGTTCTCTTTTATCAATTAAAATTTCTCAATCAAAAGATTATTCTCAATTAAAATCTCTTTTATCAATCAAAAGACAGGGCAATGGCCTCGTCGGCAGTAGCAATGTTTTGCTAATTAAAATTTATTAATATTATCTGTCGAAATGGGGACATTGTTGAGGGCATTTCTTTTGTTTACTATTTCTTAAATGTCGTGGGGTCAGCGAATGGCATAGTTGAACGTTCGCCGGCTAGAGGTTTCTTCAGAAACCATGGAACTGAGGGGGAAAAAATTGAAAAATGAAAGAGGTTTGTTTTCTCAAAGTGTATTTTCGTAAAACAAATCCACCTACCATTCTTCTAACATCCTACCGTTCTCAAAAAATCAGAATTTGATTTATTTACGTATTTTAAAAATAAACCTTAATATGATTCAGACATTACATAAATAATATTCCATTTTTATAACAAGAGGTAATCTAAAGGAAACGTATTGATAAAATTCATTATATATGTATGTATTTGGTGTCATTGGGTCGGTAGTCCGACTTCGCCGGCCAGCTGCCGGAAATTCATTATAAAATATTAAAATAATGATATGGGTTTTCACCGCCAAAACGAAAAATTAACGTAGAATTATGAATAAGATGTACATAAGTGTGTCATATGTCAGAAGTGAAAAATTAAAAAATTACAGAATCATAAAACCTATGAGCTCGAAAAGATGGCAATTTAGATGTGATAGTAGTGATATGATAGCAATGAAGATGAGTGTAGTAATGAATAACTAAAAGTTTAGAGTAAAATTTTACTAAACGATTTACGTCATGTCACGAAACGATGCTCGTCGACGAATATAAAAGTCGGCTATAACCCGCAGTCGCGACCTTTTCCTCCTCACCCGTCCACTGGGATCCCGACAACCTCGACTGCTCAATAAGCTATCGATTATCCTTACAAATATCCGCACAAGATACATTATGAATGAGTTATGGGACCTCTTTCTCTTTTATTTTGTTGACAGTTGATCACATTTTCTGCAAACGTTAACGTTGGCAACATTAAACTAAATACGCTATTCGAGGTAGGTCAGAGAAATCTATAAGACCGCTGATTAAAAACCTTCTATGAACCTGCGTCTGTGAGGTGAGATAAAAATATGTATCCTAGACGTGTTTCTTTCGATCAAAAGACAGGGCAATGGCCTCGTCGGCAGTAGCAAACGCGCTTCTATCGATTCATTGATTAGTAATTCCTGGCGCGTCAATTGCTAAGGTCGTTAGTCCCGTAAGTGTTGCGCGTGTTTTTATCGCAGGAGGTGGCGGTGATCTTCGCACGCTGGATGGCGATATCTGGAGCAGCCGATCTACCAGTCAGTTGGCAGGGTTTGTTCCTCCAACCATCAAGGAGGCACCGCCTCAGTCAGGACAAGCTCTAAGCTCCCGAGATGTCTCCCGACACGCGTGTGTGTAAGGCGTTAGGATAGGAGAAGGAAGGGGATGGAAAGATCGCGCGGTCCCTGGCTCGTTTGTGAGGGTGCTACTCCGGAATTTGCCCGGTGCTGAGACACTACGGAAACGCTATAATTCGTCTCCAGAAGCGGCTGAATTTGACACAGTTGTCAGGCTAGTGCCAAAAATCCTGCCACCCTAGGACCTTCCGGTCAGAGGAACGTATACTGGCATCAGTTGATGCCCTGAGCCATCTTTGCAGGATGTTTGATTGGCGAGATAGAGCTGGTTTTGGTATGTAAACCCCGTATAAAAAAAGGGAATACAGGGTTCATAAATTATTTTCAGTAAATTAATGAATTAGAATTGGTTGCCATAAATATTGAAATAGAGATCCATTAAATGGCAAAGATGTAAATTTATTTTGTAAATAGTTATAAGAAACCATTTTTTGCATTATATCAAGTCAGGTCAAGAAGGAAGACTGTTCACCCATAGGCACCCAAAATAATTCAAATTTGGCGCCTAATCTGAAATTGAGACAATAACATGTCTGATATAAATGGATAGCAAAGGGTGTACAGTTAAAGCGTTCCGCCTTCGAGATTTAATTTGCTACAAATCCCGCGAGTTTCAACGCAGAGAGGGGGTTAGCCCAAGAAATAAACGTTTTGAAACTGCTTTACAACAGGGCTACCAACCAGACCGCCACACAACTCTACCCGTGCTCAAGCGAGGGCTCTATCAGACTCTCCAATTGTCGTTCTTCGAAGATATTGGTTCCGTTCAACTTTAAACGCTACTGGCGCTTATTGTTGAAAGCCCACGGTTAAGCCATCGGTATGGTGGATCAAATCGTTCGTGAAATCCGAGAAAACACTCAATTATAAAGCTGCAATGGAACGTTGTCTATGGACGGTCGGTTGTTTTCGAAACTTCGTGTCGCTATATTTTCCTTGATCCCGCTATCTTGGCGCGGCAGAACAGAGCAAAATATGCGTGGTCTATGGACCCATGACATAATATAAGACAAGAGGGATAATTGACTCCTTTCTTTCAGGTCACAGGTAACGCAGATATTTTCTTCAAATACTTCTTGTTGGATAGCAGACTCTAACGACAATGTGTCCTGACAGACTTAATATTTGTCATTTCCATAGAGGTACTACTATTCTATACTAGAGTGTGCAACAGCGCTAGTGTGCTGTTGTAAATTGAAGTGGAAGAAGTCGGCCATTTTTATGGCAAGACGCGGCGTTTGCATTTGAAGAACATAGGATACTGTTAGTTGTGTTGTGCTTTCGTGTGACTTTTCGCGTTAAATTTTCCAGTCCAAAAATGGTGAAGCCTTGTGCCGTTTTTGCGTGTAAAAACAGATACTCGAAAGACTGTGACATCTTTTTACAGGTAAATCTTATAATTGGAATTGACTAACCTATAGTTACTAATGCATACATGTACATTACGTTCATGAATGTAATGTTCTTTTTTATTCGAACTTATTTATTTATTTATTTATGCTATCCTGCAACTAAACTATTCTAGGGTCAAATGGTAAAGAATTGACTTTTTACAAGCGTGATGCGTTTGCTTTTAGTACTTGTTTATTCTATTAAAACAATGCAAAATCAATGTATAGAAATATCTAGTCAATCACAAAATTTGAAAGTAAGTCACTTTATGCACAGAACTGTGTACAGTGAAAATATTTTGAAGATCAGTTAGTTCAGTCTCTAGTTGTAAAATATAAGTATGTTTTCCATTTTGGGATACACCCCCACTAAATCCTTATGGCACGACAAAAATAATGTCATAGAAGAGCATATAAAAGGAACGATGTAAGGTAATTTTTTCCCCAATCTATTCTTTTCAGTTTCTGGGGAATGAAAATCATTTGTTCAGTAGACTTTTTCAATTATTTGGTATCATGATGCCTGTATGTGAATCAATATGTGTACTAATTCATTTGTCATGATACGATTTTTTTTAATTACCTGTCTTACTATTTGAATGATATTTTGGTTTTGTGCTTTTGGCTGTTTAAAATCATAGCAGCTGTTCTCACTTTAACTATTATTTTGAAAAGGTGAATAGTTGTAAAACTTTAGAACCTTATGGGTTCCAAAGGGACTGGCCTACCAAAGAAAGGCCAATTTAATTCAAATGTCACACCAGGATTGGAGATTCTAGCCCAGGATTGCTGCGCAATATTAAAAAAGCTAACAAAAATTAATGTTGTTTACGTTTATAATAAATACAGGCCCGTTCGTTAGGGCAGTCTACTACTCCAGTATTGGTAGGAGAAACCACGAGAAACTATCTATCCGACCAGAACAGACGGCGACTAAATTCGACCAGATATATCTAGTGTCGAGAATTCACCACTGTCGGGACTCGAATCTTAGAATTTCGCGGTCAAAGTCGCTGCAAAGAGAGCGGCAATACTGCCTGTGAGTTCAATTCAGAAGGTAATATTTACGTCAAGATAGTGGCTTCAATTGAAACTCCCGCCAAAATTTGCCATACAAATGGCGTCTGGCTGCTGCTTCTATTTGCTAGCGCTATTCCGTAAGACGGCTTACCGGATGGTAGGACCTTGGTCATTTCAGAATCCTCTCTTGCACGAACCCAGGACGACGTTTTACAAATCTTTCTGCCCAATTTTCCAGCTCTCCCACAAGCCATTTCGTCGCCTTAACAAAAGACCTTTCCACATGCTTGGTTATCGCTACACTGATATAAAAGCATCTATCTACAAAACGTTTTGTAAGAAAGAACTTGCCTCCAAAATTCTAATTAAGGGAAATGTTTATTATTTCTATTCTCTGATTTCTAAGTGTTTTGTTTCTGAAATATATTAGTTTAAGACTTGTTCATCTTTCATTAATACACCCACGTTATCCCGAAATCACGGCAAAAACAAATTTTCTAAGGTATTCCACTTCGGCACCTGTTTCCCGTCGTCATCGATCACGTGACAAAGTGAAAAGTGTGAGAGGTAGGAAAGTCATTTACAGGTATAGATAATCTAAGAAAAAATGTGTAGGGGTCAAAAGATATGTAATATCGCAATACGGATGTCTTGAAACCAGAACTGGAATAGAAAAAACACAATCACAGATACCACTTTTCGTTGAAACTAGGAATGGAACTAACAAATACAAGCATTCATAATCATCATAATTAACTATTTAATCCCCTAAAGTGGTTAAGGAACTGGGTAAATTTTTAGGCATTCTCAGCTTTTACCAACGCTATCTTCCCAAAGCTGCTTCAATTCAAGGTCCGCTGTGTGATCTACTAAAAGAATACAAACTCAGCACCCCTATTTATTGCCCTGATGACACATTATTCGCATTCATCAATTGCCAGACATCACTCGCTCGAACTACTTTGTTTCAATTTCGCGCCGCACCATCCACCCCCACCGAGCCGCCGCACAGTGATACGAAATCTTAAAGAGATGGCCATAAAATGTCTAGCTAGGGAATTTTAAATAGTTTGGCTACAGTAATGTTAGGGCTATTAAATTTCGTTGGTATAAACGATCAATCGTTTAAACTGACTTTTACACTTTGGTCCAACTTTCCATTTATTGTTGTACGTTTCGTGTCAGTTTAATTGGCTGAAACTAGTGGTGCTAAAACAGCATATTTTCTCGCCCATATTTTCACGCAAAATGACGGGCATAGTAGTCAAATTTTCCAAACATACTACGTGACCTTATTTTAAAATCTATCTTTAAGAAACAGATATCATCAAGAACAAAATCTATCTTCATGATTGTAGTAGGAAGACGCCGAAAAAAGTTTGAACTTTTGCCATTTCGAAATTATGGAAAATGTACCAGGGGCTTCATGAAAAGTACCCCACAAAATTGAAATTTCGGTTTCTGAATCAAGGGGCCGCAGCACTAGCCAGATGAATTGAGGAATATCAATTTTCGAGTAAATTGGCTAAACGGTGTAGCCCCTAGCGTTGTTCATGGATGGTCATGTCGCTGTCATTCAAAATGGCTACACTATATGTAAAAGATTTTTTTCTAAATTTAGCTACTGGAATTATCCATCTTCTTGCTTTCAGGGCCTAGTAATAAAGAGTTTTTCTGCCAAAAATTCACCGGTTTTTTGCGCAGCATTACATAACTTTAACTTAACATTACATGACATAGAGGCAGTACTCCGCCATAAATACAAACGATTTAAAGTCAACAATTTTTATTCGACTTTGCAAGATGAGGGCCAAATATGAGGACATGTATCGCGATTACTATTTTTTTAGGTTTTAAAGAATTTTTTAAGAGGAAGCCGTTTGTGAATTGATGTTTGTCTTGACTTTAAGTTATTAATGCACATCAAATTAATGGAATGCCAGTTATCCTGGTTTATGATTATTGAACTGGCGAATGTTCTTGACGTTTTGCAGGAGAGGAAAGATATGAGATGAAGAGGACCGTGCTTCCCGCAATTATGGTTCTGTTTTTGTTGTTGTGTACTTTCACTCTTTACTTCATGTGTTCACGGGTCTGAAGATGTTAAGCATGGAAGAAATTTGACTGCTGGATAAACACGAAGTTATTGTTTCCTGTTACTCCGACATCCGAAAGAAAATCAACAGGTTGCCTTAAACAAGATTTTGACCATTGTCTGAAAGGTCAAAACGACATAGAACTAAACATATTCGGACGGAATGTAATTTAGATGAGCTGTCATACGCTGCCCGAATGAGTCTCCGATTTGCAGGAAAAGTTGACGCTTCTGTACAGTGCCGCGAGGCCCGCAATGCGGATGGGCCCAGGTAAAAGATGGCGTTCTATTACCTGTTGGGAACGTTAATTTTTTATGTAGTATTCAGAGGCTGATGAACATGAATATATTAAAACATATTTTCAAAGTACGTGAGGTATTATTTAAGGTAAAGGATATTTATTATTTAAGGTACTAAAACTAATTGTGTTTGCTTATAAAAGGGGCCCGGATTAAAGTTTTGAGGGCGGGCTCGCACACATTTCGTTACGCTACTGCTTCTGTAGTTTTAAAAAACTAGAGATCTTAAGTATAGAATGATAGGTGGAAATATAATAGTAAATAGAAAAATGTAACAATAGATGAAGAGAAAGACCATAACTGTTACAAAAAATCAAATGAGCAACTAATCGAAATGCATAATGTCCACTGGTGGACAAAATCAAATTTAACATGAAATTATGTAGTTTTTAAATACGCTCTACACGCTCCTGCTTTCAGATTTCTTCAAAAAGCATTTTAACACATTCAAATACTGCTTTGAAATTCATAGAGCGAAACAAATAGCATTTTATCATTTCGTATGAATGAATCGAATCGAATCGAAGATTGTCCAGCTATCAAAGCTCATCTCAGTAATCTGGGAACGTTCTTTTTTTAATATGTTTATTTCCTGCTCAATTTTACAAAATGTTTCAAGATATCGAAAAAATTATTTGTACAGAACTTTTTGGAGTAGTTCGGTATAATTACTGGTAATTATGATTTTGTTTTAATAATACATTAACATTCTTGAACTGGAATTTAAATTAAAAGAAAAGGAAGAAATGACAACAATGCTATACTGCTTTTAACCAGTCATTATTGTCAATGTTATGCTTGAAAAATATCTCTTTACAGTTTTTCTGTAATAAATGCAAAAGCCACAGAAGCTGTATTTTACATTTGGAATGAAACCCAAGCGGAAGAGATGCATAGGTAGTTGCTTCAGTTGTCACAATGGACGTTAATGAATGAATATCTTTTATCAGATAGCTGACGAATGCGCCGGGCAGAACAAGAAATAAGATGGAATTGCAGAACCAAAACAACACGAATGTTATTAAAATCATTAAAAGAAAGACGTGCGCAGAGCAGGGCATTTGATACTATATAAATAGTTATCATAAATCTTAGTATTGGTATCAAATAATCGCGAATATTTGAGCAGATCAAATTAAATAATTAGAAGGAAATACTAAGATTCTTTTCAATATTTCCTGCCGCGTCAAAGAGAATGATGAATAACTATAGTTCCCATTGAACTCTAGAAAACGTGCACAGATACTGAAGTTACATTTACGCTCACAAGCAAATCAAAGGATCATCTCAGCATTTGCTCAAAGGTTCAGAGAAACTGTACAAAAAACCTGATCGACATGAGGGTCATTGACCCAGAAGCTGAGGTACTTGTTCTAGGACGTTTAGAATTATACAGTCGAAATGGTAAATAATACATTCAATAACATCTCTGCTAAGGTTGGGTTTATGCTTAATCTCCGAAATCAAGGTTCTACAAAAAACTTTATTGATCAGACGTAGATCATCAGCCATCAGCAGTGTGATTGATATGTGTATTCACTAAAATTATCAGACTGTTGTAATTTCTGCGGCGCTGCACCGCTCTTCTTGTGTGTGTGTATGTGCTCTTAATTGAAAATGATATTACGCTTGCACCACCGCCTGTCTTACCATTTCAAGAAGCCATTAAGTCTTAGTACTGTGGAAACAGACTACCTGTAAAAATCTCAAGTAGATCCTAATGAAAATGATACAATTAGATTAAAGATGCACATA